>JBAHVR010000363.1:335000-365000 GCA_036898135.1 Oncomelania hupensis
TACTCCCATCATTACCCTCTTGTGTTTTATCTCGGGTTCTTTTAAATAATTTATCAAATTATGACTCATCCCTTTCTAAAGAAAAAGCGAGGTCAAAAGACACAATTAATTCAACAGACGCAAGTTATTGCCGCAAAGTGCAAACCGCAGTCCAAAACTAAGTAGAGATTTTATGAAATTATTAATTTTTGTAAAATATTTATATTAATTTTTTTCTCTCAGGTGGCAGTGAATAGATTAAGTTATGATGTTGTCATCAAATAAACGTGGAAGTGGTGAAAGAGAGCATTAATTAGAAATCTGCGATGGTCATTGTTTCATATTCCGTCATTAAGAATGACCAATGAACAGGTTGGGCGTAGGACTGGAGAGTTGATAGGACGGGGCTTGAATGGGAGCCTGCGAGAGTGTTGAGCGAATAAAATGTCGCTTAATTACATCTCTCTGCGACCAACTTTATTTAATCTCAGTCATAAACAATAATCGCTTTCATTAGATGTGCAGTGACTGGGGTTTAATTACTCAAAGAAACGACGGAAACGCGTGCAGTGGAGAGTGTGAGTTGGGTGCAATAACTCTGGGTCTCCTAAACGATAATCACGTCATCTGGCGTCATAAATAACGTCCACAGTTTGCTGGAATCGGATCTGAAGAAATAAAAAAAAGAAATGAAACAAACTGCCATAAAGTAGAATGGGGCAGTCAACTATCGCTTTAAATTAATTAGATCACTGCATTGACCATCACTGACCGTTAAGTCGTCATTAAGAACCCTTAGAATGAAGATTTCATTAATGTCGTTCAACTGAGGGCAAACATTATGTATTATTATGGCACAGTGAACATTATATTTAGATCTACATGGAGTTAGGATGTAACCTGGCGACATATGAACATACTAATGACGCGGTAAAATATCTCTTTAATTGTATCTGCAACGACCATCAAGTCGCAAATAATAATCGCTTTTATTAGACCTGCTGGTAAACTCCAATCAAAACAAAATGTGGGATGAGTGTGAGGGAGAGAACGTGTGTCAAATATAACTTTGAAGTAGCGAGTGGCAAACATTACGATTAATAGGCCTATGTGAGGACCAGCACCCAAAGGAAGAAATGGGGGAGAGGGAGGAGGTAAAGGGTAAGGGAGAGAGTTGTGGGGTGGGGGGGGGGTACAAAAAGGAAGAAGGAAAGCTAATGGCGGGATAAAAGATCGCAGAAATTTATTAATTAGATAATTTAAATGCAATAACGTTATTCAAATAATTCATTTGCGCATAGGTGTGTGTGTGTGTGTGTGTGTGTGTGTGTGTGTGTGTGTGTGTGTGTGTGTGTGTGTGTGCGTACACATAAGCCTTGAAATGGGTGACTGACCTTGCTTTTTATGCAGAAAATGGGTGAGTGTATCAGTCACCCAGAGTTTTCCAGCCACCCACTTTTTTTCTAAGTGCGCGGGAGTGCTCTTTTAGTGCATGGGAGTGCAGTTGTAGTGCATGAGAGTGTTTTTAGTACACAGGAGTGCTCTATCCGGGACGGAGAAAATACAGCGAATCTCCGAAGAATTTTTGAACAAAATTCGACCTATTTCGTCGCCTATAGGGGACGAAATAGGTCAACTTTCTAGAAAAGGGTTAGGGTAAGGGCTAGTTGCAGCGCTGCAACTAACCCTTGCCCTAACCCTTTTCTGTCTAAAAATCACTTTCCAATTCTTACATTCTTAGTAAAACCCAGTTTTGGTGTTCTGTGTATGAGGGTGTGTATATGTGTGTGTGGGTGTGTGTCTGCGTGTGTGTGTCTCTGTGTGTGCCTGTGCACGCCTACTTCCGTGCCTGTACGTTTCTATGTGTGCGTGCGGTGTCAGTTGGTGGCGGTCAGGGTCAAAGCTAGCGCTCTAATCAGACGTGGAGTGAGCGCGCGGTTAATTTGAAGTCGTAAAGCTCTCATGATGGAGATTATTGAGCAGTCGCTCCAGCAGTGGAATATCCCTATAACGACTGACAGCGGCAGAAAGAGTTGCGCATTGCTCCCAGACGGCGATAGTGATTGCCAGGACACTCAGCCAAGTTCCGCACAAGCCATGTTTATAAGATGCGACCACAGAGTAAGGCTGGTTTTCATGGATTTAAGTTATTATCCTTTAGTAGCAAGGTGCTTGTTTGTTTTTTTTCTTGCGATTTGCATAATTTGGGGTGTAATGGAATTTAATTTTTGTATTTGAATTTTAGGTTAGCTCAGTTATTGTACTTTTTGTTTAATTTAAGATACACAGAAACCCCTTAGGTTCATGAGCAATCTTGCCACTGTAGATTGTTCAAACCTATAAAGGGAAAAGTGAAAGCCCCAGTTGAAAACCTGTCTTTCCTTTGTAGGCAAGACAGATTCACTGCGGCAACAGTACCCCCGTTGGAGTGCCGGGGGTTTTCAGTATAAATAGTATCCCCACTTTATGGAAATTTAGTGCTTTAAATTCCCACTGTCGCTGTCTTCCTCATTTACTCTTTCCTATTCCTGCTCTGTCCTATCACTCTGCTTTACTATCTTCTTCTTCGCTAGATCAATGACCTACCTTTTTTCTTGAAAACTCTTCCTGGACAAGACTCCTTGTTTGTGTATGAGGTCTTTTGGATCAGCTTGGGAGTGTTGGACGCTTTCTGCCGGGTGGTCACTAGGGCTTCCTATGATTGTATTAGTTAGCAATATAGGCATTTTATATGTATATGTTTAGTTAATAATTTATAATGATGTTTGTATTCTATTTTGTTTTTGTAACCGGGGGTTCGAGTAGTTGGGGTAAAGCCTCAGCCGTCCCCTGCGTGGGATGTCTTTATTGTAAAGTGACTGGCTGGTGGAGGGCGTTCAATTTTCCCACTAGGGTTGTTTCGGCAGATCTTTTATGCGGATCGGGGGTTGTCCAGTCCTGATTTGGCTCGGAAGAGTCCGCTGGACCTAAAGCAACAATTAATCAATCAATCAAAGATACACAGAACCGAACTGCGTGTCTCAAATTAAAGAAAAAGAATTTGCGTTTTAATTCGTTATTCAACTTGATGATGATGATGATGATGATGATGATGATGATGATGATGATGATGATGATAATGATGATGATGATGATGATGATGACGACGACGATGATGACGTGGTCATGTATAGCGCCGTCTCCACATCAGTAGACATGCTAGATGGCAAGTAGGGAAAAGAAAAGGATCCATAATTTCAAGGGGCAATTTTCATCCCCTCACTTCCTCTCTCCCCTCCCCCTCCATTCCCTTTTCCTTCCTTCCCCCACACCCCTTGCTAAACTGTCCGTTGTAATCTGTTGGTTATGTACTCTTCCTTCTGTCCGTTGAAATCTGTTGGTTATGTACTCTTCCTTCTGTCCGTTGAAATCTGTTGGTTATGTACTCTTCCTTCTGTCCGTTGTGCCAGCCCACACAAACGATAAAGCATGAACTACAGGGACACTTACTGTGCCGGCGTCCTGGGTTAAGCCTACCTCTGTGTTGAAAGAAAGCTGTCAGCACCTCCGTGCTTCTTTCCTTTGCTGTTGAAACCCCGCACGCGTTTACGTCCCTTGCCGCCGTAAACAAGATGAGTGACGTCCCTTGCTTTGAGCAGACGGCGGGCGTCTTCCATTCACAAGAATCCACCGAAACTAGAGATAAGAAATTGCGGAGCGTATTAAAAAAAACAGATTGCTCGTCTTGCGCAAATAATGATACAAATGTTTAGTCCGGTATGTTGCAGGGATGTTGTACTGTATGTATGCCTATGCACTACGACCCGACATCAACCTCACACTTGTGTAAACCTCAATAAAATAACGAGATTTGAGAGAAATAAAATTAATGTAATGATTAATAAAATAATTATTATGTCACTGTCCCATTGTGCACACTTTATTGCAAAAACAAAACATTGTGATATATTATATTGTAATGTTTTGTATTGTATTGTGCTGTTTTGTAGTGTGATGTTTTTATTGCATTGTATTGTAATGCTGTATATTGTAATGTTTTGCATTGTAATATATTGTAATGTATTGTATTCTAATGTTTTGTGCTGCACTGTATTGTAATGTATTGTAATGTTTTGTATTGTAATGTTTTGTATTGTATAGTAATGTTTTGTATTGCTTTGTATTGTACTGTTTTGTATTGTACTGTTTTGTATTAGGGGTGACCTGCTACTACAGTAGATGGGGTGCTGTCTTTCTATGCCCAAGGTCGAACTTGACCCGGAACGAACTTACGTGACTTATGTACCAGGCACGGAGGATTTTCTCCGGGTACTCTGGTTTCCTCCATCTCTTCAACACTGGTGTTAGATGCAATCTATCTAACATTGTAACACGAGCCGAGATTTAAACACAGCACAGTTAAGCTTTGGCCTTGTTTAGTCAGTATAAACTTAGAAGGTTACTGTTAGTCTGAAGCAGACGACAGAAGTGGCTCTATGTAACACAGTTGTAACTTGTATAGCTTTACAATAGCACAGTTGGCAATGGCATCATCGCAGCCTACGTTAGAGCGCTTCGATTTTACATCCAATCAGAATTTACAGCCAATGAGAACACAGCTAGATTAGGTAGAACCAGTTCTGCCTGGTCAGTCAGAAGGCCAGGTAGAGGGTCAGTCTACATTCAAACGCCGAGCAGTACACAGTTACACTCGAACAGAATCTCTCAATTGACCGACTAGGGAAGCAGAACTTGAAACAAATTCGAATTCAATCAAGTTAGCCACGGCCTGACATTGTCAATAAGGTAAATGAACATACTTTTGTTTCATCGTGATGTATTTATATTATTGTTGAATTATGTTTGTGGAATTTGCTATGCTTAACATTGCATGAGCAGTGGCGAGCACGACCGGTTTTGACGCCATGTTGAAATCCGTATGGACCCACTGTTGCTTAACCTACATGTATGCTTGCAGACCAGTGGCTGTACCAGAGAAAGTGTATAATATTAAATCTTTCTCTATGTATATAGTTAGCCATGTTTTATATTTATATATGTATAGGAAATTAGAGTAGAGATTCCAGTGGGCCACGGACTTAGCAGAATGTTCGTTGCTTGTGGAGCTAATCACTGAGGGCTATTTCGGCCTTCAGTGAGATGCTCTGCACACACCTATTATACAGGGTTGTGCAGAATTTCGTCTCATATGTTAAAGACGAGCAGGAATTGTATCGTGAGCCCAACTCGGCGAAAGGCAAGAACAAGTCTTCGCTGAAAGTTGGTCTGCAGAGGCCTCTACAGCACTGAGCTAAGAGAGCTCACCAGTCTAGCCACAAGGAGAAGACTCCACCCCAACACAGCTTACCAAGGAAGCAACCACAACCCAGCTCATCGAAGTATCAGATAAGTGCAGCTTGTAGCCGTGCACCAAATCTGTATAAAAGGACCACAGTAGTCCACTCTTCAAGTCAGTGGGGCCGGGTAGCTCAGTTGGTAAGAGCGTCTTGCTAGTAACCGAAAGGTCGCTGGTTCGAATCCCGGATTGGTCAACGTGTGATCATATTATTTTCCCCTTTACCAACAACTGGCCCGCTGGTGTCAGTATAAATCGGTCCAGTAGTCACCCATATGCGAAAGTGTCGTGTGACTATAATCTACAAACAACTCTTCAAGAACTCAGACCATTAGGGAAATATCCAGTGCCCGATGATGATAAAGTAGCCACCTAGAACAATCAAGAGCAAACCATTCGCATTGACATTTGAACTTTTAAGTTAGTTTCATACTTCGAAGATCGTGAATAGAGTAGAGGAAATAAATGTGTGATATTTACTGTTATCAAGGGGCTGGACTACTTATGTTTCATAACCATGTGAAAGCTAGTGTGACAGTGATCTTTTACCATTTTTCTATCTATCTCTGTACCCCAGTTGGTGGCCTCGTGGCCTCGTGGCGCAGTGGATAAGTCGCCGGTTTCCTATGCCGAAGGTCGCGGGTTCGATTCCCGCAAGGGGCGAACGTATGTGACTTAGGTACGAGACTATTGAGGTCACCGAGGGTTTTCTCCGGGCACTCCGGTTTCCTCCCTCCCTTCAATAATGGTACAGGATGCAGTCAATATAAAAATTTCAAATATAAAAATTCGATTTTCTTTCCGTCTTCTAATAGCGATCACCCTGCCTTTACACCACCTGTTTGAGTGATGGATGTGTGTTTGGTGTGTGTGAGGGTGGATGAGACAGGTGAGCGTGTATGTTGGTATAGATCGCCGCGCTTTGAGCCTGAATGATCTGGGGAAAGGCGCGTATAGCATCCTGTATTATTATTATTATTATTAAACACAGACCGAGCGAAACAAATAAATGTATTAAGTTAAGTCACAGGGAGATTACTAGCGATCCCCATAGACTAAAGACGAGTGGGTAATAGCATTCCTTTGTGCAGAGCCCAGCAACAATAAAACCCCACGTCTTAAACATTTCCAAAATAAAATGCTATTTCGATGTCCATCTTCCAATAGCGATTTGTCTTTTACACCACATGTTTGAGTGATGAATGTATGTTTGTTGTGTATGTAGGAGTGTATGTAACATGTAAACCTTCAGGTTGGTTACAGATCGCCGCGCTTTGGGACTGATTTAAAAATAAGGAGCGTATAACATCCAATATTATTATTATTATTTATTTATTTATTTAAATTATGATGGCACATTTTCTACATTGGTATATAATGTGTACCATCCCGTCAGCCCTGACAGCCAGCCAGCCCAGCTTCTTCATTAAGTGGGTTTTCAATACATTTACCGATCCTTCCAAGGGTAGCCCTAAAATAAAATAAGTCGTTCTTATACAGCGCACTTACCAACTCAAAGAGCTGCTCAAGGCGCTGACCGATTCCTAGATCAGACTGTGGGCAGCCTCTCTCAGACGCCTTGTGCAACCCCCACGGCAAACAATTAAGTCAGTTATTTGAAATCCTGTTCACTTTGTTACATTATTACATTACATGATTATTGCTTTAGGTCCAGCGGACTCTTCCGAGCCAAATCAGGACCAGTCCACTTTGTGTTCGTGTTAAGAGCCGCAATTTGTGGACGATGTGTGCTGTGTGTTGGAAATCCTCGCTGCTTTGCCAAGTGATGACAGACATACTTGCCTGTGAACTAACGCACACCTTGGGGTTCCTTAGTAAATATTATGTGTGTGGTTTCATTTTTCTTTCAAGTAAGTGTGTGTATCTATCTCCTAGAGAGAGAGAGAGAGAGGGAGAGAGAGAGATGCTGGTTATAATGATGTCCTATCCTATCCTATACCTATCCCATAACTCAAAGGTCGTTGGGACACTACAGACGATCGTTTAAACAGCGTATGCCATCTTTCTCTGTTCTCAGCAAACCTCAGGGCTTCGTTCAGTGTCAAACCAGTCCATTCTCGAATGTTGTCCTCCCACCTCTTTTTCTGTCTCCCGCTTCTTCTGCCTTCTTGAACCATGCCTTGTAGAATGGTTTTTGCAAGGCCTGATGCTCTGGTGACGTGGCCATACCATCGGAGTTTCCGTTTCTTCACCATTGTGAGCAGGTCATCGTGTTGTCCAATGGCTTGTGTGATGGTCTGTCTGACTTCGTTATTGGTGATGTGCTGGGTATAGGAAATGCCCAGAAGTCTCCTTTAGCATCTAGGCCTAATTATGATGATGATGATGATGTTGATAATGATGGTGTTGGTGGTGGTGATGATGATGATGATGACGTTGATAATGATGGTGATGGGGGTGATGATGATGATGATGATGATGATGATGATGATGATGATGATGATGATGATGATGATGATACTAGCAGGACACATAAGTTTATTTGTTTGTTTTATTTTTTAAAATAATGACATGCACTGTTTTCTTCAAACAGTTTGTATGTGTGTGTTTTTGAATGTGAATTGTGTGTTTGTTGTTTGTTTAAAAAATAACTTAAGAAAAAGAAGAACAAGAAGAACAAGAAGAAGAAGAAGAACAAGAAGAAGAAGAAGGAGAAAGAAAAGAAGAAGAAGGAGAACAAAGATAAGAAAAAGGAGAAGAAGAAGAAGGAGCATAAAAAGAGAAGAAGGAGGAGGAGAAGAAGAAGGAGAAGAAGAAGAAGAAGAAGGAGAAAGAGAAGAAGAAGGAGAAGAAGGAGAAAGAAAAGAAGGAGAAAGAGAAGAAGAATGAGAAGAAGGAGGAGAAGAAGAAGGAGAAAGAGAAGAAGAAGGAGAAGAAGAAGATGGAGAAAGAGAAGCAGAAGGTGAAGAAGAAGAAGAAGGAGAAGGAGAAAGAGAAGAAGAAGGAGAAGAAGGAGAAAGAAAAGAAGGAGAAAGAGAAGAAGAATGAGAAGAAGGAGGAGAAGAAGAAGGAGAAAGAGAAGAAGAAGGAGAAGAAGAAGATGGAGAAAGAGAAGAAGAAGGAGGAGAATGAGAAGAAGGAGAAAGAGAAGAAGAAGGAGGAGAAGAAGAAGAAGAAGAAGAAGAAGAAGAAGAAGAAGAAGAAGAAGAAGGAGGAGGAGGAGGAGGAGGAGGAGAAGAAGAAGAAGAAGAAGGAAGAAGAAGATGATGGAGAAGAAGGAGAAAGAGAAGAAGAAGGAGAAGAAATAGAAGACGAAGGAGAAGGAGAAGAAGGTGGAGGAGGAGGAGGAGGAGGAGGAGGAGAAGAAGAAGAAGAAGAAGAAGAAGAAGAAGAAGAAGAAGAAGAAGAAGAAGAAGAAGAAGAAGAAGAAGAAGAAGGAACATGGTTTCAATAGAACTCAAAGAGCGGCGATGTGAAGAGATCGCTAATACAGAAAGCAAAAAACATTTTCATTTTAAATTTAGATTGACTGCATCAAATACCACTATTGAAGGCGACGTGTGTGTGTGGGTGTGTGTGTGTGTGCGTTTGTGTTGACTCCGTTAGGCTGCCAATCGTATGGTTACACACTCACGTTATGCTGCCTCGCTCTTTATGCTGCCGACCGCATAATGCACAATTGCGATTTTTGAACTCCCTAACCTCTAAAATATGCATAAATTATAATCCGAGCTGTGATTGGTTTAGGCAGCATAACGCGGGAAATTCATTGATGGTCACACACGACCCTTAACACACGCGTGTGTATCACGGCAGCGTTTGTGCTGTAAAAAGTAGACGTGAAATCACACACTAAGGAGAGAGAGGGAACTAGTTTTTGAAAACAAGTGTGCACAAGTCGCCATCTTGAATTGAAAAGAGCTGCTGGTAAGTTGCTGTGCTTTAGTTGATTTTTCGTTTGTTAATTATTTACTTTGAGTGCTTATGTATTTGTGCCATTATTATGAGAAAACCATGGATGCTAGTGTCAGTGAAAATTCAACATTTTTTCTTCCCTTTTTCTGTGGAGAGTCCATTGAATCTAGTGCCACTTTCATGGCATGCTGCATCTCCATCCCTCTTCTACTGACAGCACTGTTCTAGATCTAATTCTACTTTGTTTCCTTCCATTGTTGATTCAGAATCACGTTGGTTAATTCAAATTAATTATCAGTTCTGATGTTTGTTTTTTCTTTACATGAATGTTGGAAGGAAAAGTATTTATTCAGCATTCCAATACTAAAATATGAAGTTTTTGTTTTCTAGCAGAGTTGTTACTAACTGGACTAATCTAGCTATTTCACTTAATAATGCACCAAGCATAAATAACTTTAAACACCAGTTAGATATACTTCCACAGTTTAAAAATATATTTTATTGTTATGAGTATGATAATGAAATGTGTAGGAAAATCACATGCTTATTTTGCTCCTATACTACTAGTAGTGGTACAGTGAAAGTAAACAACTGAACAAAAACAGAATACACAACCATTCACATAGTGTTGGTGAAATTCAGGGTCCATTCACCAACCGACGACTAAAGGGAGAGGCATGCCATTTTGTATGAACAACATTGTCAGATGTAAATATGTAAATAAATAAATAAACAATAGTAGTTTATGGTTACTGACCACAATGTCCATATAGTGTTTGTAAGAAACTGTGTTAAGCTAACACTGCCACATTTGTCAGTCATTAATTTGACAGTCATTGAGTACTTATGGATTTTTTTCTTTTTTAGAATGTTCTGGAAATTCTGAGGTTTACAATTCGCCTGGAAAGCAATCAGAAAGTAAGTATATTTAAAATTTGAATCCAGAAAGTTCTTTATTAGTTAATATTTCTGACTTTTACATTTATTTATATTATTATGATAGTGTTACTTTGTACATAAGTGTCCATACTTGCATGAACTTGAAACTGATTAAGGTCACTGACCACAATCTCCGCATAGTGTTGGCAACTGCATTAAGCTAACACTGCCACATAGTGACAGTTAACTACTGTACAAAAACAGCATACACATGCCGAGATCTAAATGTTGGTGAATGTACCGGATGTGATCTTTAGCTGACTTAACGATGGGAAATTCTGCATTTAACAGATATCTAAAAATAAAATACGAAATTGAAAAATATAATTCAGCTTGAAGGTTAGAAATTAACAAATTACGGAAGCCTGGGTACAAAGGATAGTGTTTGTGGTTGACACTATGTTATATTTATTTTTATTTTCTCCAAAATTATCTACTAACTTCGCCATAATGTATCGGACATTTAATAAAGTTGATTTTCGGTGTTTTTTTTGCCTTTCCCTTCCCCCCCCCCCTCTCTCTCTCTCTGTGTGTGTGTCTCTCTCTCTCTCTCTCTCTCTCTCTCTCTCTCTCTCTCTCTCTCTCTCTCTCTCTCTCTCTCTCTCTCTCTCTCTGTCTCTCTCTTTATTAACAAAGAGACCGTGCAGTTTATTAAGGTGGCTGTAATGAACTCGTACTGTCAGTTAAAAACAGGGGTTGTTAGACCGTATCAAGCATGTATTGATTGCACAGTACAGGACGGGAATACACCACCGACCACAATTTTTTTTTTAGAATTCTGCCTGCTTATGACAGTAAAGCATTTAATTTTATATCCGTAACATTGTCACATTGTTGCAGTAAATAAAAAGTTTCACCTGACTGCTAAATACTTGGAAAATGTTATATTGATATTCACATCTAAACTAGTAAATACAATTAATTATCCGACAGTTTCATTGGCTGCACCTAGAAAGTAGAAAACCTGTTGATTGTGCTTCGAAATATCTCCACATTATATCTTAAAAACTCTTGAAGCTATGGATTTATCCCTAGTGGACACCCTCTTTCACCCCCACACATCCTCCCTATTTTCTTCCTCCCACCCCACACAATTTACTAATTACGGTTGGTTGTAAAATATTACCACAGTTGGGCTTTATATAGTAAACAAGTACAGGGGCGTCGCACGGTCCAAAATATTGGGGGGGGGGGGGGCAACCCTGTCGACGGGGAGGTGGGGGAGGGGGGAGGGGCTGACAAGCGGGACGCACCCTGTAATATATCCTCGTACCTTCATCCAACTGAAAGACTGAGAGTAAAAACATTTAATTATTTATGTTCTTCTTTACTGAAAATACAAGATTCATTTCCAGAAACTACAAATACATGATTAGCGATATGTGATAATGATTAAAACCAGGAAACACGAACATTAATTACCTGCCGCAAGATCATCTAGGTTGAAATTGTGTCCTCTCTATAAATCACAACTCGTTTTGCATATTGCATACATATAATGACCAAACACTTCCACTACCAGTTTCAGAAAATCAGTCAATTGATCAATTTGTTTTACTAGGGCGTATATTACTCGCAGTTTCTCTAAAGCAAAATACTGTCTGTCTGAGTGCCTTTTGTCTTTGTGATCACAGATGATCTTACTAGTAGTCCATGAACAAAATCTCAGCTAGTTCAGTCCACAAACATCGGAGATCTATTCGCGGACACATAAACAAACAAAACAAACAAACAAACAAACCAAGTGAAACCTATAATGGGGTGTGGGGTGTGGGGGTGGTGGTGTAATAATCAAAGCAGTCAAGCCCACGTTATCTGTCCCCAGAAAAGCGAACGGGTCCTTTTTTTCCCCTTTTGCGATCAAAGCACGTGCACGTGTAGGCCTATCAACAAACTAAATCTAAATTAAAAAATATCGCGCACCTCAACTATTTATTGACACTTGCACATTCACCCTTGCCTTACTCATTTTACAGACTAAAGTAAATAATTGATATCAACAAACCTGGAAAACAGACGATTCCATTGTTTTGTTAATTTTGCTCTTTGCGTGATGAAATGACACTTCTTTCAAACAGCGAAAGCCAGCTCTGCTGCCCGGTGATTGCGTTATATTTCACGAAATATTTTGTTGTGAAACACAGGCACATGCTAATAGATTATTGTAATATTATTTCGTACGTTAGCCCTTTACACTACGGTTTAAAAATATGGTGATTTTTTAAATTATTGATTCTTCCTGCCTTCCTCTATCGATTGAAATCTTCTTCTTCTTCTTCTTCTTTTCTTCTTTCTCTCTCTCTTTCTTTTTTTTTTTTTGGCCAAATTATTGGGGGGGCAGGTGCCCCCCCTGCCCCCTCCCCCCTCCCCGTGTGCGACGCCCCTGAAGTAACATTTGGGTTTTTCTGCAGAGCATCCAGCCAGGCGTCCATGGAGTAAAGAGGAAGTAGCAGCTTGTTATCGACAGTTGGGTCGCTACATTCACCTCCACACCTTACCTGGTAAAGCTGTTATAGAAGACTGCCTTCAAAAAGAACCTGTTCTCAGGCACATAACTTGGAAAAACATCAAAGATTTTGTAAGAAATCGGGCCACAGCAACAGCTAACGCAGCTAGATAAAAACACTGTGTACAAACTCTGTGTATGAGGGACTCGATTCTTTTCAGTCACACCTGCACTGCTTCAGAAACTTCTAGATGCCAAACTCTGGACTTTTGAGACTGATGGTCCACTACTGCACCATTGCAGCTCTCCAAAAATAGTGTGATGTTGTGATTCCTCGTGTTTTAAGTACACTAAACCTTTTCACTGGTAAAGACTTCATGCACTAAATGGCTGCGTGTATGCACTGTGTAGACAACCTTTGATGACAGCGTGGTTTTGTGGAACAATTTGTAATGTAATGTAGAACGTCGTTTGAAACCAATTACTGAAAATTCTGTGATCAAGGCAATTGCCTGTATATGAATGGCACCAAAAATGACCCATGTAGCATCAAGTGGTATGTGTGAAAGATCCTTACTATTTTTTAGGTTTGTGAAACTGAGAACTATATTTTGAACTGCAGAACTGTGCCGGTAGAAACGGTCAAGCAGCCTAAATTGTGTTTGCAAGTTGAAATGTTCGAGCAAACACTTTCACTTTCCTTCGACTTGTTTGTCGACCTTGGCAAGAAAGGAAAATTCAGAAACTTTATTGGCTTTGGAGTGAAGAGAGGTGAGAGAGAATACCACGGACATGTACATTCCTCATTTATGTGGTGTTCAATCACACTGTGTAGCAGAGTTAGTAGGCCTGCGTCTCCACCACCTCTACCTGCCAACTGTAGATATTTCTACAGTCCCGATTCAGACTCATTATTTTTACCTTAGCTATTGAGAAGTATAAAGAATGTTAGAATATAACTAGTGGCAAGGAAAAAACAGTTTGTACATGGAAAAGTATTCGTTTTTATTTACTTTTATCATGACCAGCCGGGGAGGTTGTGGAGACATAAGCCCACTAGCTCTGCTATGCATATAACTGGGTGATTGCTGGAGACATAGGCCCACTAGCTCTGATGCATGTAACTGGGTGATTGCTGGAGACATAGGCCCACAAGCTCTGCTATGCATATAACTGGGTGATTGCTGGAGACATAGGACCACTAGCTCTGATGCATGTAACTGGGTGATTGCTGGAGACATAAGCCCACTAGCTCTGCTATGCATATAACTGGGTGATTGCTGGAGACATAGGACCACTAGCTCTGATGCATGTAACTGGGTGATTGCTGGAGACATAGGCCCACAAGCTCTGATGCATGTAACTGGGTGATTGGTGGAGACATAGGCCTACTAGCTCTCATATGCATGTAACTGGGTGATTGGTGTGCTTGCACGTAAGTGATGTGTGTGCTTGTGCGCATGCATTTTTTTCTTGTTGTTTTTTTAATAAATATTATAATGTGAATATTTTTTATAATTGATTCAAATAGGATTTTTGGATAGTAAGCAATACCAATACCATGTAACGTGGACAAAAATGTTGGTCATTAGACAGAGACACTTGGATCCCAGCAAAGGTACAGAAAAATCAGTTGCACAACATTATTGATAATGATAGTTTTTCTGTACCTTTGCTGGGATTCAAGTGTCTCTGTCTAATGACCAACATTTTTGTCCACATTACATGGTATTGGTAGGGGTTGTCCGGTCCTGATTTGGCTCGGAAGAGTCCGCTGGACCTAAAACAATAATCATGTAATGTAATGTAATGCTCTGTTCTATCAATCTGCTATACTATCGTCTTCTTCGCTAGATCAGTCTCCTACCTTTTTTCTTGAAAACTCTTCCGGGACAAGACTCCTTGTTTGGGGTGCCGGGGGTTTCAGTATAAATAGTATCCCCACTTTCTGGAAATTTAGTGCTTTAAATTCCCACTGTCGCTGTCTTCCTCATTTACTCTTTCCCTTTCCTGCTCTGTCCTATCACTCTGCTATACTATCTTCTTCTTCGCTAGATCAATGACCTACCTTTTTTCTTGAAAACTCTTCCTGGACAAGACTCCTTGTTTGTGTATGAGGTCTGTTGGATCAGCTTGGGAGTGTTGGACGCTTTCTGCCGGGTGGTCACTAGGGCTTCCTATGATGTTAGTATTTAGCAATATAGGCATTTTATATGTATATGTTTTGTTGATAATTTATAATGATGTTTGTATTCTATTTTGTTTTTGTAACCGGGGGTTCGAGTAGTTGGGGTAAAGCCTCAGCCGTCCCCTGCGTGGGATGTCTTTATTGTAAAGTGACTGGCCGGTGGAGGGCATTCAATTTTCCCATTAGGGTTGTTTCAGCAGATCTTTTATGCGGATCGGGGGTTGTCCGGTCCTGATTTGGCTCGGAGGAGTCCGCTGGACCTAAAGCAACAATCAATCAATCAATCAATTGTGTATGAGGTCTGTTGGATCAGCTTGGTAATATTGGACGCTTTCTGCCAGGTGGTCACTAGGGCTTCCTATGATGTTATTATTTAGCAATGTAGGCATGTTATATGTATGTTTTTTGTTGATAATTTATAATGATGTTTGTATTCTATTTTGTTTTTGTAAACGGGGGTTCGATAAGTTGGGGTGAAGCCTCAGCCGTCCCCTGCGTGGGATGTCTTTATTGTAAAGTGACTGGCTGGTGGGGGGGGGGGCATTCAGTTTTCCCACTAGGGTTGTTTCAGCAGATCTTTTTTATGCGGATTGGGGGTTGTCCGGTCCTGATTTGGCTCAGAAGAGTCCGCTGGACCTAAAGCAACAATTATGTAATGTAAACGTTCAGTGTTCTTTCCTTCTGTAATTCTACAGTATTTCCGTCTCGTTGTACAGGACAGTATGTGACTGAAAGCATGAATCGTTGGGGACACAAATTGTGCTGGTACTGCTTTCTCTAGTCCGTGAATAAATTGTTGCTAAAAAATTCTGACAATCTAACTTGTTGAAATTGAATAGTGTGCTGAGTCATGTTTAGAGGGAGCAGTAACCAAACAAATGGAAATGGCGAAATGGACTATGCATGATCTTTATTGATGAGGTGTAATCAATATTTTGATGCGTCCACTGTCAGTTTTCATGAGATGTAAGAATCGTTAAAGATCAAAATTAAATGTATGCTTGTCTTAGGGTGAATGCCAAATATGATTGGTAATAGAGATTTCGTGTGAGCTGGATGGGTCAAGGGCACATGTACAATGCCATGAACATAATTAAGACAGTTGGGTGCGCGTGAAAAAAATCGATTATATTTTGAAGTGTTTAGTTTAGGTAAGCATGCAGTGGGCAATTGGAAAGGATAACATTTCTTTTAGTATTTCAGATGAGAGTATAAACTGAGATCAAGTTTGCATGCATGCATTCCATTGCACGGACTTTAAAGATCTTGACGCTCATGTTCTAGCTGGGCGAGTGCCAGCTACCTAAATACACTTTGCACTCAACTAGGTCCAATACCTCATCGCCCAGGATTGTGCTCAGTCGTTTGAGAGTCAGACTATATGTCCAGAGGTTGCAGGTTGAGCATCAGACTATGCGCCCAGAGGTTGCAGGTTGGCGCCTTGGGCCGCTTTGGCTAGATCCTGTATCGGCCAGCACTTTGAGCAGCTCTGTCCTATTGTCTGCAAATATGCATCCCGAACAGTGCCCTAAATACTTATAGTGAAATGGTTCAGTGTTTGAATGATCTTTCTATTTTATTTTAGAGCATCCTTTAGCAATCATAGTAGATACCGTGCACAGCTCTGTGTGACTGCAGCACTTTGAAATAATGGTTTGTATGTTGCCCTGTTTACTAAGTAGTCTGCTACAGGTTTTCAGGAAATTGATAAGACATTGATGTACTTGTAATCATTCATTCAATTAAACCACCATTCGTTATTGACACAGCCCAAGCACCCATATTAATTTTATGTTACACGAAGTTATGCAAATTAATAGCCGAATCTCTTATGTCGATGTTTGTGCTTGGGCAGTGTAAATAAAAATATCGAAGCTCGAATATCAAATATCAAGGGATGAACTTGTGCGACTTTTAGGTACGAGGCTTTTCAGGTCACTGTTGGTTTTCTCTGGGTACTCTGGTTTCCTCGCTCCCTTCAATAAAAATATTGGATGCAGTCAATCTAAACATTTCAAAATTAAAATTAGATTCCCTTTCCATCTTCTAATAGTGACTTTGCATGTCTGAGTTATGAATGTGCGTTCCGTGCGTATGTAAAGATGTCTGCAAAATGTGCAATTTATTGATTTTTATGTTTTTTAATTAGTGTTGTTGTAGGTTTTTTCCCCACTTTTTTGTTTTTGTTTTTTGTTGTTAAATATGTGCTTTTTTAAATTTAAAAAAAAAATTTTTTTGTTACATTTTTTTGTTAGTTGACTGATTATTTTTTATTTTTGTGTGTGTTGGAAGTAACACCACCGTGGAGTGGCCGGGGGTTTCTGTATGAATAGCATCCTCACTTTCTGAAAATTTAGTGCTGTAGTTTAAATTCCCACTGTAGCAGTCTTTCTTCTTTGTTGTTTTCGTATTCATACTCTGTTCTATAGCTCTACTATCTTCTTAGCTAGACCAGTCATCTACCTTTTTTCTTGAAAACTCTCCCAAAACTCCTCGTTTGTGTATTGGGTCAGCTTGGGGATATTGGACGCTCTCTGCCAAATGGACACTATGGCTTTCTATGATATTATTTAGCAATGTAGGCATTTTATATGTATGTGTTTTGTTTTAATATTTTATCATATTTTTATTCCAATTTTGTAAACGGGGGTTCGATAAATTAAGAGTATAGCCTCAGCGTTCAGTTCAGTTCAGTGGGTAGATTACCGTCCCCGGACACAGTAGCGTATAAAGGACTGTCTTTATTGTAATGTGACTGGCCGGTGGAGGGCATTCAATTTTCCCACTAGGGTTGTTTCAGCAGATCTTTTATGCGGATCGGGGGTTGTCCGGTCCTGATTTGGCTCGGAAGAGTCCGCTGGACCTAAGGCAACTATCAATCAATTATTCTGTCCTATCACTCTGCTATACTATCTTCTTCTGCGCTAGATCAATGACCTACCTTTTTTCTTGAAAACTCTTCCTGGACAAGACTCCTTGTTTGTGTATGAGGTCTGTTGGATCAGCTTGGGAGTATTGGACGCTTTCTGCCGGGTGGTCACTGGGGCTTCCTATGATGTTATTATTTAGCACTGTAGGCATTTTATATGTATGTGTTTTGTTGATAATTTATAATGATGTTTGTATTCTATTTTGTTTTTGTAACCGGGGGTTCGAGTAGTTGGGGTAAAGCCTCAGCCGTCCCCTGCGTGGGATGTCTTTATTGTAAAGTGACTGGCCGGTGGAGGGCATTCAGTTTTCTCACTAGGGTTGTTTCAGCAGATCTTTTATGCGGATCGGGGGTTGTCCGGTCCTGATTTGGCTCGGAAGAGTCCGCTGGACCTAAAGCAACAATTAATCAATCAATCAATCAAGCAAAACCAGTGTGATTTTCTATCTTTGAGATGCCAGCTCACCCATTGCCACTGTCTGCAAACCACACATGTTTATGTCTTGTCCATAGTACTGCACGCTACCAGTTGTTTGAACATTAAAATATGTATTACAGTTTGAATACATTTATACTGAAGCCATTTGACCGATTTGTGTTTTCTTTTTCTCTATCTTTTTCTCATTCTGTTGCTCAGCTCAGTTACGATTACATAAGTTTTTTTAAAGCACATTCTGCATCAAACTTCAAAGCAGTTTTCATAGTGAGTCAAGAAAAGTTTATTCATATTCTCAGCATCATAATACAAATGTCTTTAACATGTTCTACTGCTAGTTAACTAAAATCCACTAAAGATTTACAATAAAGTCTTTTTGAAGATTTCAATTCAATGTATTTGAAATCAGTTTACAAATTATGTGATTTTAGAATGTAACATCTTTATAAGTATGATGGTACACCTGCAGACCGCCTGGTAATAATGCATAAGAGTTTACACAAATTAACTACACAATAATGGTACAGATGAGCTTACCAACAATGACTACATAATGATGGTACATAAGAGTTTACACACCATGACTACTTAATGATGGTACACAATGACCGCATAAAGTTAGTACAAATGAGCATACACAAAATGATCATATAATGATGGTACACATGAGTTTACACACAATGACCACATAATGTTGATACGGATGAGTTTACACACAATGACCACATAATGTTGATACAGATGAGCTTACACACAATGACCACATAATGTTAGTGCCAAAGAGGTCACACACAATGGCTGCACAATGATGGTAAGAAATCACACTTCCATGTTTGTTGCTTTAGAGAAATAATTTATATACCACAGCTCTTAGAATGCAAAAACGAAGCAAATTCCATAATTTGGAATAATTTGGAGTTCATAGAGCTGTTCGGTAGCCAGATATATACCGGCAGCGTAATGATAGAAAATTGTTAAAGACCGCTTAACGGGGTCAACTCCTGTATGTGTGCCTGTGTGTGGGTGTGTGTGTATGTGTATGTATGTGCGTTTGTGATGTGTGTGTCGGTGTGTCTTTTGTCCTGTGCCCTGCTGTCCTTGGTGAACGGCATCTGCACAAGACAAGAAAACACAAAGCCACTTTTGTGATGGAAATCATACATAATATTCATTCTGTTTAGACATCATAAACACGTGCCCACACATCATTTTTCACAAAGGACGTTTCACAATTGCAAAGGCGATAAAAACCCAACAAACACAAACAGCATTACAAAAAAAGGAAATATCCAGGTCTGCCATGCATAGGCCGAGTCAACAAGAAGTCTTGGACAAAAACCATAGCTTACAAAGTGCTCTGAGCTGAGACAACTATTATTGCTTTAATAGACCACTCCTTGCATCATATCTTTGAAGTCGTCTGCTTGAACTATAGCTTCCCGAAAGGGTTTTTAATAAACGATGTAGTCAATGTGTGTGTGTTTTATTAGTCACCGAGCTATAAGCTCTGGTTGTGTTTTAGTTGTTCATGAATTTTCCTTTATGTGGAATAAAACATGTTTTGACTTAGACTTGACTTAATTTTGGTATAACTGGCAAAAATATTATGCACGTTTAAGAGTTTGAAAAACAAAACTAAAGACAGCGAGCATCTGATCTGAGAGGAAGAAGAATCCGTTCATCATTAGCAGGCAGTTTTGTGGTCCACGGAAGAATACGACGTTGGCTGCATTTGACGGGCTGTCGTCATTAATATGCGTGAGGTCATCTTCAAATGCAAAACGTGATGGTGGCGATGTCATTTGATTTCCTGCGATTGTGAGCTTTTTATTGTTGTGATATAGCTGTGTATTGTTGTGATATAGCTGTGTATTGTTGTGCTATAGCTTTGTATTGTTGTGATATAGCTTTGTATTGTTGTGATATAGTGACTGTGAGCTATGTATTGATGTGTTATAGCTGTGTATTGTTGTGATATAGCTTTGTATTGTTGTGATATGGTGGCTGTAAGCTACATGTATGTATGTATCGTTGTGATATAGTTGTGTTGTTGTGATATAGTGACTGTAAGCTACATGTATGTGTCGTTGTGATATAGTTGTGTGTTGCTGTGATATAGTGACTGTAAGCTACATGTATGTATCGTTGTGATATAGTTGTGTATTGTTGTGATATAGTGACTGTAAGCTACATGTATGTATCGTTGTGATATAGTTGTGTGTTGTTGTGATATGGTGACTGTAAGCTACATGTATGTATCGTTGTGATATAGTTGTGTGTTGTTGTGATATAGTGACTGTATGCTACATGTGTGTATCGTTGTGATATAGTGTTGTGTGTTGTTGTGATATAGTGACTGTAAGCTACATGCATGTATCGTTGTGATATAGTTGTGTGTTGTTGTGATATAGTGACTGTATGCTACATGTGTGTATCGTTGTGATATAGTGTTGTGTGTTGTGGTGATATAGTGACTGTAAGCTATGTATTTTTGTGTTATAGTTGTGTATTGTTGTGATATAGGTGTGTATTGTTGTGAGATAGTGACTGTAAGCTATGTATTTTTGTGATATAGTTGTGTATGGTTGTGATATAGGTGTGTATTGTTGTGATATAGTGACTGTAAGCTATGTATTGTTGTGATATAACGCGAAAAAAATAAATTCCCCAAGGCGCTTGAGGACTCGACATGCCTTTGTCTTATTTCCTTCCTTTCTTTCCTGCGAAGATGGAACTAGGAAATTGTACTAATAACTAACTAATTAACTAACCCTAACCTTACGTATTAATTTCCTGTTACATTTCTCATCATAAGACATCACATCACAAAACAATGCATAACTTTCCTAGAAAATTCTTCCCCATTGTTGATTTGTCTGTTGGCACAGGCCATCTTTTTGATGCAATCCGTAGTGGGCGAAACTAGATGAAGATGGTCATTGGTTGGACGTCATGTGATCTCTCAAAACTTACTCGACTCAAACTTACTCCTCTCTCATAATATATTATTCCCACCCTATATTATTCCAACCCTGGCAGAGTGTGGCCTACACCATGGATCCAGTCGCTAATCATCACTCCTCCCAAAAAGGGTAACCTTCAGGAGTGTAAAAATTACCGCACCATCAACCTCATCAGCCATCCCAGCAAAGTCCTCCTGAAAATAATACTCAACAGGTTGAAACACCGAGCTGAACAAATCATAGCTGAAGAACAAGCAGGATTCAGGGCAGGGCGAAGTACCACTGAACAGATGTTCAACCTCAGAATAATCTGCGAGAAATACCTACAGCACCAACAGCAGCTATATCATGTGTTTGTAGACTTTAAGAGAGAGTTCGACCGAGTCTAGCATGCAGCTCTGTGGACAACCATGAGAGTTTACAACATCAGCCCTAAAATTATTGAAGTCATCAAAAGCCTTTATGACAAGGCTACCAGTGCAGTCCTTCACAACAGCGTCATCGGGAACATTACATTACATGATTATTGCTTTAGGTCCCGCGAACTCTTCTCAGCCAAATCAGGACCACCAAATCAAGACCACAACTTCGCTGAAAATGGACTCGCCCCTGATCCGCATAAAAAATCTGCCGAAACAACCGTAGTGGTAACACTGAAGGCACTCCACCAGCCGGTCACTTTACAATAAAGACATCCCATGCAAGGGACGCTTAGGCTATACTTTAATTTATCGAACGCCCGTTTACAAAACCAAAATAGAATATAAACATCATTGTAAAATAGCAAATCCCCGGCACCCACACGGGGGGAACTGATTCAGAACAACAATCGGTGTGCGTCAAGGATGCCTACTCTCTCCAACACTCTTCAACATCTTCCTAGAGCGCATCTTGTCAGATGCCCCTGAAGATCAAGAAAGCACAGGGGTAGAGCAATCTCCAATCTCCGTTTGGTGGATGACATTGATGGATTGGCTGGAGAGGACCAAGAACTTGAATAACTGGTACAGAGGCTTGACACCACCTCCAGAGCCTGTGGAATAGAAATAAGTGCAGAGAAGACCAAAAATGATGACCAACAACACCAATGGCATCAACATGGACATCAAAGTCCAAGGTCAATCCCTCAACACAGTTCATAGCTTCAAATATTTAGGAGCCATTGTATCAGACAATGGGTCCCCACAGGAAGTCGTCTCCAGGATCGCACAAACAACTGCGGAATTTACAAAGTTGAAGCCCATTTGGAAAGACAAGACCATCAGTCTATAGTCCAAGGTAAGGCTGCTGCGCTCTCTTGTCATCTCCATCTTCCTATACACTTGCGAAACATGACCCTCACAGCAAATTTACAACGAAGAATACAAATCATGGCGATGAGGCGCTACAGAAGACTTCTGGGCATTTTCTATACCCAGCACATCATCAACAATGAAGTCCGACAGAACATAACAAACAAGCCATTGGACAACACGATGACATGCTCACAGTGGTGAAGAAACGGAAACTCCGATGGTATGGCCACGTCACCAGAGCATCAGGCCTTGCAAAAACCATCCTGCAAGGCACGGTGCAAGGAGGCCGAAGAAGAGGGAGACAGGAAAAGAGGCGGGGAGAGAGTAGGGGGGAAGGGGGGACAACATTCGAGAATGGACTGGTTTGACACTGAACGAAACCTTGAGGGTTACTGAGGACAGAGTAAGATAGAGTACGCTGGTTAATCGATCATCTGTGATCAACTACCTTTGAGTTACGAAATAGGATAGGATAGAATTACGAATATTTCACATTCTGTTTTCCAAAAAAACGACATTGAAAGTCCCAGCCTACTTCTGTGACGTTTTGTTTGTTTGTCCGTTTTTTTTCTCCCTCGTTGTTACACTCAGTTCGATGATGGTGTTTTCTATCAGTATCTGATTCAGCCCCGATGCTTGAATTCCTGATAGTTGTGTAACTCAGATTCGTTTATTCACACAGCCCGTCCAAACAGCATACAAGTCACAAAGTCGACGTATGAAGTTTTCCACTTTTATTCAGCACACACCAACAACTGCATACAATTCTCAATTCAACTCAACAACTTTCACAGCAACTTTCCAAATCACTATCAACAACTTTTTTTATCCTCTCAACAGCAACTCGGCACACGATTAAATAACCTCTCTCTCTTCCGGAAGAATTTCGAACAATGTAGAAATGACGCACTGCCACCAATCGAATAGAAGATCGTCATCACTGACTTACGTCATACATTATTATTTCTCCTTCCGGATCGTTCCTTCAAATTTCTACAATTATCCCGAATCTTCGATCGATAGTAAACAAGCCGATCCAGAAGATTCTACAACAATATCGACTAACGAAAATTATCAACGTTATACAAAGCCTTTCCTAACAACAATGCAAACTCAAATCAAAGGTAAATAAACTCCATTATTGAATACTTTGCAAAACGAAACGATTAGATCTATCGTACACGCTTTAGACACACTTTCGTTCGTTTCAACGTAACATAACCCCCCACTCAAGAAGAAATTTACCCAATTTCTTTCAACAACGTTGAAACGTAATGCACAAACAATGTACAGAATTAAAACTTACTTCGGACTGTCTCATTTACTGTCAATGTTCTCAGTTTATATACACAGAGTCCATGTTTTTCATCCGCAAGTCTTTTTGGATACTGTCAATGTTCACAGTTCATTCACACAAGGTCAATGTTTCTCATCTGCAAGTCTGTTTAGATATTGCCAATGTTCTCCACACAGTCAATGTTCTTTCAACCACAAGGAAACGACGCCCTCGTCAGTTGCGGTCGTCATCGGCCCAGGGTCAAAGACAGTGATCTCGTGGGCTTTCCTGGAGTCAGTGCATCCTCCGTTGTCTTCCTCTCCCGTCGGACGTCCGACGCAGTCGACGTTGTCAGCTCCCAGAATGTATTCGCTGGGTCTCACGGTTAGGTTGGCTTCTGCGGGACGGTGGAACAGCTCCCTCAAGGTCTGCAGATGCTCCTTCCAGGTCTGGGTGTGGACTTCATGTTCGACCAAAGTCGTAGAGCCTGGGACATCGCTGAAGCTATGGGGAAATTCGCCCATAAGGTCCTTGAGCTCCAACTTTTGACCTTCCGTCAAGCCTGGTCCTAGCTTAACGTCATTGATGCCTTCTTTGCTGTGGAGGTCTCCCAGTTCCAACAGTTCTTCGCTGTCAAAGCTGTCGTCGGTCACAGCTGCTGTGGCTGCGTGCACAGTCTCTGTTGGTCTTTCCACGTACAGCTTAAGGAGGTTGGCGTGGTATATCTTGGAATGCTGGCCGACCTTCACCTTATAGTCGTTGATCCCCACCACGGTCTCCACTTCGTACGGGCCTTTCCACTGCATCAGCAACTTATTATGATCAGTAGGTAGCAGCACCAGCACTTTGTTGCCAGGTTTAAACTTCCTGTTCACAGCCCTACGATCATAGTAGTGCTTTCCACAGTCCTGGGACTTCTTCAGGTTTTCTCTGGCTATCTCGAGAGTCTGCTCCAGCTTCTCCCGTAGCTCAAACACGTACTGGTAGCTGTTCTTCACCTCTGGGGTCTCTACTTCTTTCGTCCACAGTTCTTTTAGGATGTGCATCGGCCCTCGGATGGTTCTTCCGTACAGCAGCTCGAACGGAGAAAAGCCGGTGGACTCCTGCGGTACTTCTCTGTAGGCGAAAAGTAAGGCGTTGATATAGCGATGCCATTGTCTGGGCTGCTCGCTGCACAGTTTCTTCAGGGTGGACTTCAGCGTAGCATTGAACTTCTCGACAAGCCCGTTGCACATCGGATGGTAGGGTGTCGTAGTCAAATGCCGGATGCTCAGCAGTCTGTTGACCTCCTTCATACAGTCAGAGACGAACTGTGTCCCGAGGTCTGTCAGAATTTCTTCAGGCACTCCAAGCCTACTGAACATGTCCACCAGTGCCTCTGCTACAGTTTCAGTGTCAATCTTCTTCAGTGGCACTGCTTCTGGGTACCGAGTCGCATAGTCCACTAAAGTCAGTACCCACCGATGACCTTCTTCACTCGGAGGTCTTATTTCGCCGATTAAGTCTAAGGCCACCCTCTTGAAAGGTCGGTCGATCAGAGGCATCCTCTGCATAGGCACTTTCGGGACCCTTCCTCGAGGTATGGTCTTCTGGCAAATGTCACATGATCGGCAGAAACGGCTGACGTCCGCATGAAGTCCTGGCCAGTAGAACACCGCCTGGATTCTATCCGACGTCTTCTTGATACCCAGGTGACCCTCCCATGATCGAGTCATGCGCTACTTCCATCACCTGGCGCCTTAAGGGTAATGGTACCAGTACTTGACGTAGTGGTTTACCTCCGTTGACCCTCGGGTGCTGGAAGATTCTGTACAGGATCTTGGCCTTCACCTCAAAATAGACCGTGCCACTGCCCTTGGTCACGTGGTCTTGGCGGTTCCTATACTTGTTTAAAGTGCTATCAGCTTCCTGGAGCTGGATCAGCTTATCTCTGTCCACGATGGCAGCTTTGGAGTTGTCGGCGACCTTCAGTGGCGTAGACGTCTTGTCTCTCTTGGCCTGGGCCCTGGTTGTAACAGCACCGACGATCTCTGGTCGGCAGGGCTGAGCCGGAGTAACCACATTGTCCCGTAGCAGCTCTGTAATGTCTCCATCGGGAAATGGCAATGGATCCTCCTCCGCAACTTCGACGTGTTGAGTTGAGGCAGGACTCCACTCTGGATCGGGGTCGTCGGGTCGCCTCGCGCCGTCGATATTCCCGATCATCAAATCGTATAGCGGCTTCTTCAGGCAAACCGCTTCGACTTCGCCTACGTAGAAAGGGGTGTTGACATGAATCTTCGCAACTGGTGCTTTCAAACATTTGCTGTCGGCCATAAGTGTCCATTTTGAATCGCCAGTGAACTGTTCTTTAGCGATTAAGTCTTCTCTGGCGATGACCCCACTGCAGCCAGAGTCTCTTAAAACAGTCACTTCATGATTTCCGACGCGTCCCTTGGAAACAGGCATGTTCTGTACGGTCACAGCTGCGCTGGCGACGACGGGGATGGATTTCCCGTTGGCAAGGAGGAGTTGGCCATCAGTCATGCACTCTTGCACGTCCGCAGGGGTAGCTGTGCGCTCGGTCTCACTCGGAAGAATGACGCTCCCGCCGCACACCTGATGGTCAGATCTACTGGTTTGCCGTTGATTGGAGAAACGTCTCTGTCGGTTGCCCACCGCTGCATTGTCCGTACTGCCCCGCTGTCCGCTACTTTTGTTTTGAGGACAGTTAGCTGCTCTGTGGTCTGTAGCGTTGCAGGTGAAACAGCCTCTCGAATGCCCTTCCCTGGGAGGAGGCGTGGAGTCTGTCTGTCTCTGGCTCGTCTGGCTTCCCTGGATCTGGTTTACATGGTTTCCAGTCTTCTGAAAATGTTTCGTCGCGCTGGGTGGCCCCAGGGTTTTCTCATGAGCGATGAGATATCTTTCAGCAGCCTCAGCAACGTCTTTTAGCGTCTGCAACTTTTGTATTTCCAAGTGGATCGCGAGGTCCTTAGGGCAGGCGTTGAGTAATTGTTCCCTCACGATCAGCTCATGGAGACTCTCGTAAGTCTTCCCTTTGCCTGATAATTCCACCCACTTGTGTAGATATGATGACAGGCGCTCCACAAATTGCTTTGGCGTTTCGTCTGACTTGGGCCGGCATTCACGGAAGCGTTTACGGTAGCCCTTCTCTGTAAAGTTGTAGCACTGCAATAGGGCCTCTTTCAAGACGTCGCGTCGTAGTCTTTAGCGTCATCGTCCGACAATCTGGTGTAGACGTCGAGTGCTTGCCCCGTCAGAAGTGCACTTAGTCGAATCGCCCAGTCTTGAGGTTGCCAGTTAGAGCTTTTGGCAAACCTTTCAAATCTCGCCAAATAACTGTCGATCTGGTCCTTCCCGTCGACAAACGCTGGCAGTTTTGGAGCTTTGTTGTCACTGATAACTTGTGGCGCATGCTGACTGTTTTGGATACGCGCCAACTCTAGCTGGTACTGACGATCAGCTTCTAATCGTCTCTCTTCCATCTCGTCACGGCGACGCTGTTCCTCTAATTCTCTTTCTTGACGCCATATTCTCTCCTGGAATTTGAGGTACTCCGTCAGCTGTTTGCCTTTTAGATTTAGTTCAACCCCTTTCTGCCAGAGGTCCGCCATCTTGATGCTTCTGGAAAGTTCTTTTCTGGAAAGTTCTTGACTGTGCTGTACCTTTCTAGACTGTTCTAGAACAGCACGCTTTCTGCAGTAGCGCTGATGCTTGCCACTAGTCGCTTTCGCTGACGCAGGCCCCGCTGTCCTCGTCGTATGCGACGCTGCACCACGCTGGTGTTGATGTATACGCTCCTGTGCTGAAGTAGACGCGACGTCCGCTCGCCGCTCTCTGTAACACTGGCGATGTAGCTCCGAGACTGTCCCTCGACGTAGTCCTGCGGCAGCCACGTAGTCCCGCTGTTGTTCGCTCACGAAGCAACTCTTCGGCGACTACACGCCCTTGCAGTCAACCCGAACCTATCGGTGATGTAGTCCCAGTATGTTGGCCCCTCTCGACGCAACTCGTTGGCGGCTACCCTCGATGACTGCCTCTCGTAACGTTGACTCGCTTGTTGTAGCAGTTGAACCCTTGGCTATGGCGTGAATCGCGGCTTGACCCCCAAAATGTTACACTCAGTTCGATGATGGTGTTTTCTATCAGTATCTGATTCAGCCCCGATGCTTGAATTCCTGATAGTTGTGTTCAGATTCGTTTATTCACACAGCCCGTCCAAACAGCATACAAGTCACAAAGTCGACGTATGAAGTTTTCCACTTTTATTCAGCACACACCAACAACTGCATACAATTCTCAATTCAACTCAACAACTTTCACAGCAACTTTCCAAATCACTATCAACAACTTTTTTTATCCTCTCAACAGCAACTCGGCACACGATTAAATAACCTCTCTCTCTTCCGGAAGAATTTCGAACAATGTAGAAATGACGCACTGCCACCAATCGAATAGAAGATCGTCATCACTGACTTACGTCATACATTATTATTTCTCCTTCCGGATCGTTCCTTCAAATTTCTACAATTATCCCGAATCTTCGATCGATAGTAAACAAGCCGATCCAGAAGATTCTACAACAATATCGACTAACGAAAATTATCAACGTTATACAAAGCCTTTCCTAACAACAATGCAAACTCAAATCAAAGGTAAATAAACTCCATTATTGAATACTTTGCAAAACGAAACGATTAGATCTATCGTACACGCTTTAGACACACTTTCGTTCGTTTCAACGTAACACTCGTTTTCTTTAATTTACTGGCGTCACTTCAAGGAGTGCATGTTGCGTTCCACATTCCTGACTGAAATTGCACTGGTAGACTGACCAGTCTTTCCAAATCTGTTTGCCATACATTGAATGTGTGAATGTAATTGACGGTCCATCCTATCCCCGTTACACTGAGACTGAGCTGAACGACGGCCGGCCCCGAGCTGTAACAACAATCTGCGCTGTGTGACCAACTGTTGCTGACACTCACACACATTACTGCTACTCAGGCCAGGGAGGCATTCCACAAAACAATTCCCAGACGCACAAATCATGGACTTTTATTTCAACTGTACTGTACTTCCAGTCTGTGGGAATGCGTTGGTAGGCGTACCCCCATTCCCATGTGCAGAAATTATTGTGTCCAGCTGTTCTTTCTCTCTCTCTCTCTCTCTCTCTCTCTCTCTCTCTCTCTCTCTCTCTCTCTCTCTCTCTCTCTCTCTCTCTCTCTCTCTCTCTCTCTCTCTCTGTGTCTCCCTCCCTCCCTCTCTTTCTTTCTTTCCTTCTTTCTTTCGCTCTCTCTTCCCAAGGTCAAGATGTGAAAAAGCACATTCAGTGCTTACTCTTTTACCCTTGTTAAATAAAACTATTATCATATCTTATCTTATCTTATTTCTCTCTTTCTTTCTCTCTCTTTCTTTCTCTCTCTTTCTTTCTTTCACACACACACACACACACACACACACACACACACACACACACACACACACACACACACACACACACATACAAACACACAAGGCCAAGTTACATTCAATGAAAACGCCTACATCAGTACATATTGGGTTAAGTCGACGTTCAGTATTCCTGACTCAAGTTTTTATAGGCTTCTAGCTCTTCAAAATCCGTTTTCCAATTTGCGTGTGAATATTTTTAAAGACCCATTTCTGCACCATTTAGATTAAATAAATAAATAAATAAATAAATAAATAAATAAATAAACATGGATCAGTTTCCAGATTTCGAAAATATCTACAAAAAATTCACTCCGCGAAGAAAGCTTACAACCAGCAGACACGTCTGATGATGACATTGTTACGACCAGCTGACACGTCTGATGATGACATTAGACACGTCTGATGATGACATTGTTACAACCAGCAGACAAGTCTGATGATGACATTGTTACGACCAGCAGACACTGCTGATGATGACATTGTTACGACCAGCAGACACTTCCGATGATGACATTGTTACGACCAGCAGACACGTCTGATGATGACATTGTTACGACCAGCAGACAAGTCCGATGATGACATTTTTACGACCAGCAGACACGTCTGATAATGAAATTGTTACGACCAGAAGACAAGTCCGATGATGACATTGTTACGACCAGCAGACAAGTCCGATGATGACATTGTTACGACCATCAGACACGTCGACTTGATGACATTGTTACGACCAGCAGACACGTCCGATGATGACATTGTTACGACCAGCAGACGCGTCTGATGATGACATTATTACGACCAGCAGACACGTCCGATGATGACATTGTTACGACCAGCAGACACGTCCGATGATGACATTGTTACGACCAACAGACACGTCCGATGAT
>JBAHVR010000363.1:372500-412500 GCA_036898135.1 Oncomelania hupensis
ATACGTAGCCCTTTGGTTAGTTAACACAACAAGCCACTGTAGGTATACATAGCCCTGTGGTTAGTTAACACAACAAGCCACTGTAGTTATACGTAGCCCTTTGGTTAGGTAACACAACAAGCCACTGTAGTTATACGTAGCCCTTTGGTTAGTTAACACAACAAGCCACTGTAGTTATACGTAGCCCTTTGGTTAGTTAACACAACAAGCCACTGTAGTTATACGTAGCCCTTTGGTTAGTTAACACAACAAGCCACTGTAGTTATACGTAGCCCTTTGGTTAGGTAACACAACAAGCCACTGTAGGTATACTGTAGATGGCCCTGTGGTTAGTTAACACAACAAGCCACTATACATATATATGGTCCTGTGGTTAGTTAACACAACAAGCCACTGTACATATATGGTCCTGTGGTTAGTTAACACAACAAGCCACTGTACTATACATGTATATGGCCTGTGGTTAGTTAACACAACAAGCCATGTATACAGCCCTGTGGTTAGAACAGAACGTCAATAGTTGTAAACAGATAAAGCACGGCCTTGACGTTGCGACCCTGGGTTAGCAACAAAAAATACTGTAAGTTAATAAATTTAGAATAAAGGACAGTACATTGTCGTGGGTGAACTAACACTAATCCAAGCAATTACTCCATTGTATCGCAGTTGTTAAAGACACGAGCCCTCGCAAGAAGCATGTCCATCTCTCTCTAGGTCGCTTGGATTTTGACTAATTAATACAGCACGGTTTGTAATCTGGCGAGATCTATGTCACGCTCGCATAATTTTTATAAGTCCTGAGCTATAAGTCGTCAAGATGTAAAAGAGTCACTATGTGTCTCTGTGTTGTCAATTGAAGTTGTTGAGCTGATGCGGATAAGAAGCAAGCGCTGTGTCGAGCCAGCGCCTTCAGCACCTCCTGAAATGGGACTGCGCTATACAACAATAAAATAAAATAAAATAGTAGTAATAGAAGGACAGACTATTGTACATTTACAACGGTTGACCTTGCGGAAAGAACCAATCAGCTTGAACGACTGCATCTCCGACATAAAATACAATTCTAACAACGATGAAAGTTTAATCACAGTTTGTTAACCTCGCTTTCCCCCGTATTCAGCAGCTCTGCACTGAAAGACGTGCTGTTTATGAAGAATCCATTCGTCTACTCGTTAGGTAACAATTGCTCTTTAAAGGAGGAAGTTAAATTAAGCATTGGTCCATAATTAGTTTAGCATAAGCGAGCCGTCTTCTCTCCACGTAACCCATCGTTGGCGAGAGCTAGGCTGTGGTAAAGTCTAGACCAGCTTGCTTCAAATAAGCCAGTATGCAGTCGGCAGAGCGTGGATATTCGCCTGCCGTATATCGGGGATTCGCTCAAAGTTAGACAAAATAATATTAATTTAAAATGAGGGAAGTCAAACTATTCTGTGTTCCCAAGTTGGATAATTACTTCGTCTATCAAGATTTAATTATTTGCCATTGTTGTGTTTGGGGGATGCAATGGATAGAAAATAGCACGCGCTCACACACACGCACACACACACACACACACACACCCGCGCACACACACACACACACACACACACACACAATCTGTTCCAGTTCTCTCTTACTATTAACGCACATACACCCGCATAACAAATCTATATTTAATTTCATTTAGCTGACAGAACCATTCATGTCAGGCACAGGCCATTAAGATAACTTTCCGTTCATTATAATAATTTGAGGCTATGAACACCAGATGGAGCTCCATACATGCTGCTAAAGATCGCTGGCAAAGCTGACGGGAGTCTTTGGTATGTCCATCGCTGTACCAAGACGACCTGACACAGAAATAAGGTAAGAAGGTAAATACGACATGTTGGCTTGAGTTAGATTGTGTTCGGCTATAGCGCCTTGAGCAACTCTTGAACTCTACTCCTTCGGATGAGAGTATAAACCGAGGTCTATACTGTGTCGCACACCTTCCATCATAACGGACTTTAAAGATCCTGACGCTCATGTCCTAGACGGGGTGATTGCCGGTGACAAGAACACACCCCGCATACACACCTAGGTCCTTCTCCCCCATCCCTGGCTGCCCAGGATTGTGCTCAGTTGTCTGGGGCGTTATTACGGTGCGCCCAAAGGCTGCAAGTTGGCACCTCGGACGGTTTGAGTTATATCCTGTATCGGTCAGCGCCTTGAGAAGATCTTGAGCTGGAAAAGCGCTATATGAGAATGATGAAATAAATAAAAGCGCTATATCAAAAAGGTAAATTTGTCTCCGTAACCTTTCGGTCTCTCTTTTCTCCAGGCCAGCTTAGTAAGGGCGGTGCTTATTTTATCTGCTCCGCTGCTTTACCTTTCCCGGTTTTAAACAGAACCAGATACTAATTCACAGCTGGGTGGACTTGGGTGTGTCGTGCGCTTGTTTCAATCTGCCTGTGTTGTTTGGTGATTTTCTTCCAACAATGGTCAGCCATCCAAGTACTAACCCTTCCCGACGTTGCTTAACATGAAACATGGCTAGCGTGCGCCAAGGCCACTACGCTATTGCGCCTGCCAAATGGTTATATAACAACTATTCAATAATGACCAGTGCCTAGCAATAATGACCCGTGCCTAGCAATAATGACCAGTACCTAGCAATAATGACTAGTGCCTAGCAATAATGACCAGTGCCTAGCAATAATGACCAGTGCCTAGCAATAATGACCCGTGCCTAGCAATAATGACCCGTGCCTAGCAATAATAACTAGTGCCTAACAATAATGACCAGTGCCTAGCAATAATAACCAGTGCCTAACAATAATGACCAGTGCCTAGCAATAATGACCAGTGCCTAGCAATAATGACCAGTGCCTAGCAATAATGACCAGTGCCTAGCAATAATGACTAGTGCCTAGCAATAATGACTAGTGCCTAGCAATAATGACTAGTGCCTAGCAATAATGACTAGTGCCTAGCAATAATGACCAGTGCCTAGATTTGCATCTGAGGACTTCAGTAAGTCTTGTTGGCTCTTGGTAAGGGTCGCGCTGATCTAGGGTCGCCACGCTTTGGGCGAACAAGCAGAAGGGGTTGCTGAGTCCTGTTCCACCCTGTCCTGGTGACGCTGCGCTGCGCCTGCTACCTTCGGCTCCCGTTGAGTGGGAAACACGACTCCAACGTGCCCCACACCAGTGACGAGTTCATTACACTTCACACACACACGCACACGCACACGCACACACCCACCCCCGCACCCAAACCCACACACACACACGCACCCACACACACACACACACACACACACACACACACAAATGAATAATGACGTTCATTATGATTTTCCTGCACTTATGACAGGCGCTGTTAGTTGTCTATCATCTGTGACATGACCTAAGCTCGCACTACTTCAAAGTTTCCAAAACTGTTCAACGTTCAGGAAACCCATCCTCCACCCACTGTTTTTAAACGATTTCAAACTCGCCAAAAGTCGACGGCAGAAAATGGATTGTTCGCAGCTGGCGCTGACTCGTGCTCCATAAATTGCAGATAAAGTCAGAAAGAATATTTACCTCCCCTTTAAACCTAATGAGTTTTTAAACGCCAGCGCTCACATCCTCACTAAATCTACCGTTGCCAGTTCAAAACCCAACTGAAAAGTAATTTTGAACAAATGTTTCGTTCCAAACATTTTTTCAACTATCATTCATACATCCACTCCGTCCAGCCCCTGCAATCCTTTTTCATTCATTCATTCATTCATTCTTTCTTTCTTTCTTTCAATCTCTCTCCATTTATTTTAATTTAAATTTAATTTTATTTCTTCTTCTTCTTCTTCTTCTTCTTCTTCTTCTTCTTCTTCTTCTTCTTCTTCTTCTTCTTCTTCTTCTTCTTCCACACTCTCTTCTTCTTCTTCTTCTTCTTCTTCTTCTTCTTCTTCTTCTTCTTCTTCTTCTTCTCAGGAAGAGCACGCTGTTGTGAAGGAGCGAACGTGAAAGGAAAACTAAAGTACAATGAGGAGGAGTGAGGTGAAGAAGAGGAGTAATAAGAAGCAGGTGTGATGAGGACATCAAAACAGCAATTTGTGGTGCAAATAAAAAAAGAAACAAAAAAAGTTTGGGGCGGATGAAGCAAAGAGAGATATACAATGAGAAGGACTATATTGGTGGAGGTGCAAAAAGAGTAGGCGTGGACACTGAGGAGGATGGGTGTAAGAAAGAGGAGGCAGAAGTAAAATGATGAGGGTAACAGACGCACGTCAGAACGAGAAAGAGGAGGTATTCACGAAAGAGGAATATCTAAAGTAAGAGAAGGAAAAGAGGAGTAGGGTGCGGTGGAGGCTGAAGAAGAGGAGAAGGAGGAGGAGGAGGAGGGAGAAGACTGATGACAATTACAGACTGACAAGCTGTGCCGTCAGTAAAGTTGTCAGTGATGCAGAACCACAACTGAAGTTGACGACTTTGAGCTCAAACTCTGCCTGTTGCTAAACTTTTTAACCACGATGTATGTTGCATGAAAGTCACGAAGAAATTAGCTAAATGCTACAACGACTTCCTCACAAACTTCCATTTTCACGGGCACAGCTTCTTGACGACGATTTCATGGAAATACAGTTAGATACAAGTTGAAATGATTGTATAGTAGGGAAGAGACGTGCTTGTGACCTCCCTGTTCTCTGGGCAAGCTTTGTGAAGACGGAGTTCATTTTTACTCCTTCACTGCCTAAAATTTGACCAATTGGAATATAACAGAGAACTCCTACATTCAAACTTTACAAGAATGACGAACACATGTGTATATACACCAACACAACGCTAAACTAGATAACAACAAAACAAAACAAAACAACACTAATGTATGCTAAATTAGATAACAACAAGGCAAAACAACACTATGACAAACACAACGTTATGACAAACTAGGTAACAACAAGACAACACAACACTATACTAAAGTACATAGCAGCAAAACAAAACAACACTATGACAAACTAGATGACAACACATCACTATGACAAACTAGATAACAGCGAGACAGCACAACACTACACTAAAGTAAATAACAACAAGACAACAAAACACTATGACAAATAAGATAACAACACAACACTATGCTAAAGTAGGTAACAACAAGACAACACTATGGTAAAGTAGATAACAACAAGACAACACAATGCTAAATTAGACAACAAGTCAACACTATGGTAAAGTAGATAACAACACGACAACACTATGGCAAAGTAAATAACAACAAGACAACACAATAGATAACAACACGACAAGACAATACTATGGTAAAGTAGATAACAAGACAAGACAATACTATGGTAAAGTAGATAACAACAAGACAACACTATGGTAAAGTAGATAACAACAAGACAAGACATCACTATGGTAAAGTAGATAACAACAAGACAAGACAACACAATGGTAAAGTAGATTACAACAAGACAACACAACACAATGGTAAAGTAAAAAACAACAAGACAAGACAACACTATGGTAAAGTAGATAACAACAAGACAACACAACACAATGGTAAAGTAGATAACAAGAAAACAGGACAACAAGACAACACAACACAATGGTAAAATAGATAACAACAAGACAACACTATGGTAAAGTAGATAACAACAAGACAACATTATGGTAAAGTAGATAACAACAATACAAGACAATACAATGCCAAAGTAGATAACAACAAGACAAGACAACACTATGAACATTTTTTAACTAAGCCCTTGGTCCGGCGGGCAAAACACAAAGGAGAACAAGACAAATCTTCCCAACACCACTCCAACAAACCGTTTATCTAAATCTAAATGCCACCAGTTGTAAACCCAGCTAGATACCCATTTACAGTTGGGTAGGCAAGGGTATGTTATGCGCCGTTCCTTCTTTGTAGGGTTCAATGGTTGACAAGACAAGACAACACTATGGTAAAGTAGATAACAACAAGACAACAGGACAACAAGACAACACAACACAATGGTAAAATAGATAACAACAAGACAACACTGTGGTAAAGTAGATAACAACAAGACAATACTATGGTAAAGTAGATAACAACAAGACAACACAGTAGATAACAAGAAGACAAGACAACACTATGCTAAAGTAGATAACAACAAGACAGCACTATTGTAAAGTAGATAACAACAAGACAACACTGTGGTAAAGTAGATAACAACAAGACAAGACAACACTATGCTAAAGTAGATAACAACAAGACAGCACTATTGTAAAGCAGATAACAACAAGACAACACTATGCTAAAGTAGATAACAACAAGACAAGACAACACAATGCCAAAGTAGATAACAACAAGACAAGACAACACTATGAACATTTTTTTTAACTAAGCCCTTGGTCCGGCGGGCAAAACACAAAGGAGAACAAGACAAATCTTCCCAACACCACTCCAACAAACCGTTTATCTAAATCTAAATGTCACCAGTTGTAAACTCAGCCAGATACCCATTTACAGTTGGGTAGGCAAGGGTATGTTATGCGCCGTTCCTTCATTGTAGGGTTCAGTGGTTGCGCCCAAGTACTCATTTCCGTTCTTATCCAAGCTGGTAATCGGGCTCGCCGATGCCAAGCAAAGGTACGCTATTGCGCCAACTCGGGGAAGAAGATGGAAAAGACACCAACAGAAAAAGACACCAACAGATTGTATATTTTTTGTCCGCTGGACCTAAATCAATAATCATGTAATGTAATGTATATTCTTTTTGTTCTGCCCATCGTCTTATGTACGCATTTACAATGGATACCAGTAATATAACACTCCACAATCAATCAATAAATTAATTACTTAATAAACAAATAAACAGGAATTAAAAAAACTAGATAAGCTGACGGATCTGCTCCTCACACCTATGCACGACCAAAGCGGAATGAAGGTTTGAACACATGTTGCCCAACTTGGCCCATTGTCTCACATCTCTACAGCTTTACCAATGTTCCTACAACACGATGTGTAGAGTTTAGGAGACAAATGGCGGGAAATTGAGCGTGACATTGATGCACGTGCAGCGACTGAACGCCTTACCTAGAAATTGTGACGCAACTTTCCCCACCCCATTACCTCAGTGCAGAGAAATGTACCCCATCGTTGCATCTTCCTGCTGCACTTATTTCCTCTCCTTATTCCTCCTCCTCCTCCCTTTTTTCTCCTTCTCCTTCTTATTCTCCTTCTCCTCCTCTTTCTTCTCCCTCTTCTCATTCTCCTTATTCTCCCCTTCCTCTCCAATTGCGTACTTTCCGTTTTTCTATCGTCTCCTTCTTCATCTGCTTGTGTACTCTTTCTTTTCTAACCTCGTAATTACTTTAATGTTGAGTAGAGAAATATTTTGACATGGTTCTTCTTTTCTTCTTCTTCTTCCCTTCCCCTTCTTCCTTCTTCCTTCTTCCTTCTTGTAACCTATCCAGATCACCCGATACACACGGTCGAAGGCTACTAGAAGCATGCTGTAGTGGTCGCCTAACATGCCATAAAAGCATGCTCTCATGCTTCAGAGCACTGCTTCCTATGCGCTTCAAGCCCTAGGAGCATTAACTAATGAACTCATGAAAATAGAAAAAGTAAGTCGTTCCTCCAAGGGACAATTACTCAAAACTGTATTTATTCTAGGTGAACTGTCTTTTACGAACCGTTTGAGAATGTTGAACCGTTTGTTGACGCCGGATAGTGTCCTTACTTGGTTTCATACAATTTAAGAATCCAACAAGGCAAATGGGTTTTTGAGACAAAGAGCGTAGTTGTAGAGCAACATTCTGTATATCTTTACAGTAAAATTGCGCTTTTTCCGTCACTATAGAGCTTGAAGCGTATAGGAAGCAGTGCTCTAAGCATGAGAGCATGTTTTATCGCCTGTTGAGGCGACTACTACAGCATGCTTCTCGCATCTTCGACAATGTTTACCGGGTTTCCTGACATGGTTCTTCTCTTCTTCTGTAATCCTATCCAGCACCCGGTACACATTGGTCGAAGGCTGCCAGAAGCACGTACTATTGCGCCAACTAGGCGATAAAGCATGATATAGCACTGCTTCCACACGCTTCAAGAAAGCAGTGTGTAAGCATGGACATGCTTTAACCTGTTGAATGGCGACTAATAATTGCTTCTGGTAGCGTTCGACCAATGTGTATTGTGATCCAGATCTTACTTACAGAAGGATACATGTGATACTTCCACATCAATAACTACTATTAATTCGTCTGTCAATATAGTTCTGGCTAGAAGTGCTGTAGTGGTTCAGCAAAGGCTAGCAATGTTTTATGAGAAACGTCGGGCGGAGTACTAGGATGGGTAACCATGCTTGGAATCCTATTCTACCTTATCAATCCTATCCTATCCTATCCTATCCTTTACTTTCCTACTCAATGTCGTAGAAGACAACAGATGATCGATTAACCAGCGTATTTATCTTTCTCTGTCCTCACAACCCTCATGGCTTAGGTCAGACTCAATGCCCCCATCCATTCTCGAATGTTGTCCTCCCACCTATTTTTTTTCTCCCACTTCTTCTCTCATTGCTCCCTTCTTCTTTCTCCTGATGATCTTTCTCCATCGGATTTCCTTTTCTTCACCTCTGTGAGCATGTTACTTTGGTCGTGTGTATGGTCTGTCATTTCTTGTTGGTGATTTACTTTTGTAGTAGAAAATATTTCCCAGAAGTCTTCTTCACCTCTCTCCTCTTTGTGTTCTTCTTGTACATCCTGTGTGATCCACGTTCCGCAAGCATATAGAAAATGGAGATGACATGACAAGGGAGCGCAGCAGCCTTACCTTGTGATGTAGACTGATGGTCCTGTCTTTTGAAATGGGTTGTGGGTTCGGGCACTGAATAGAATAGACCCAACGTTTCCAGGCGTGTCGTAAGAGGCGACGAACAGGGGTGAGGTCAGCAGGGCATCACTGGGCGAAAGTCGTCTACACAGAAGTCACCGGCCAGGGCGGAGGTTTGGAAGGCAAATACCGAAAGACACAAACACAATGAAACAGGCTTACGACACTGTACCCAGTACAGCTTATGTTAATCTGATGAATAAACATTGATGCAACAACAACTGTACCCAGTGCACCCAGCTGTTAATGGGTAGCTGGGTCTGTTCAGAACAGCTGTGAATGGGTAGCTGGGTCTGTTTAGAACAGCTGTGAATGGGTAGCTGGATCTGTTTAGAACAGCTGTGAATGGGTCGCTGAACAGCTGTCAATGGGTAGCTCTGTTTTGAACAGCTGTGAATGGGTAGCTTCTGTTAGAAAAGCTGTGAATGTTGCTGTCTGTTTAGAACAGCTGTGAACGGGTTGCTGGGTCTGTTTAGCAGCTGTTTAATGGGTAGCTGCTGTTTAGAACAGCTGTTAATGGGTAGCTGGGTCTGTTTAGCAGCTGTGAATGGGTAGCTGGGTCTGTTCAGACAGCTGTGAATGTTTCTGTTTTTAGAACTGTCAATGGGTCTGTCTGTTTTGAACAGCTGTCAATGTAGCGGAGTCTGTTCAGAACAGCTGTGAATGTAGCTGGGGTGTTTAGAACAGCTGTCAATGGTCGCTTCTGTTTAGAACAGCTGTGAATGGGTAGCTGGGGCTGTTTAGAACAGCTGTGAATGGGTTGCTGGGTCTGTTTAGAACAGCTGTGTAAGAGGGTCTGTTTAGAACAGCTGTGAATGGGTAGCTGGGGCTGAGAACAGCTGTGAAGTGGTCTTTTGCTGTCTGTTTAGAACAGCTGTTAATGGGTAGCTGGTCTGTTTAGACAGCTGTCAATGGGTAGCTGGGTCTGTTCAGAACAGCTGTGAATGGGTAGCTGGGGCTGTTTAGAACAGCTGTGAATGGGTTGCTGGGGCTGTTTAGAACAGCTGTGAATGGGTTGCTGGGTCTGTTTAGAACAGCTGTTAATGGGTAGCTGGGGCTGTTTAGAACAGCTGTTAATGGGTAGCGGGGTCTGTTTAGAACAGCTGTGAATGGGTAGCTGGGTCTGTTTAGAAAAGCTGTGAATGGGTAGCTGGGTCTGTTCAGAACAGCTGTGAATGGGTAGCTGGGGCTGTTTTGAACAGCTGTCAATGGGTAGCGGGGTCTGTTTAGAACAGCTGTCAATGGGTAGCGGGGTCTGTTTAGAACAGCTGTTAATGGGTAGCTGGGGCTGTTTAGAACAGCTGTTAATGTGTAGCTGGGTCTGTTTAGAACAGCTGTGAATGGGTAGCTGGGGCTGTTTAGAACAGCTGTTAATGGGTAGCTGGGTCTGTTTAGAACAGCTGTGAATGGGTAGCTGGGTCTGTTTAGAACAGCTGTTAATGGGTAGCTGGGGTCTGTTTAGAACAGCTGTTAATGGGTAGCTGGGTCTGTTTAGAACAGCTGTGAATGGGTAGCTGGGTCTGTTCAGAACAGCTGTGAATGGGTAGCTGGGGCTGTTTAGAACAGCTGTGAATGGGTAGCGGGGTCTGTTTAGAACAGCTGTCAATGGGTAGCGGAGTCTGTTCAGAACAGCTGTTAATGGGTAGCTGGGTCTGTTTAGAACAGCTGTGAATGGGTAGCTGGGGCTGTTTAGAACAGCTGTGAATGGGTAGCTGGGTCTGTTTAGAACAGCTGTGAATGGGTAGCTGGGGTCTGTTTAGAACAGCTGTTAATGGGTAGCTGGGTCTGTTTAGAACAGCTGTTAATGGGTAGCTGGGTCTGTTTAGAACAGCTGTGAATGGGTAGCTGGGTCTGTTCAGAACAGCTGTGAATGGGTAGCTGGGGCTGTTAGAAACAGCTGTGAATGGGTAGCGGGGCTGTTTAGAACAGCTGTCAATGGGTAGCGGTTCTGTTTGGTTTGAATGGGTAGCTGGGCTGTTTTAGAACAGCTGTTAATGGTAGGTCTCTGTTTATTGGTGGCTGGGTTTGGTTGGGGTCTGTTTAGAACAGCTGTGAATGGGTAGCTGGGGTCTGTTTAGAACAGCTGTGAATGGGTAGCGGGGGCTGTTTAGAACAGCTGTCAATGGGTAGCTGGGTCTGTTTAGAACAGCTGTCAATGGGTAGCGGGGTCTGTTTAGAACAGCTGTCAATGGGTAGCTGGGGCTGTTTAGAACAGCTGTTAATGGGTAGCTGGGTTTAGAATGGGGGCTGGGTATGTTAGAACAGCTGTTTTAGCTGGGTTTGTAGCTGTTTTAGATGAGCTGTTTTTGTTGTTGTGCTGGTCTGTTCAGAACAGCTGTGAATGGGTAGCTGGGTCTGTTTAGAACAGCTGTGAATGGGTAGCTGGGGCTGTTGAGAACAGCTGTGCAATGGGTAGCGGGGTCTGTTTTAGAACAGCTGTTAATGGGGTAGACAGCTGAGTCTGTCTGTAGAACAGCTGTTAATGGGTAGCTGGGTCTGTTCAGAACAGCTGTGAATGGGTAGCTGGGGCTGTTTAGAACAGCTGTGAATGGGTAGCGGGGTCTGTTTAGAACAGCTGTGAATGGGTAGCGGGGTCTGTTTAAAACAGCTGTCAATGGGTAGCGGAGTCTGTTCAGAACAGCTGTGAATGGGTAGCTGGGGCTGTTTAGAACAGCTGTGAATGGGTAGGCTGGGTCTGTTAGAACAGCTGTGAATGGGTAGCTGGGGCTGTTTAGAACAGCTGTCAATGGGTTGCGGGGTCTGTTTAGAACAGCTGTCAATTGGTAGCGGGGTCTGTTTAGAACAGCTGTGAATGGGTAGCTGGCGCTGTTTAGAACAGCTGTGAATAGGTTGCTGGGTCTGTTTAGAACAGCTGTTAATGGGTAGCTGGGTTTGTTTAGAACAGCTGTGAATGGGTAGCTGGGTCTGTTTAGAACAGCTGTGAATGGGTAGCTGGGGCTGTTTAGAACAGCTGTGAATGGGTTGCTGGGTCTGTTTAGAACAGCTGTGAATGAGTAGCTGGGTCTGTTTAGAACAGCTGTTAATGGGTAGCTGGGTCTGTTTAGAACAGCTGTTAATGGGTAGCTGGGTCTGTTTAGAACAGCTGTGAAAGGGTAGCTGGGTCTGTTCAGAACAGCTGTGAATGGGTAGCTGGGGCTGTTTAGAACAGCTGTGAATGGGTAGCGGGGTCTGTTTAGAACAGCTGTCAATGGGTAGCGGAGTCTGTTCAGAACAGCTGTGAATGGGTAGCTGGGTCTGTTTAGAACAGCTGTCAATGGGTAGCTGGGTCTGTTTAGAACAGCTGTCAATGGGTAGCTGGGTCTGTTTAGAACAGCTGTCAATGGGTAGCTGGGTCTGTTTAGAACAGCTGTGAATGGGTAGCTGGGTCTGTTTAGAACAGCTGTGAATGGGTAGCTGGGCTGTTTAGAACAGCTGTGAATGGGTAGCTGGATCTGTTTAGAACAGCTGTGAATGGGTTGCTGGGTCTGTTTAGAACAGCTGTGTAATGGGTAGCTGGGTCTGTTTAGAACAGCTGTGAATGGGTAGCTGGGGCTGTTTAGAACAGCTGTGAATGGGTTGCTGGGTCTGTTTAGAACAGCTGTGAATGAGTTGCTGGGTCTGTTTAGAACAGCTGTTAATGGGTAGCTGGGTCTGTTTAGAACAGCTGTGAATGGGTAGCTGGGTCTGTTTAGAACAGCTGTGAAAGGGTAGCTGGGTCTGTTTAGAACAGCTGTGAATGGGTAGCTGGGGCTGTTTAGAGAATGGGGGGGGGGTTCAAACAGCTGTCATTAGGGTTGCGGGTTGTGAGAGAGTGTCTGTTTTCTCTTGAGGGGTGGGTAGTTTTTTTTGTCTTTTCTTTTGTGTTAGGTTTAGATGAGTGTGTATGTTGGGTCTGTTCGAGTGTCGTGGTAGCTGGGTGTGCAGTGTGGTTAGAACAGTTGTGTTGGGGGGTGTGTTTGTTGGGGTCAGTTGTTTAGAACAGCTGTCAATGTGTGGTTTGTTTTGTAGTGTTGTTTAGATAGCTGTGAATGGGTGGAGTTGGGTCTGTTTAGAATAGCTGTGGGGATGGAAGCTGGTGTTCTTTGTTGGAGAGCTGCTGGTGTCTGTGTTAGGCTGTTGTTTGCAGCTGGGTATAGTGTTTTTAGAACAGCTGTGAATAGCTGGTGTGTGTTTTAGAACAGCTGTGTGGAATAGGTGGGGCTGTTTAGAAGATTGCTGGTGTTTGTGTGGGCTGTTTACAGCCGGAGAAGGTAAAACAGAGAAGAGGAGATCTCATTAGGCTTTTGAGAAAGAGATTAGGGAAACACCCCCCTCCCTTTGTCTTCTTCTTCTTCCTCTTCCTATTGTGTGCGAGTGTGTGTGGAGAGTGTGTGTGTGTGTGCGAGTGTGTGTGTGGAGAGAGTGTGTGTGTGTGTGTGTGTGTGTGCGAGGGTGTGTGTGGAGAGTGTGTGTGTGTGTGGAGAGTGTGTGTGTGTGTGTGTGTGGAGAGTGTGTGTGTGTGCGAGTTTGTGTGTGGAGAGAGTGTGGAGAGAGTGTGTGTGTGCGAGTGTGTGTGTGGAGAGAGTGTGGAGAGAATTGTGAGTGTGTGTGTGGAGAGAGTGTGGAGAGAGTGTGTGTGTGGAGAGTGGGTGGGTGTGGGTGTGTGTGTGTGCGAGTGTGTGTGTGGAGAGAGTGTGGAGAGAGTGTATGTGTGGAGAGTGTGTGTGTGTGTGTGTGGAGAGTTTGTGTGTGCGGGGAGTGTGTGCGTGTTTATTGTGTGTGTACATGTAAAGAGTGTGTGTGAATGTGGATAGTGTGTGTGCATGTGAAGTGTGTGTGTGTGTGGAGAGTGTGTGTGGAGAGTGTGTGTTTGTGTGTGGAGTATGTGTACAGAGTGAGTGTGTGTGGAGAGAGTGTGTTGATAGTGTGGGAGTGGCCTGAACTGTTGAAATAATCAGGCAGGTACAGTATTGTGATCAAACAGCGACGTCTTGCGGAGTGGTCTGGCTTTGAGCTCAGTGCCATAAGCTAATTACCCGAATTCACGGGTGCTGGGTGGAAGTCTGCAAGCAATGTGCTGCACTTCTGTTTGTGGAATAAGCACGTTTACGTTTGTACATTTTTTCTGAAGGGTATTTTTGTGTACATCAATTATAATTGGTTATTTTCAAATTATAAAAATATTCCCTAAATAGATTCTTAGTACATCGTGCAATGAAATTGCAAATAGGATTCTTTACTCTGGAAACTGTACATGCTGCACTAGTAAAGGTGTTTAAAAGTAATACTATAAAGTTTTTAAATTCTTTTAAAGGGTGGAGTGATCCCGGAACAGTTAAATTAGTACTGTGTCCAGCCTGTGTTCTAAAGCTTGCGGGTTCGAGTAACTGTGGATGCAAGCATTGGTTTGCCTGTGGCTTCACTGCCTAGTACTTTAATAGATTATAATTACAGTAGATTGTTGCGTCCTAGTTCCCCTTGTTCTGGATGGCGCTGCTCTGCGGTTGTGGTGCTATCCCTGAGGAAGCAGCCCAGATTTCCTCCTCCCCACTCCCCCCTCTCCTATTTGACTAATAATTATGTAGCATCAAAATCCATTCTTTTCATTCGATCAAATACACTGTGAAATCAGCTTTTTTCATCATAAAAAAAAAATTCGATGACGACCCTAAGCGAGGGAGAAAGAGAGAGAGAGAGAGAGAGAGAGAGAGAGAGAGAGAGAGAGAGAGAGAGAGAGAGAGAGAGAGAGAGAGAGAGAGTGGGGGGGGTGAGGGGAAAGGGTGAGATGGGGTGCACTCCGGCAGGCAGAGACTGAGGGAGAAGCATTTCTCAAAATCTCTATGCTTCTCCATTTCGCTCCATCACTTCAACTCTCGCGAGAGAAAGAACGAAACCTCCAACGTCGGTAAGTGTTTTCAGCATTTCCAAGGTAACCAAGAACTCTAACCTTGCACCGACTGACACGTTCAATGAGGCAGTTACGGGCCCTTGACAGTTTTATATAGAGCACTAAGTATCGCAGACAGGTTTATATTTTGCTAACTGCGCCCTAACCGGAGGTTTGTATGTTGTGGGATGGAAGTGGAGTGATTTATGTTTGTGAAATGTCTGTAAATGGTTTTATATGGTGTAATCATTAGTTACCAGTTTATTTGCCCTGGCGTTTATGAAAGCATTCGCATTTACAATGTAAACTTACGGTTGCTGTGAGAGAGCGAGAGAGAGAGAGAGAGAGAGAGAGAGAGAGAGAGTGTTGGTGTGGGTGTGGGTGCATGTGTATGTGTGTGTGCGTAGGTACCCACAAAAGCGCACAAATGGGTTTCAGACCTTGTCTTTTCTAGTAACAAATGGGTTCATTTGCTTGGAACCCACTTTTTTTCCAGGACCCCACTTTTTTCTAAGTGCGCGGGAGTGCTCTTTTAGTGCATGGGAGTGCAGTTGTAGTGCATGAGAGTGTTTTAAGTACACAGGAGTGTTCTATCCGGGACGGAGAAAATACAGTCCATTTTCGGAGAAATTTTGAAGAAAATTCGACCTATTTCGTCGCCTATAGGAGCCGAACTAGGTCAACTTTTTAGACGGAAAGAACCAATTTTGCATTAGATTCTTACACTTTTAGAAGAAGTTTGCGTTCTTTCCGTCAAAAAATCACTTCCCGATTCCTACATTCTTAAATAAACCCCGTTGTGATGTATTGCAAGTATGTGGGTGTGTGTGTGTGTGTGTGTGTGTGTGTGGAGGTGTGTGTGTGTGTGTGGAGGTGTGTGTGTGTGTGTGTGTGTGTGTGTGTGTGTGTGTGTGTGTGTGTGTGTGTGTGTGTGAGTGTGTGTGTGTGTGTTGTAAACGATTCCGGGCTCCGAATAAAAATCCTAGTTTTGGTGATTGGCGTTTTGGGGCTAGTGCACAAGTCGTTTGCGTCTGGATTGCAGCTCAGTGGGCTATGACGGCGGCGGAGTTAAAGTCTCGTCCCATACCTATCAACCACTGTCATGATCGGCTCTGGAAGGGAGTGTGAGGGTAGAAGAGTCATGGTGGGGATGGCGTACTTGACAAACTGTGCTGAGCTCATCACAACGTCGTTTTGGTTATAATAACGTTAACCAAATGTGACATATACCTTCATAACATGCCCTATGACCTTATCTTTCTATTCTGCCCATCTAATCTTTTTTCCTCTCTCTCTCTCTCTCTCTCTCTCTCTCTCTCTCTCTCTCTCTCTCTCGAATTTTGAAATTTATTCATTAAGGCATCGCCCCTTTATGAAGGGTGTATACAATGTCTTCATGCATTCACAAAGTAAGGACATAATTACATATTCATAATTTACCATATCAGCTATCAGTCTGTTACATATGCATACAAGCAATCTCATGATAGTACAGTATTTCTCTTAACCTAAATGCTCTATATAAAAAGATACATACATTTTTTATTGTGACCCGGTGACAAAAATTCTCTCTCTCTCTCTCTCTCTCTCTCTCTCTCTCTCTCTCTCTCTCTCTCTCTCTCTCTCTCTCTCTCTCTCCTCTCTCTCTTATTTTTTGTTCTACCTTTTTTTAGCCTCATTCCTGCTACATAATGATTTCAATGGTTTGAAATACCATTCGTGCTTTGATTGAATAGAATCTACGAGCTTTTCGTTTCAATGTGTTCCAATTTTCTATTTAAGCGTGGTAATTGGGCAGGAAATGAAGTTGTTTGTTCAGGGAAGTTCACCACAGTGCAGCTGGTTAGACGGACATTTCTGGAACAAAAATAATTGTCATTATAATAGGGGGATAGAGGGGGGGATTTGTAAATGGGGGGGGGGAAGAATTTTAACCGAAAAAAATCTCCATATAATGAAAAAGTCATTAAAAAACTCGAAAGGTTGGGAAAAAAAAACAGAAAAAAGGTCACATATAATAATACAATAAGTAATAACTTGAAAAATAATACAAGCATGCTACTCAATGTGAATCCTCGGTAGGTCAGTGGGTCAAGAAAGGCATAGTAAAGAAAGCAATGCAAAGGAGAGAACACGTGAGGAAGACAATGAAAACCAAAATGGATTTTTGAGAAAGTAATCTTGCCTGTTTTGACAACACTTCTCCAACAGAAAAAATTTTCTGTTGTTGTGATGTTGTTGTTATTGTTGTTTTTGTTGTTGCCGCTGTGTTGTTGTGTTGTTGCTGTTGTTGTGGTGGTGGTGTTGTTGTCATTGTTGTTTTTGTTGTTGTTATTGTTGTTTTCGTTGTTGTTGCTGTGTTGTTGTTGTTTTGTTGTTGTTGTTGTTGTTTTTGTTGTGTTGGTGTTGTTGTTTTTGTTGTTGTTATTTTCGTTGTTGTTGCTGTGTTGTTGTTGTTGGGGTGTTGTTGTTGTTTTTGTTGTGGTGGTGTTGTTGTTATTGTTGGTTTTGTTGTTGTTATTGTTGTTTTCGTTGTTGTTGTGTTGGTGCTTTTTGTTGTTTGTTGTTGTGGTGGTGGTGTTCTTCTTGTTGTTGTTTTGGTGTTGTTGTTTTTGTTTTGTTGTTGTTATTGTTGTTTTTGTTGTTGTGTTGTTATTGTTGTTTTTAAATAGTAGAGAGGAATGAAATAGTGATGGGGCAGGGGGGTGGGGGGGAGACGTTTAAGCGGAAGAAAGAGGAAGGAATAGAAGCACTATAGAGGAAGAGAAATGACAGGAAAATAGGTGGAAGGATGAAAAGACAAAGGTGAACGTTTGTGACACAATAACTAGGATGCTGCTAGAGCTAGGCATTCAAGGAAAAGACAAGGGGGAACGTTTGTGACACAATAACTAGGATGCTGTTAGAGCTAGGCATTCAAGGAAAAGACAAGGGGGAACGTTTGTGACACAATAACTAGGATGCTGTTAGAGCTAGGCATTCAAGGAAAAGACAAGGGGGAACATTTGTGACACAATAACTAGGATGCTGTTAGAGCTAGACATTCAAGGAAAAGACAAGGGGGAACGTTTGTGACACAATAACTAGGATGCTGTTAGAGCTAGGCATTCAAGGAAAAGACAAGGGGGAACATTTGTGACACAATAACTAGGATGCTGTTAGAGCTAGGCATTCAAGGAACAGAACAGGAAGATATGGGGGGTGGGGGCAGAAAGAGGAAGGAAAGAAGATAAACAGAAGGTCGGAATAAGTTTGAAGGAAACATGACGTGTTTGTCGTATTTGTTTGTTTATTAATTTGTAAAATTTCATTGTTATTTATTTATCTTTTGATTTATGTATGTATGTATTTATTTATTTATGTATTTATTTATTTATATTTAATCATTTAAAATTTAAATTCGAATCTTTTACCTTACTCTGGAACCAACAACTTTGATTTGAAATGTGTGTGTGTGTGTGTGTGTGTGGGTGTGTGTGTGCGTGTGCGTGTGTGTGTGTGTTTCCGTGCGCTGCGAGTTCCGCTGAGTGTGTGTGTGAGCGTGCGCGCGCGCCTCTGTATGTGTGTGTGTGTGTGTTTCCGTGCGCTGCGAGTTCCGCTGCGTGTGTGTGAGCGTGCGCGCGCTTCTCTGTATGTGTGTGTGTGTATGTGCGTGTGTGTGCGTTGGTGTGAGTTAGCATTCTCGCTCGCCTCTGTCTATAACCTATCCACACAGACACACGTGCAGGTAGTCTAGTTGGGTTCTCATGAGGCCGCCCACCCCGTGCAAAACCAGTTGGCAGCGGAAAGGTTAAATGGCGGCAGGCAAACGAGCTGGCAGCGAAGGGGTTAAATGGGACCTGTGGGATTCTTTGGCAGTTCCGGAACGTGATGGGTCTCTTACGGATCTCTGAGGTCCCAGCATGCCTGACGGTGCACTGATAATCAACAACAGCGTCTCTGCCTGCCTGTCTGTCTTTCTCTGTCTTTTTTTTTCTCTCTCTCTCCCTCTCTCTTTCTTCCACTCCTCTCCACCCTCCCTGTCTGTCTGTCATTTCTGTCCTGCTGATTTGGCTATGCAGAACACAGAGGTGCATTACAGGGGACTCAGTTCAGACTCAGACTCAGACTCAGTTCAGCTTTTGTTGGCCAGGATTAGCTTCCTAGATTTGTCTTTGGCCCTTCCGGTAATCTAGTAATGTCATAGTCTGCTATGTGCTTGGACATGCCTTTGAACTACACTATTTATAGGGAAGCCTAAGCGATAACTGCTGGCAAATAATTACGTTAATTGGTCGTACTTGGGGTGCAAGAGCAGTCATACGCGCTGAGAATGTCAAATATTGCTTGCGCAGAGAGTGATCTGCGAGTCCAGCAATAGTGTATCTATCTATATTCTGTAGCTGCAGAGATGCGGGACTTGGCTGATTCTACCAATACACCTTTGTTAACAAACTGGCTGTTTAGCAGTTGTACTGTCTCCCTTTCATATTTTTAAACTGCCAGGAAATATCGCTGCCAGATCTGACTTATGTAATAAGGCTATTAATGACGTAATATGATTATTATTTAAGTCATAGTAATATTGGTTACGTCACATCGCTATTGATGACGTCATATTCATGATTAAGCCTTATTACTTAACAGTTAGATAACATCTCCCTGTCACCAAAGCTGTACTTCAAAGAACCTGGTCGATAGTTGAAGAGTTTAAAAGGTGACACTTACACGTCTGCACTTTGTAGATTATTATGCCAAGATGAAGGTCGTCTGTGTATTGTAATGACTAAAAACCATTGTACATTCTCCCATATCATGTTGCAAGCTGTCCGATTTGATAACGCTGTTTAACACTGCAGTGTGTTTTGAAACAGTATACATGCAGGTACACTGCAAGCTGTACAAGGTCATCATACAACACACTGTGGCCACGTAAATCTAGTTGCGTTTTTTTTTTGGTAATAGTAGGCTATTGTCACACACTGATGACGTAAATCTAGTTTTCATTGTTGACAATAGTATTGCCCCTGTCATGAACTGGCTAGTTTTAACTCTGCCTATGGACTATTCAGCCTTGTGTAGTAATTGTAACAGTAGAGAGTCAGTAAGCTACACAGCAGCAATTAAGATTACACAGCAGGCCACACACGGCGAGCGAGCCACCCACGCTGCGCAGTGAGTCAGCACTTGAGCTTTGAATCGGACCGTTTAACCAATGACCAGCAGGCTAAGCGGGTAGAGCCGGTTCTGATGGGTCAAAACCTACACACAGTTTTGGTCAGTCGTGTGTGAGACGAGGTAGAGTCAACATCTCCACAGCTAGAGAAATCTCTTCACTCATAGACCAGGAAGCAGGACTTAGGAATCTTAGAATTCTCTCAAGTCATCACGGGCCTGAACTTGTCAGACAGGTAAATGAACACCCTTCTGTTTCATCGTGATATATTTATATTATTGTTGAAATAATGTTTGTGGAATTTGCTATGCATAAATGTGAATTGTTAATCCGAATTTGCGTGACCATGTGGAAAAGCCGAACACGTGGCGAAACACGACCGGTTGCGCCGCCATGTTGTATACTGTACGGAACCACTGTTGTTTAACTTATATGTATGTTTGCAGACCAGTGGCTGTACCCGTGAATGTTTATATTATTATTAATTCTGTATGTGTATAGTTAGACACGATTGATATTTATGTATGTATAGGAATTTAGAGTGAGATTCCAGTGGACCCCGGAAGTAGCAGAATGTTCGTCGCTTATGTATAGAGATGTGGAGCTATCACTGAGGGCTACTTTGGCTTTCAGTGAGACGCTCTGCACAAACCGATTATTCAGGGTTGTGCAGAATTTCGTCTCTTATATTACAGACGAGCAGGCGAGCTATCCTGTGTGCCCCACTCCACAGAAACGACGAGTTGGCTGAGTAGCCTCTACCGCACAAGTCGGACAGAGCTACCCGGAAAAACACCCTGTCAGACCCCACAGCGTGGCAAGGGAACCCAACTACACAACTACACAGGTGGACCAGAAGCTACCTCACAGAAGGACTTCGCACGCACCATCTAGCAGTTAAGTGTAATCACCGAAGGTGCACTTAAACTGATCGAAACAGGACCACAGTAGTCCAACTCTTCAGAAACTGTAAAAAGGACCACAGTAGTCCAAATCTACATGAGATATAATAGCAAGTGCCCGAGGAAGATATAACAGCTGCCTAGACTATCAGCGATCGAACTATTAGCAGTAACTGAGACTTTTTAAGTTAGATTAGTACTTAGAGAATCTTGTATAGAGTAGATGAAATAAATGTGTGATTTTAACTGTTATCAAGTGGCTGGACTACATATGATTCATAGCCGTGTGAAAGCTAGTGTGACAGTAATCTTTTACCATTTTTCTATCTATTTCTGTACCCCAACCTTAACACAGAACGAGCTAAACAAATAAATTTATTAAAGTAATTCATAGGGTGACTTACTAGCAGTTCCCACCGAATAAACGTGAGGGTCCATAATTCCATTGTGCAGAGCCCATAAACCCCACGTGACAGCCACACACTGATGACGTAAATCTAGTTTTCATTGTTGACAATAGTATTGCTATGTACACACTGATGATGTAAATCTAGTTTTCATTGTTGACAATAGTATTGCTATGTACACACTGATGACGTAAATCTAGTTTTCATTGTTGACAATAGTATTGCTATGTACACACTGATGATGTAAATCTAGTTTTCATTGTTGACAATAGTATTGCTATGTACACACTGATGATGTAAATCTAGTTTTCCTTGTTGACAATAGTATTGCTATGTACACACTGATGATGTAAATCTAGTTTTCTTTGTTGGCAATAGTATTGCCACACACTGATGACGTAAATCTAGTTTTCATTGTTGACAATAGTATTGCCACACACTGATGACGTAAATCTAGTTTTCATTGTTGACAATAGTATTGCCACACACTGATGACGTAAATCTAGTTTTCATTGTTGACAATAGTATTGCCACACACTGATGACGTAAATCTAGTTTTCATTGTTGACAATAGTATTGCCACACACTGACGACGTAAATGTAGTTTTCATTGTTGACAATAGTATTGCCACACACTGATGACGTAAATCTAGTTTTCATTGTTGACAATAGTATTGCCACACACTGATGATGTAAATCTAGTTTTCTTTGTTGACAATAGTATTGCCACACACTGACGACGTAAATCTAGTTTTGTTTGTTGGCAATAGTATTGCCACACACTGATGACGTAAATCTTGTTTTCTTTGTTGGCAATAGTATTGCCACACACTGATGACGTAAATCTAGTTTTGTTTGTTGGCAATAGCATTGCCACACACTGACGACGTAAATCTAGTTTTGTTTGTTGGCAATAGTATTGCCACACACTGATGACGCGGAAGACTGAAAGCTGTGAGAGGGAAGTACATGTAAAGGCACAGTCCTCATTCTGGGCAAGGAACAGACTCCTTTTCTACGAGGTCGATTTATGACCTCGGAGATGGCTGATCATGAGGTGCTAGGTCCCGCAGCAGTCAGAAAGTGATGGTGAAAAAGGGACGCAACTTCCACGCTAGGGTCGTAACTCCCCGAGGGAACAAATCCAATAAGAAGGGGGGTAATTGTTGGGCTGTCAGCAGGCATGGTGGTAGTTTGATGTATGTCCTAATAAAGACAGGGCGCGAGCTTTCATCATTTTGAGCTGTGAACATTGAAGACGACGTCCCCACACTCGGACCTGTAGTGCTCTTTAGCCTTGTTCTACGAAGCTTAAAAATCACTCAACCAGCAGTCACAGTGCTGGCACCATATCGATTTCCGCTCTGTCACATCTCCCATGTTCTGATGTACTTTCTTGTATTCCTTTCTCACATTGAGATTGTGGTCTGCTCTCTTTGGCGGATATTTAGAGTATTGTGGAGTACTTTCTCACATTGAGATTGTGGTTTGCTCTCTTTGGCGGATATTTAGAGTATTGTGGAATACTTTCTCACATTGAGATTGTGGCCTGCTCTCTTTGGCGGATATTTAGAGTATTGTGGAATACTTTCTCACATTGAGATTGTGGTCTGCTCTCTTTGGCGGATATTTAGAGTATTGTGGAATACTTTCTCACATTGAGATTGTGGCCTGCTCTCTTTGGCGGATATTTAGAGTATTGTGGAGTACTTTCTTACATTGAGATTGTGGTCTGCTCTCTTTGGCGGATATTTAGAGTATTGTTGAGAACTACTTTCTCACATTGAGATTGTGGTCTGCTCTCTTTGGCGGATATTTAGAGTATTGTGGAATACTTTCTCACATTGAGATTGTGGTCTGCTCTCTTTGGCGGATATTTAGAGTATTGTGGAATACTTTCTCACATTGAGATTGTGGCCTGCTTTCTTTGGCGGATATTTAGAGTACTGGGGAATACTTTCTCACATTGAGATTGTGGTCTGCTCTCTTTGGCGGATATTTAGAGTATTGTGGAGAACTACTTTCTCACATTGAGATTGTGGTCTGCTCTCTTTGGCGGATATTTAGAGTATTGTGGAATACTTTCTCACATTGAGATTGTGGCCTGCTCTCTTTGGCGGATATTTAGAGTATTGTGGAATACTTTCTCACATTGAGATTGTGGTCTGCTCTCTTTGGCGGATATTTAGAGTATTGTGGAGTACTTTCTCACATTGAGATTGTGGTCTGCTCTCTTTGGCGGATATTTAGAGTATTGTGGAGAACTACTTTCCCACATTGAGATTGTGGTCTGCTCTCTTTGGTGGATATTTAGAGTATTGTGGAATACTTTCTCACATTGAGATTGTGGTCTGCTCTCTTTGGCGGATATTTAGAGTATTGTGGAATACTTTCTCACATTGAGATTGTGGTCTGCTCTCTTTGGCGGATATTTAGAGTACTGGGGAGAACTACTTTCTCACATTGAGATTGTAGACTGCTCTCTTTGGCGGATATTTAGAGTATTGTGGAGTACTTTCTCACATTGAGATTGTGGTCTGCTCTCTTTGGCGGATATTTAGAGTATTGTTGAGTACTTTCTTACATTGAGATTGTGGTCTGCTTTCTTTGGCGGATATTTAGAGTACTGTGGAGTACTTTCTCACATTGAGATTGTGGTCTGCTCTCTTTGGCGGATAGTTATAGTACTGTGGAGAACTACTTTCTCACATTGAGATTGTGGTCTGCTCTCGTGGGCGGATATTTAGAGTATTGTGGAATACTTTCTCACATTGAGATTGTGGTCTGCTCTCTTTGGCGGATATTTAGAGTACTGGGGAGAACTACTTTCTCACATTGAGATTGTAGACTGCTCTCTTTGGCGGATATTTAGAGTACTGTGGAGTACTTTCCCACATTGAGATTGTGGTCTGCTCTCTTTGGCGGATATTTAGAGTATTGTGGAGTACTTTCTCACATTGAGATTGTGGTCTGCTCTCTATGGCGGATATTTAGAGTATTGTGGAGTACTTTCTCACATTGAGATTGTGGTCTGCTTTCTTTGGCGGATATTTAGAGTACCGTGGAGTACTTTCTCACATTGAGATTGTGGTCTGCTTTCTTTGGCGGATATTTAGAGTACTGTGGAGAACTACTTTCTTACAAATGACAGTCAGGGTAGTCTCTGAGACTAAGATTGAGTGTCGATAGTCACTGTAAGGTTCAGTCTCTTTTCTCAGATTGGAATCACACACAGAACACCAGTGCTATTTCTTTTATTTGGGATTCAGAATCGTTTTTCGAATTGACATTCAGAAGACAGAAGTAATGAAACAATCAGTTGACTCATCTTCACTAAAGATGCGCATTTGCTGCGCTGTTTAACTCTAAATAGCATTCAGGCCATCCACGGAAATGTTTTACGCTCGTACTAGACAAATATGATTTATCAGTGCAACACGTTGTAAACACAAATTGGCCCTTATTTCAGGGCACCCTTGGGAGATGGGCATCAAACCTCTATCGCTGGCAACACAAGGCCTTATTAGTTCCAGACGCAATCTGCAGTTGTTGGTTATTATTTGGTGCGATGCTAGTATCAGCTGCAATATCATTAGTGACCTGTCATTCACACGCAGACAATGAGACATGCTTATGTACGTACAAAGACAAACATGCAGACAGATAAATATATGCATGCATGTATATAGACACAGCCGCAAAAACATGCATGCACACAGATACACACGCAATGGCGCGCGCTTGTGCTTGCATGAGTGCATAAATATGTAAGCAATGGCGGACAGTCAAATACCGATTCACGCTCACTGAGCGCACACACATACACACGCACATCACACACAAACAGATGCAGAAACATACATATCTACAATTTTCCTTGCGGTGGAAGTAGCGGAATGTTTGCTGTGAGTGATGAAATTGTCCAATGTATTGCTGTCTTTATTTCGCCCGGGACAGTTATCTAACACACAAACATACACTTTCTGGGGTTGACAAATGTACCCCCAATCCTTCTCCCCTCTGTAGGATGAGACAGGAGTGATTCTGTATTATTGCAGCCTAGACTGATGGCATCATGACAACGCAATTTGTCCTCTGTCTGATAATACAGAATGAATGCCGTCCCCTGAGTAACGGAAAAAACTAGAACAGGAACAAAGCGAATCTATAATAATGACTTGGAGTAATCTAGGGCTGTGATTGTTGGAGACATTTTGACGTTGTTGTTGATGATCATGATGATGATAATAGAAAATAAATGCGATCCTAGAAAAGCACAAAAACGTCAACGGGAACAAAAATAAAACAAAATAATGTTGTTCGCATAGTCAAGGACTGAATGTCCAAGTACTGTATTTCGTTGTTGCAGATGGTGAGTCTGGACATTATGGTGATTGTGTTATTGTAGAAACGAATCCTGTCTCCAGAGAAACGGCTGGAACAGGAAAAAAACAGAGGAAATAAACTAAATGTCTCGGCTTTGTCTATAGCGATGGTTGTGATTCCTAAGAAGTTATTATTGTTACTGTCGTCGACGTTGTCGACTGTCTGGTAATAGGAAATGAATGCTGTCCCCTGAGCAACGTAAAAAACTAGGCCAGGAGCCATTGGAAAATAAAATACATATCTAGGCTAAACCTAGTGCTGTGATTCATCAACAGTTGTGTAGATGTTGGTGGAGGTCGTGGTTTCTGATAATGAAACATGAATGCTGTCCCTGCAGTTACACGACAACTGTTTTGGCTTAGATTGAATGCTCTGGTATTATTATTATAATTATAATTATAATTATTATTTTTATTATAATTATTATTATTATTAGTAGTAGTAGTAGTAGTAGTAGTAGTAGTATCATTATCATCATTATCATTATCATCATCATTATCATCATCATCACCGTCATTAGTAGTAGTAGTAGTAGTAGTAGTAGTAGTAGTAGTAGTAGTAGTAGTAGTAGTATCATTATCATCATTATCATCATCATCACCGTCATCATTGCTTTCATTGTGGATTGTTGGTGTAAATTTCAATGAAGAAAAGGAAGGACACAGATCAATAGGGTTGATGAGAACGCAAACAAAGCGATACAGCCAGAAAACACAATAAAATGTCAAACTACACAACATAGAATCCACAGGCGCTCCTTTCCTGAATTCGTATTTCGTTCTCTGTCTGTCTGTCTCTGTCTCTCTCATCCATTCCTACTTCCGTATCAAAGTCTTGCTCTCACCGACACAAACAACAGAAAACGTATTTCCTTGCAGTTGACATTTTAATCGTTGCAAAACAGACATGATCGGCAATAGGACAAATATCAATCGACATCAAAATATATTAATAAGATCAACATCAGCATGCAGCATCAATACAACCTTCATTTATTTTCAATCAACATCAGTAAAAATGCAGGATTTGATAGTGATAAAAAAATGTACACGTCAGTATATTTCAATACCGTCACTGAAATTATTCCTTTCAGGTGGTTCAATATTTGTCAATTAATAATTCATCATTAATGTACAATTATTAAAAAGCGCTTAATGGCATTAAGCATCCATTAAAAATGTGTCACCTAAGGTATAAAATATACAATAATTATACATCAATAACCACATTAGCCAGCATTTTATTTCTACATCAGTTCATCGATTGAACTTTTAAATGTAACAAAAAATAATTCTGCTTTCAGTATACTTATTTATATTGAAACCCGTTCAAAGGTTCACAATTTCAATGTTTTAATTGGTTCACAATTTTAATGTCTCAATCGGTTCACAATTGAACTTTTACAGTCTAAATCAGATCACCAATTTAACTTTTAAATGTCTAAATCAGACCATCAACTTAATTCTTAAATGTAAAACTGTACTTCTGAATGTCACGTTTTCAATGAAGTTAATAAAACAAAATGTCAACAATGGTGATGTAGTATGATGCATACTAGGAGAATCAAAACATGCCCGTAAACAAACCTTAAGAAGAGCTTTTTGTATGAATTAACTGTTATGTATCAAAACACGAATACCTGCACCATAGGATGTTAATCAAATTATTGGGTTTATTAGTTAGTTAGTCATTGTTTATAGGGTCCAGCGGGCTGCAAAGAGCCGAATCAGGACCACAACTTGGTTGAAAGAGGACTCACCCCCGATCCGTATAAAAGATCTGCTGAAACAACCCTAATGGTAACACTGAAGGCACTCCACCAGCCGGTCACTTTGCTACGGCGTCTAATAGCAGGAGAGTCAAGGCATACTTCTAGCAGGCAATACGTAGAGCGTTTTTCCATGAATACAATTATTATACCTGTGAATAAAACACATTATAGAAAATTAAAAATGCAGCTTTCAAAGCTGTATACAGTATTATACAAATGGAAACAGCCCAAGCGTATTTGAAATATAAAGACAAATGAATGGTCGAAGAAGGTGAAACACAGCAGATTACAGGATTACAATACACTACATTACATGATTATTGCTTTAGGTCAAGCGGACTCTTCCGACCAAATCAGGACCGAACAACCCCTAATCCGCATAAAAGATCTGCTGAAACAACCCTAGTGGTAAAACTGAAAGCTCTCCACCAGCCAGTCACTTTACAATAAAGACATCCCACGAAGGGGACGCTGAGGCTGTACTCTAATTTATCGAACCCCCGTTTACAAAAACAAAATAGAATACAAACATTATAAATTATCAACAAAACACATACATATAAAATGCCTACATTGCTAAATAATAACATCATAGGAAGCCCTAGTGACCACCTGGCAGAAAGCGTTCAATATTCCCAAGCTGATCCAACAGACCTCATACACAAATAAGGAGTCTTGTCCCGGAAGAGTTTTCAAGATAAAAGGTAGTTGACTGGTCTAGCAAAGAAGAAGATAGTATAGCAGATTGATAGAACAGAGCAGGAATGAGAAAGAGCAAATGAGAAAGACAGCGACAGTGGGAATTTAAAGCACTAAATTTCCAGAAAGTGGGGATACTATTTATACTGAAACCCCCGGCACCCCAACGGGGGTGATTACAGGATGCCCTCCCTATACATGTATTTGGCTAAAGGGCATCGTCAGGAATCACAAGCCAACTTGTAGTAGACGGCTAGTTTGCTATATAGTACTGGAGATGGAGTTGTTGTTTATTTAAGTAGAGAACAAACATTGTGTGCTGTTTTAAATGTGTGGGGGGTTTGGGTGTAGGATTGTGGTCGTAAAAGGAATTATGATAACAATGATGATTACGATGACAACGACGATGATGAACACGATGGTTTGTAATTCATAGCTATTGGCTTAGAGGCTAATACAGTTAACGTACTAAACATTCGTGATGAATCCAATCATAGGTTTCTGGAAAGTGAGCGGAGTGTCGATACATAGGTAATTAGCATTAGCGAAGGGCTTGTAGTCAACCATGTAACGTACCCCAAAGATGATGTTTATGTCCTCACAGTTCTCTTGCCACTAGTCTCAATGTATGTCTTGCTACTTGTAGCTTGTTATATGGCTTAGAAAGACCATACATACAAACTGTGCTTTGCTTGACAAAATGGCATTGCTACAAATAAAACTTGCATGGCTGAAGAAAAACAAATCCAAGCAGTAACAAGCCAATAAATCATTCAATAAATCTCGGTATTTATAAACCAATCCGATTAACCAATCAATCTTAAAGATAATTATTATTATGTCTTTAAAATATGGCAGGGCAACATTAGCTTTCAGCTTTCTGTGTAGCATGATTGAAATCTAGTTTCTTAGATTGTTTTTCCTAAACCCCCTATTGTTTGTCTTCAACGTTAATGTTTAAAGAAAAAAAAAGGAGAAAACAACATATAAATTTTTTCATTGTCTGAAACCTCGCAATGTATGTAAGGAAGAAACACACCTCTTGAATGGAACAATTAAAAAAAATATAGAAGTCATAAATAATACAATTTGTTTTTTTCTGTGAACCACCGCAGTTAGTCTTCAAAAATGTATTGCATAAGTTTTTGGTTTAATTAATTCCTTGAGGTAATGCAACTGTTGCTTTTCTTATAATACAGAATTTCTTATAATACAGAATTTCTTATAATATAGAATTTCTTATAATACAGAATTTCGTGAAGAAACATGGTAATTAGTTCATCTGATAACGAGAACATTAGACACACTTGTACAATTATTTTTGTGTTCGTAAAGTTTTTTTTTTTTAATATTAAACAATAACAGCAAAGCAACAATACACAACAATGTTGGTATGTGTTTCTCTGTACACAAAAAGTTCTTTTAAACAGTCTGTTGGCTTTATTAGTTCCTTCCATTGGAGTATACAAGATGTGTTACAAAGGGCATTCTGTGTGTGATAAAGTTACTTAAAACAGTCGTTTCAGAAGAATTAGTAGCAGTAGAACTAAAATGGTAGTAGACTTAGTAGTAGTAGAATTTAAATATTAATAGTTCTTTACAGTAGAAGGGATAGTAGTAGTACAATGCAGCAGCAGTCGTAGTAGTAGTAGTAGTAGTAGTAGTAGTAGTAGTAGTAGTAGTAGTAGTAGCAGTAGCAGTAGTAGTAGTAGTAGTAGTAAAAGTAGTAGTAGTAGTAGTAGCAGCAGTAGTAGTAGTTACAATTCCTTCTGTAATGCATTGCGTGGATGATAGTGCCATGTTTGCAGCCCTTTTCATTGTTCCTTTAATGGACTGTGTCAGTTCAGACCACACCGCATCAGCAAACTAACAATAAATAAGCCACAAATCAAAAAGAGACAGTTGACCAAGCTTTTAGCCAAATATATGTATAAACAACCTGTTCATCCTATTGGTCGCGTTCATTCTTTCTACTCAGTGCGCATATCAAGTAGCAAGGGAACGCCTCAGGGCAGCTCTTGAGGCAGTAATGGCTATGCAACAACACTAATAATGCTTACTCGTGTTCCGAAGTTAAAAACAAAATAAATAATCCAGTAAACAGTCAATACATGAGAATAGGACTGGACGGTGTGGACCATGCATAGGCAAGCACAACAATACACTGTGTCTGACAAGTGCAAAACGCTATCATAATCAGCCTTCAAAATTCTACTGCAGTAAAATGTTAAGTTCTATATACTCAGATCAATTATTCAGTTGAGTGAGTTAGTTTAGTTATTCATTGCTTACAGGGTCCAGCGGTGGGGTGGGGTAATTGAGTTGAGTAATATACGTTGTACTTTGTATTCAGTTCAATGATTTGTTGCATTCTGCATTTTAGCTTACTCATTAGTGCGTGGTGTATTAAGTCCATTCATTAGTGCTTGCTGTGTTTAGTCCATTCATTAGTGCGTGGTGTATTTAGTCCACTCATTAGTGCGTGGTGTATTTAGTCCACTCATTAGTGCGTGGTGTATTTAGTCCACTCATTAGTGCGTAGTGTATTTAGTCATCAAACAACGTAGTTTGCACAATTAAAATACACAATAGTAAGTGCATCATAAAAATGACTTGTTTGGGAAGTAAACGTTTTACATTTTGTACTAATTATTTCCCGCACAGCATAGATATTGGCTTTATAATCTTCTTAGCATCTTTCTTTTTTTTATGTAGACCTCCGCCACCACCCACCCCATCACTCCTTCTTAGCTCTCCCCTCCTCCCTCTCTCCCTGGTCTCTTATTCGTTAGCAAGCGTCTGATTTTATTTTGTATAAAGCCGGATGTTTAGAATGAATGTGTTAGTACTGCGCTTTGAACTGATATTAATCTTTAGGAAAAAGCGCTATATAAATATTCTCTACTACTACTTCTTCTTCTTCTTCTTCTTCTTCTTCTTCTTCTTCTTCTTCTTCTTCTTCTTCTTCTTATTATTATTATTATTATTATTATTATTATTATTATTATTAATACAGTTAAATAAATGGACAAACTTCATAATCAACAGTCAGTTTTCTCACCTTTTTGCATTGGCCGAGCTCTACGTTTACACTAAAGTCTAGTTTCGCAATGTAAAGTATATATTTGCATTAAAAGGAAGAACCGAACGAAGAACCCCTTCACTATTTTCACATGAAATTCAACAGTTATTTGCCTTTAAAAAAAAACACAAACGCTATTTCCATCTTTAAAAAGAATTATTTTCAAACTAAAATCAATATTTTTCTAATAAATTCTACATTTACTAGCTTTTTAAAAATAACTTTTGATTTTATACCCAGCACATCACCAACGACGAAGTCCGACAGACCATCACACAAGCCATAGGACAACACGATGACATGCTTGACAGAACTTCTTGCCAAAGTATGATGAAAACAACCCCTCACCCCATACCGGATCGGTCGTCGCCCGGGTCACCAAGAACCGCGCCTTCCGTTGGCCAACAGGACGGATGTGATAAGTGTGCTAATGATGGACAACTTTGCAAGATCCGCACGAGAGACAACATTGTCATAAGGAACCTGAAATGTCGGGACCCTAACAGCGAAAGGAAAATTGTAAGAATTGGCCCACGAGCTGGACATCTATCGATGGAACATTTTAGGTATCAGCGAACTGCGCTGGAAGGGCCTAGGTGAAACAACGACCGACAAAGGCCACAAGCTTTATTTCAGCGGGAGAGATGACAGGCACGAACATAGCGTTGGATTCTTGGTCCATAAAAAAATTCTAGCTACTGTCATGGGTTGCCGCCCAGTCTCATCCATCCGTCTGAGAGCAGCCCCTTTCAACATCACCGTCATCCAAGCCTATGCCCCAACATCAGACTATGACGACAGCGAAGCGGAGGATTTCTATGAAAATCAGCAGGCTGTCCTTGGCCCAGTGCCGAAGAAGGACATAGTCAAATTGCAAGGCGACTGGGATGCCAAGGTTGTCCATGATGAGTACCACATTTGGTGAGACACATGTCGACCCCACTGCAACAACGAAACAAATGACAGAGGTCTGAGACTCTTGGAGTTTGCCAAATACAACAATCTGATACTGGCAAACAAGTTTGGTCTCCACAAAAAAATCTAGACGATGGACAAGACATAGTCCCAGCGGGAGCATCACAACCAGATCGACTACATCATGGTCAAGAAACACTTCAGATCAAGCGCCAACATTGGCAGGACACGCACTTTCCAGGAGCAGACATCGGAAGTGACCACGATCTCGTGATGATGTCTTTCCGGCTCCACTTGATGAGAGTACACACAGCAAAGTGCACCAGACTGAAGTTCGACCTGGACAAACTGCAAGACCCGGAGGTGGCAGAAAATTTCCAAGCCACAACTGGAGGGAAATTTGCACCACTGCTCATTTTGGGAGTTGGTGAAGTAGATGTCAACTACATGACTACCGCTTTCAATTCAGCTGTGACAGATGTTGCCACTGAGATCCTTGACAAGAACCGCCCAAAGAAGAAACCGTGGATCACACCTCAACTTTTTAACCTTCATGACAAACGAAGAGAGATGAAATGGAAAAAGAAAAAGACTGGGAGCTGATGTCTACCGAAAAATCAACAATGAAAAGGTACGGGTACAACAAAGAAGACCTGGATAGAATATCAATGTCAGGAAATAGAGAACAGTCTGAGCAAGAACAATATGCTTTACAGAAGAACAAGAAGTCTTGGATAGATGGACAGAGTACTGCTCTGACCTTTACTAACACACACCAAACGGAGAAGCATCAGTTCTGGCATGTCCCCAGAACAGAGAAGAAGGAATCCTCCCAGTGCAATCGCTGAAGAAGGGGAAGTCAGCGGGAGTGGACAACATACCCGCCGAATTGCATCAAGCAGGAGGAGAAGCGATGATTGACGCCCTCACCATTATCTGTAACAAGATCTGGCAGAGTTTGGAGTGGCCTACATCATGGACCCAGTCGCAAGTCTTCACTCTTCCCAAAAAGGGTAAAGGGTAACATTCAGGAGTGTGCCTGAAAATAATACTCAACAGGTTGTTGACACGCCAAGCTGAACAAATCATAGCTGAAGAACAAGCAGGATTCAGGGCAGGGCAAAGTACCAGTGAACAGATTTTCAACCTCAGAATAATCTGTGAGAAATAACTACAGCACCAATAACATCTATATCATGTGTTTGTAGACTTCAAGAAAGCGCCTGACCGAGTCTGACATGCAGCTCTGTGGGCAACCATGAGAGTGTACAACATCAGCCCTAACATTATTGAAGTCATCAAAAGCCTGTACTATACTATGATAAGGCTACCATAACAGCGCCATCGGGAACTGATTCATAACAATCGGCGGGCGCCAAGGATGCCTACTTTTTTCAACACTCTTCAACATCTTCATAGAGCGCATCGTGTCAGATGCCCTTGCAGATCACGAAGGCACAGTCAGCATAAGGGGTAGAGCAATCTCCAACTCCGTTGTACGGATGACATTGCTGGGTTGTATCAAAGAATGGGTCCCGATAGGAAGTCCTCTCCAGTATTAGACACAAACAAATGCGGCCCTGCCTAGGTTGAAGCCCATTTGGAAAGACAGGAACATCAGTCTACACTCCAAAGTAAGGCTGCTGCGCTCCCTTGTCATCTCCATCTTCCAATATGCTTGCGAAACATGACCCTACAACGAAGCAAACTGCAACGAAGAATACAAAGCATGGAGATGAGGTGCTACAGAAGACTTCTGGGCATTTCCTTTACGCAGCACATCACCATCGTCGAAGCCCGACAGACCATCACACAAGCCATTGGACAACACGATGATATGCTCGCAGTGGTGAAGAAACAGAAAGTGCGATGGTAGTACTATGGCCTCGTCAGAAAAAGCATCAGTCCTAGCAAAGACCATCCTGCAAGGCACGGTGCAAGGAGGCAGAAAAAGATGGAGACAGAAAAAGAGGTGGGAGGACAACATTCTAGAATGGACTGGCTTGACACTGAGCAAAGCAATGAAGGAAAGACGGAGAACGCTGGTTAAACGATCAACTGTAGTGCCCCAACGACTTTCGAGTTACGGGATATGATACGATAGGATAGGATTATTATTATTATTATTATTATTATTATTATTATTATTATTATTATTATTATTATTATTATTATTATTATTAATTATCCTAGTATTTTGCATGTATAGACAGATAAATTCCAAACAAATTTATTTAAAAACAATAACGGCAACCATAGCAACACAACTGGCAGCTGAAAAAAACAATAAACGTTTTTCTTCTTTCCTCTTACTCTGCAGTAATAATATCCTAATCTGAAGTAACGACACTCGTGTAGTATGATCATTAACAAGTGTATAACCAAAAACATGTTAAGCAGACATAGATATCATCTGTCCTCTTTAAACGTTTGCCTTAGTATTATTTATCAATGAAATACACGTGGCATATGGCGCCAAGCATGTAAAACTTCAGCGGTGAAAATACAGTCCTTCCTCTTATTTTCCATGCAATAGTACTGTGTACAAATCATACACACCTTTTGTCTTCAGTACATAAATCATGAGTGCCCCTACGACCTTCGGGTTATGGGACAGGATAGGATAGGATAGGACATAAATCATTAAATGTGTTAACACTCTCATTTAAGGGCACATTTTCTTTATTACTATATTATCAACGAAATATACGTGTCAACGAACGAGTCACGCAGAGCGAAAGCTTAAGGATCTCCCAACTTTCAAATACAGGAAGTAAATTGTTGTACTCTTCTAAAACTTTGCAGCAGTAGAATGTATTAAAATAATCATGAAGGACTACCACATTTCCACAGATACATATTATTTAGCTCAAAGCCAACACAAGAAACCAATTTTCAAACAAACAGTCGTGGAATTCCAGTCTTTTCTACGATGACAAACCTTTAACACTAACAAGTGATTTATAACAACCATCGTGTCCGCTATCTTTTCACAATGCCTGTCTTGCTGTGCAGAGCGAATTAGCCTGTAGCAACAAAAGGCATAATATAAAATGTTTGCGTGCGAAGCGCTTCATCGATGATTTAGTTTGACACAGTCGCAACACTAAACAATATTTGTCAGTCTTACCAGCATCTTCCAGATTGACAGACGTTATCTTTGACGTCCCAACTGGAACGTCAGGCCCAAAGGAAGTGTGTCTGGTTGAAGTGTTTATCCTTCACAAAAGTAACAGTAGCAACTTAGTGTTCATTTGTTCCCCAAGATCTTCCTTCTTCACACACTTCCTAATCTTCTGCAGGTCAATGCAACTTGTAATGTCTTTAACAGACTAAAGTTGTCTATCAGCACCAGAGAAGAAGATGATCTCCTAGTCCCAATGGAATCTGAAGTTCATAAGCATACAGCTGGGTGTCACTATCACCTTCTGAGTTTCGCACGAGAAATCTCACATAAATATAAAATCGGTGCATTTTTAAATTGCATCATTGTACACAAAACATGGCAAGTCATGTTCGTTATTCGTCCTCTTCTTCTTGCTTCTGCACTCTGCATTCCAGTAGCATTTCTTCTCATCTTCACCATTTTTATCGTTTATCTTTAGAGCCCAAAACGTCTTTCTTCTGTCTTCCCCCCCCCCCTCCTCCCCTATCATCCCAAACAATCTCCTTTCTATCCTTCTTCCATCTTCTTATTCATCTTTCTTCTTCTTACAACCTCTATCGTATTCTCTGTACCCTCTATTTTTTTTCTCATCCTCCTTATCTTCTTCTTTTTTCTCCTTCCCCTTCTCATTATTCTCGTCTTCTTCACTACGTAATGGTCCAGGATATAATACAGTCCAGGATATACTGACTTTAACAACTTATGTCTAACTTGCAAAGCAAATTATAATTCTGGTCAAAAGGAGATTTCGGAGTCTTTTATAAATAAAATATAGCGCTGAGGTATTTATATATTTTAACTCAGAGCTCCAGCGTAAACAAATTCATAGTTATCAGTTCGCGCATGACAATAGTTGTTCAGACTGATACAAAAACACATTAACAATATTGTTCATATATAAATAGTAATTTACAAACTTACAATCAAAGACAGTTGATAAGATATAATCAAATATTGGCACTCGGACACGAGATAGATCTATGTACACTACCGGCGATTCAAAACTTAAAAACTAGAGTTTAATTTGGAGAAGGTCGAAAATGTGATGAATTTAAAATAATTTTGAGAGGAAAGCGGATTTCAGATCCTAATAGAAACATTCTTAGGCCGGTACAGAATTGCATTTTTCTGGACCCCATGAGTTGTAAACAAAAGTGTCTGACCCCTGCCTTAGAGAACCGTCAATCTCGTACATTTTGTACCCGCCTAAAACCTTACCATGACAATGGTTATATCGGCCGCCTACAGGACATTTTGCTATCAAAATCTGAAATCCGTTTTCCTCTCAAAATTATTTTGAGCGTTTGGCGCAACTTTTAAATTCATCTCATGTTCAACATTCTCCAAAATCCTTAGGTAGTAAGTTTTTAATAATTGCCGGTAGTGTACATTACAAAACAACTGTTGCTGGGGGGGGGGGAGGGTTTGCCCCCTCACCCTCCTCCCAAATGCAATGTTCATATTTGCGGTTGATAGTTCAGAAGATATGGCTGATTGCACTAACACATCTACATGTGGCCACAGCGAACCGTAAAAGGACCTATACCCAATCTCTCTGTAAAGGGTGATCGCATTGTCGATCTGATGGCTAGTTACACTGAAAACGTGTATAAGAATGCAGGAATATTGTGCTGTGATACAGGTCCCAGACTATCAACACTGTGTATACAATTGGCTCGACGCTGCTGTGGCTACATCATTTTCTGTGAAATAGCACGACTTGAAGTACGTTCTTGAATGACGTGACTGACGAATGAGGGGTAGAAACTGCGGGGTTGGGGGAGAAATATGGGAGTGTGAGAGGACAAAGAAGGACGTGGGCGGAGCACAGGGATGGGTGGGGGACGGGTCACAGTGGTTGAGTAAATACTATTCCAGATAATGGCGCTGACAAAATAAACATAGCAATTAGTCCACTTACTTCATCGGCTAATTAGCAGACAAAATACTGCACACGATTGAGAATTGGTATGTGCCATTGTGAATTCTTATAAAATCGTAATAACTTGTATTTATTATTTATTTATTATAGGCAATTTTATATAGCGGATATATCCAACAGCTCTTGTTGAATCCATACCAACACATACAAGATAACCAAAACATACATAGACATGACGCCCTAATTATAGTAAGGGGAAATAATATTAAGTGGCATTGTTAAATATATATACATAAAGAAAAATATGTGTAGGACAACATTGCACATTGTATGAGAGACGTGAGCATGTTAAACCTGGTTGTTTATTGCTGGGTGGCAGAGCGCAGTTTTCTTTCTTGTAAAGGCTCGTGCCTTCATTCTCTTTCACCTAGAGTGAGATACTGAGGAGATACACCTCATCTGGGGATACAAAACACACGTCTTATACTAACAATACCGAGGCAAGAAAATACAAGTCTTCTTATGTCTTACAATACACATGCAAGACAATTCGAGTCTTCTTATGTCTTACACTACCCATGCAAGTCTTCTTATGGCTTAGCCTCAATAAGGGGAAATAACCAAAGCCATGTAAATATTCTTAGCATCCGGGTCCTGTTATGTCTACACAAGAGCGTGATACTATTTCTTTCAAAGTGGATAACGTCACTGATGAGCGAGGTAGCTCATGCAACGCTGACAGGGTATACATTTTAACGGGCGATATAATGATAAATTGACAGAACTAGAGTGTAATGATATTTAATACGGAGTCCACTCCTGTGATGCTACCGTCATGATGTCTTCATAGTCTAGCAAACAAGCATCATGGTCCACGTAGGCACTGGCTACAAAAGGCGTCCAACTGTTGACAGGATTATCTCCCGTCCCTATGTCGTTCACTATTGTTGGACTTAGCTGCAGTCATGCCCTTATTTACAGCCCACACCTACATTAGGGTCCAATGTTGACAGGGCTATATCCCATCCGTCATCGCTCACTATACTGCCAACATTATACTGTCCAGTGATTTCACAGCTTGACTTTCTAGTTACGAATTACATGTGCGAGACTCTTGTGTTCAAAGCCAAGCAAAGCATTCTAAATTATATAGGTCTGCATGTGCACTGTTTATAACTGGAAACGTAACGGACAATAGATAACATTAGATCAATGAGATTGTGTAGACATCTGCTCTGTGTGTGCTTGGGGTTATTCCACTTAACCAATGTAAAACAATAACACGCAGAAGTATTAGAAACACAGTGAGTTCACACAACAGTTGTACTGGACCTGCCAAATACTTCTGTTACGTCCGGATCCTACTTAGCGGTACCCCCCAATATTACCCCTTGAAACGATATACTGCACTCTTGGGGACTAGTAGCAAAACTACCGCAGTAGTCCAAAAACACACGTCGTACAACACTATACGGCCTTTTAACACATATAAATGCTATCTCGCTTATTTTCATCGCTTCCAATGAAATGTCTTGAAGACATTTGACAAATTAACAATGTTCAAGATGAAAAAATTGTGGTGGGAAAACAGCATAAACGTTGTCAGTATGATAAACTCCACACGCGCCAACGATAGATAACAGTCTATTGCTCGGACGATGTCCCAAACATAGGCATACTTATTAATCAAGGAATCTGTGAACTGTGTAGTCATACAATATTATTCAGTGAAAAGTAGCCACAAGTTTGAATTTGTTCGAATCACAGAAAAATCGGGCGGAACAAATATGACGTCACTGTCTAGGGGGGGGGGGGGGAAGGGGAAGGGGAAAAAACCCAAACAATGACGTCATCACTTGCGCTGTAAATGCATTCTACCATGACAACACCTGTGCAAAGCAGTTCACGCAATGATGTCATACCGTGGTCTCAAAATGGCGTAACGAGGTCTTTCACACAGCCGTCATGGCGTAGTAAACACAAGGAAACCATTAGGCCCTTCACACAATCATGTCGTTGTGCACGTGATCGACGTAGTCTGAGCGTAAGTCTTCGGGGTTGATGACGTAACTTCCTGACGTGGTGGACGTAGCCCTGTCGTCATCGTCGTGCAGGCTGGGCGACCCCCACCTCCTGTGTCTTCCCACAGAGTCCAGGAGGGAGGAGGCAGGAGGCACCATGGAGTGGGGGGAGGGAGAGTGAGAGTGAGAGGCGGGGGAGCGCGCTCTTGCCCCGTCACTCTTCACCAGACTAGTGGAGACACCAGCGTAACCCCCGCTGCCTGGCAAAGCGTGCAGGACGCTGCGGTAACTACCACTGCTCCTAGAAGGAGCTCCGAAGGTGGAAAAGTTCCGCTCCGCCAACGGAGGTGGTGGGGGCGACTCCCGGATGAGGAGGTCAGGAGGAGGAGGGAGAGGAGGGTCCAGGTCGTCGGTCGAAGATTCCCCCAGGTACTGCAGGTTGCCGGAAAAGGACACGTGTGGCGAGTGCTGCCGTCCTCCACGACCGGAACCGGAAGAGCGCCCGCCGAATGCGTGACGTCCCCTGACCGGAAGTGTGTCCGAAGATGGCGCCAGCCCCGCCGGTCTCACGTACAGGCTGTTGTGGTATACCCCTGGGCCCTCTGTTCGACAGAACAAAAGATGAATGAGTGACGCAAGAAAAGCAGAACAACAAATACAAATTAGAGCTATGTGACGTCACTCCACACTGACAACCATCCAATATTGATACTTTCGTCATCCATCTTTTTCCAATACTACATCGCCTTCCTTAGTTTGTTATTAACCATGCTCCTCATCGCCTCCCTGTTTCACTGTCTTCTTTCTTTACTGACAGTTTTCTCCTGGACTGCAGTCTGTCATCCCTTTCATTTAGCCTAACTCTGTTATTTCTTTAACTACAGGTTTTGCTTCCATACGTTTTTTCATTTAACCCTGT
>JBAHVR010000363.1:415000-482500 GCA_036898135.1 Oncomelania hupensis
AGAAGAAATAGTCGATCACAGATTGATTTATCAAGAGTCGAAAAAACGCGCTACTCAGGACATGAAAGAATAAAATATCCAAGTTTTATTCACGATGTTCCACACTACCAAGAAATGAATAAACAAATAAATAAATTATATTAATTAATTATATTAATTAATTATATAATTAATGTTAAAACATGTTTACATTCAAACAATTAATGAATTTTTCAACTGTGAACAATGTGATGTAGCGGACACTGCACGCATTCAGAAATAAAAATGTTTCCTTCATTCGTATACGTTGTGCATAATGGAATACGTCATGTGCTAAAACCACTGCAACCCGACGGCGGCAATGCAGAGCGTAAGGTCAGCAGATGGGAGGTACATGGGGGGATTCTCAAGAGACCCTCACAACGCAACATGATGTGGGAGTCTGTTTTGCATCACTCAGTAAACAAACGCCGCCGATTTAGAGTTCACATCCTCATCCCCTGATTATACCCAGTTGGGATGCTCGTATGTGAACAGGAGGACTTTGTTGTGTTCTGTCTGTCTGTCTGTCTGTCTGTCTGTCTGTCTGTCTCTGTCTCTGTCTCTCTCTCTCTGTCTCTCTCTCTCTCTCTCTCTCTCTCTCTCTCTCGCTCTCTTCGTGAACTCCACAACTCGATTCTCAACACTAAGAACGTCGTTGTCCTATTAGCTTGGTATGCCTTGGTATAAGGGGTGGCCTCGTGGCGCAGTGGATAATTCGCCGGTTTCCTATGCCGAAGGTCGCGGGTTCGATTCCCGCAAGGGGCGAACGTATGTGACTTAGGTACGAGACTATTGAGGTCACCGAGGGTTTTCTCCGGGCACTCCGGTTTCCTCCCTCCCTTCAATAATGGTACAGGACGCAGTCAATATAAAAAAAATTCAAAAATAAAAATTCGATTTTCTTTCCGTCTTCTAATAGCGATCTCCCTGCCTTTACACCACCTGTTTGAGTGATGAATGTGTGTTTGGTATGTGTGAGGGTGGATGAGACAGTTGAGCGTGTATGTTGGTATAGGTCGCCGCGCTTTGAGCCTGAATGATTTGGGGTAAGGCGCGTATAGCATCCTGTATTATTATTATTATGCCTATTGGTACTGTACAAAAACCGCTGTTCTTACCATAAGGTTGTTTTAGGTTTTTTGTTACTATCTTTTGCACCTATCTTAAGAACAAAATACTTAATGTTATTTTCATACCGGCGGAATACAAACAAATCGTACCAAAAACGCCTGTTACATGTAGCCGCTAAATATTACCCTAGCGTAGGAAGTAAAAGAACATACACACAATCCATCTTCAATTTGCGGAATAAACAATGATCGACAAAACATAGGCCGCAGTAATGCAAGTGCCGGTTGGGATGATCCACAATAGAATTCCAGATACAGGAGAGATGACGTGTGAAACTGGTGCACAAAGCAAACTCGCCACATCTGACTCCACTAAGCTTTCCAAACAACCTTACGTTGGGAATATGCAGTCAACGCACAACGAACCGTAAACATTCACACCAACGATGTGGTGAGAGAGAGAGAGAGAGAGAGAGAGAGAAAGAGAGAGAGAGAGAGAGAGAGAGAGAGAGAGAGAGAGAGAGAGAGAGAGAGAGAGAGAGAGAGAGAGAGAGAGAAGGATGGGTGGTAATAAACGGGGAGATGTGCATGGAACAGACAAGATGTAAGGCGGCATAAAACGTGTTCCAAGTGGGAGTGTGGTGCGTATGTGTTAGAAAGAACACGACTTTCAGCCCCGCACCTAAACCTCCCCATGACCCTCGCCTACTTCAGCAATAAACAATGGCAGGTGATACAACACAGGCACTTATGTTAAGTATATTCGTCTGTGAAAAGCAACAAACAAACAAACGAACAAAAACACTAAAAATGGTTTATCATTTTCACCGATTCCAAATTATAACGGACCAACAAGTCATTTAAAATTAAAATAATTGTAATATAAAGTTCAAAACGATAGAAGTTTTGAACTTTAAAATAAAGTGTGAAAGGAAAAGGAGAAGTTTTTCACTGTGTTAAAGTTCTTGTTCTTGTGCTTGTTCTGCTGCTGCTCTTTGTCTTTCCTATTACTCATTAATTTTAAGAACAAACTTCTCCAAAGTATTTACACAAATATGTTACAATTACAAACCTGTTTTCACAACGACACTGTAAACCTAGTCTTCAAAACATACACACACACACACACACACACACACACACACTCACACTACACACATAAATGTCTTAAATTGTCAAAGCCTCTTCCCCCCCCCCCCCCCACCTTTTTTATTTTAAAATACAGCTTTCTCTTGTTTATTTGGCTTCCACATTACTTTAATTAAATACGTCTTAAAACATACATACAATGTAAACATTTGAAAACTTTGCTTTCCACATTGTAACCTCTCAAAGTAAAACATAAATCGTTAAAATGTCAAAACTATAACTTTTTAAGATAAAAGCCTTTGCGTTGTATAGCCTCGTGTGTCGACCTTTGTTGTTAATTCAATTACAAAACTTGTTCAAACACAAACAATTCTCAAAGCTGTCAAAACTTCTGCAACAAATAAACAACAAAAAAAGAGAGCCAAAACCTCTACAACAAAACACAAAAAAAAAATCAAAACTTATTTCCGCTTTGTTATTCTTTGTTCTTCTTCTTTACAGTTGTCTGTTATTCTCTTTGTTCTTTGGTTTCGTGTCTCCTTACCACCAGCTGTTCAAACAATAACCAAAACGACTTCTCAGAAGAAATCATCGCGAGCCTCATCATTTCTCAACATTGTCTAAAAAAAAAAAACCTGGTGTTTTTTTCAATTTTCTTGCGAGATTGTTTCCCGGCAGAATGCAGCTAAATCATCAATAATGAAAAGTCGATGACTGTTATTCTGGAGGTTCAAAATATGAGCGAGGACAGTACAGACAGGAACAAAAAGCAAATGAAAACTGATATTGAATTGACACTCCCTGGCTTTTAAAAAATAGATATGTTGGCGCACTTTAAATATAAGAAGGGAAAAGAAGGTGCACAGAGTAGAGGACGCAAGAGAATGAGCGAAAGGGATTAGGGAGATGAAGCAATACGACAGAAGAGGAAAAGACGAAGAAAGAGCCCGAAGAGGAAGGAAGTAGAAGGAAGGGGCGAAGGAGGAAGAGGCAGATGATAATTAAAAAGGGAATCTGCAGGAAGAGGGAGAGGAGTAGAAGATGCTAATGCTGAGGAGATACTAGATCAGATCAAGATGTAGATAAACAGAATCTGCAGGAAGAGGGGGGGGGGAGGAGTAGAAGATGCTAATGCTGAGGAAATAAGATCAAGAGGTAGATAAACAGAAGCTGCAGGAAAGAGGAAGCAGAATTAAGTGGAAGGATGATGAGGATAAAAAAAATCAAACTAAGAAAGGAAGGAAAGAAAGAAAATGAATGAACATTGAAGTTTAAGGCCTACCCCTACTGTGGGGGATGTGACAGACAACAATAACCATCCCAGGGTATAGGGGTAGGAACCTAAACAACACTGAACCGCCAGAACAAAACCAAAGCATGGCAGGAGAATCAAAGAGGAAGAAGAAGAGGAAGAAGAAGAGTACGGATCATAAGGATGCAAGAGGGCGGGGAGAGGCGAGGAAGAAACTCCTGAGAGGCGAAGTTAGCGCAGCGGGCAGTAAATCAACAGCTTTTCACAGCAAATTAGCCTTCACTGGGCCACGGCCATCGCTCATAAATCCCTAACTTTTCTCCACGCCAAAATGTGCTAAGCTCAGACACACAAACAAGATAAATCAAAAACACTGTCCACCCCTCGTGCACACCATCATAGCATTAGCCTCTTCTCCCCCGTCTCTCAGTCTCTCTGCCTCTCTCTCTCCCTCCTTCCTTTTTTCTTAGCACTGAACAACTGGCGTCGAGAAAGTAGAGGTGATGAAGAAATGAAGAGGATGAAGAAAAGAAATAAAAGGAGAAGTAAAAGTAAAAAAACGACGACGACGACGACGACGACGACAAAGAAGAAGAAGAAGAAGAAGAAGAAGAAGAAGAAGAAGAAGAAGAAGAAGAAGAAGAAGAAGAAGAAGAAGAAGAAGAAGAAGAAGAAGAAGAAGAAGAAGAAGAACAAGAAGAAGAACAAGAAGAACAAGAAGAACAAGAAGAACAAGAAGACGAACAAGAACAAGAACAAGAAGAACAAGAACAAGAAGAACAAGAACAAGAAGAACAAGAACAAGAAGAACAAAAAGAAAATACTGTATGGCAGAGCAGACAGCAGAACGTATTGAACACTATTGAACAACGTTGAGTCCCCGTTAGAACCCATAGCTGTTTTTCCCAGTAACTTCCAATCAAGAAACCCCTTGTCAATAACAGACATCTTCCTTTACAAGACGTCTTCGTCGCAAGAATAATCTAGACAACAAAATCTATCGACTCATCCAAAAACAGCCAATCAGAGGAAGGAAAACGTCGTCTAGGATTGTAAACCATGATGATCGATGGGAGTGTGCGTGTGTGATGTGTGTGCATTGTGAGAGAGAGATAGAGAGAGCGAGCGAGAGAGAGAGAGAGAGAGCGAGCGAGCGAGCGAGAGAGAGAGAGAGAGAGAGAGAGAGAGAGAGATGTGGAAACATGCCAACTGGATATGCCTACAGTCTACCTAAATACCACTCTGACAGACGTTTAGGGCAAAAACACAACTGAGACTGCACTAATCATCATGCTCTACGTTCACACTGACAAAGAGCTCACAGATCACACACTACGGTCAAAAGCTAAGTTGCCATCAAAGCATAGTCATGCTGTCAAACCACAAACCGGACTGGTCAGTCTTCCCATGAAAGCAACTTCGGAATGAATTATGAAAAGCGCAAAACAGGCAGCCTAGGCATGCCCTTAAAAGAACCGCACTTGCTAAAACACACAGCGTTTCATGCTAACAAAAAGACACGACGGCAAGTCATTTACATGTTTTTTCAAACAACCATCACCGACGGACGAACAGACCGACCGATTTTTGACTCGTTTGAATCCCATATTTTAAGATATTTTTGGAATCGTACTGTGGGAGTACAGACCGATCCAAACATTCTCAGTCTTTAAGGAACCATCAGCCACGGGCATCGCGTCATGCTGTGGAAGCGGCAATCACAAAACCTGGCTACGAAAACTGAAAACTGCCGCGAAAGCAGAACAGAGCGGGAACCCTGCCACCCTCCAGGCCATGCGAGGCAGGTTCCGGCTGCAATGCTACACAAAGCTACAACATCAACTTTGTTGACCACAGCGGCAGCATTAGAACAAGACAACAAACACTGCAACCGCATGCTGCATACCGTCAACATCAAGACTCCAACGGAACGTCTTTCTTCGGGCAGCTTGCGTTTGCAGCTGAAAACACAACACATAACTTTATCTAAAGTTCAAACCAAACTAGGGATCTATTCATTTTCTTTAGGAAGAAAATCCAGGCATGCCATTGTATCCCGCTGAAAACCAATCAAGAACATTCACATTTATAGTACAAAACAAATGAGGAATATTTTAATTTTCTTATAGAAACAAATTAAACACTTTCATTTTGCAGCTGGAAACACGTTGGACAACTTTTAAAATAAGGTGCTTCACTTCCAACTTCATTTTGAATCTGAAAACACGTTAAACAACTTTTAAAATCAGGTGTTAATGTTTCACTATCAGCTGAAAGTGTTCAGTCGACTTAAATCTGTCTGCAGCTGAAAAAAACCACCAACAGCTGCTATTGTGCAACTGGACTGGAACACTAAGCAACTTTCATAATTATATAGCTTTTATTTGATGGTGTGAAGATTGCACTAGAAGGGATACGGGGGAGTAACGAGCTGACCCCCACTAGAAAGATATCATTAGAACAGTGGTTCAACGTCATTTCAAAAAAACAATATTATCGATAGCTTACAGAAACTCTAATGGCTCGTACAGGCCTAACAAAATGGACACCAATGGTCACAAAGATAAATATCAGACGCCGTCATAATAACAAAAACAAAATAAAATCTTCTTGAGACAGAATTATAACAAAAACAAAAACAAAATACAGTGGAACCTCCGGTATCCGGGCCTTACATAGAATGTCACAATGGGAAGTGGTGGCCATTATGTGGCCATGATAAGACAAATAGCACCAATAATCCATGAGTTTTCCTCAATTCCTGAAACATTGATCCGCCAGACCAGATTGCTGTACGTTCTTGTTTCAGTGAACACTGTTCCACCAACAAGCCCTTTATACGACCGTCTTAGGCAATTTAAAAGAGATATCAGTTAATTTGCTGTCTGTACCTTTCGTTTTTTCTCTCATGTTAGTGTACGCCTGCTGTTGTCTGCTATTTCCGGTTCGCAAATAAGGGACATTACTCGCCTACACTGGCTGTCAAAATGGCGTCGCGCAAGAGGAACGTTTTGAGTTTGGCAGAGAGAATGAAAGTGATTGAAAGAAGTGAAAATGGGGAGAGTTGTTTGTCTATTGCAAGAAGTTTAGACGTTGGGAAGACCCAAATTCAGCTCATCATAAAGGATAAGGAATCTGTGAAACTACGATGGGAGAGTGGAGAAAGTGGCGAAAAGGGAAACATCGAAACTGAGAGCTTCTGCACTGACAGACTTGTGTTACGCGTTGTGTTCGACTGTTTTCTATTTTTGAAGTTGTAATAGGGATGATGCGTCTTTCTTTGTAAGTTTGCTGGTGAGTGTGAAAATTATGACTACATACACCCTCCGACTGACCCACAAAACGGTATAAGACCACCTCTATTATAAGACCGTTTTTTCTCAGATTTTGGACTCGTAAACCGGAGGTTCCACTGTACAACCTGTAATGGGCCTTACATAGAATGTCACAATGGGAAGTGGTGGCCATTAGAAAAGTGGCAATGATAAGACAAATAGCACCAATAATCCACGAGTTTTCCTCCATTCCTGAAACATTGATCCGCCAGACCAGATTGCGGTACGTTCTTGTTTCAATGAACACTGTCCACCAACAATAATTTGTACTTGTAGCCCGGTTAATTGGAAATATTGACCTCCAGGAGAGGCACTGAACAAAAAGCCCCTACGTTTCTTAGTAGTACTGGACTAGGCAAGATGAATGTTGGTAGGCTATCAAATAAAGAGCTACACAAATCAATGGCAGGGATTTTCCACTTGCGCAATTAAGGTAGAAGCACACTCGAGGATCGTCGGCCCTCCCTCCCTCTCTTCTCCTATGCTCACCTATTAATAATGTATAAAGAATAATAAAAAATAAACCATTAATGGGGGAATTTCGATAATTACGCTGCCGCTACGATCCACCACAAAAACATACGAACGGTTAAAGGGTTAATTAGACAGCCATTGCACAATTTCCAGACATCGGAGTGATCAATGGAGGCTGGGGAGCGAGGGGTTGAGCGGGGGGGGGGGGGAGGGAGTAGGGATAATGTGTCTTTCTGTGTAAGTTTGTGTTGGGTATAGGACGCAGTGTAATAGGGATGATGTGTCATTCTGTGTAAGTTTGTGTTGGTGTGTAGGACGCAGTGTAATATGGATGATGTGTCTTTCTGTGTAAGTTTGTGTTGGTGTGTAGGACGTAGTGTAATAGACACACGACACAAACAACGAAAAAAAAGTGACACTTTAAATACATACATTAATTGAAGATCCACAAAACCGGAAATGAACACACTGTAAACGGTAAGTATTAAAGAAAATGTTGATTCCGATTATGTGTCTTAAAATCTTAATATTACTAACACCCGTGTTAGAGTTGGATGTGCTCGTCGCGGTGGATATAGCAAAAACGTGTGATCAATACTACTAACCACAGTGACCCCATCACCCCGTCAGTATGCAGCTTGAGGAATCGCCGCTATTACTATAATAATAATAATAATAATAATAATAATAATAATAATAATAATAATAATAATAATAATAATAATATAATAATATTATTATTATTATTATTATTATTATTATTATTATTATTATTATTATTATTATTATTATTGCAGCATACCAAGTGCGGTTGATGTACCGAAACTGTTACAACGACCAAACCCCATTTCCTTATCATCGCACTCAGTAGGAAATCAAAGTAACCACAGGTCCGTTGAAGGACGAGCATTCCTCCATCGCGTTCCAAATGAGCAGCCTTCATAAACATCAAAGGGAGGCTACTCCTCGTTTGCGCTCTTTTCAGTCTTCACAGTTGACGCTCTTTCCTCAGTTTGCGCTCTTTTCAGTTTCCTCTTTTAGCGCAATCCGGTTTGGAGTTCAAACAGGAAAACACACTCCCGCTCTCCAGCGAAGAAATGCATTATGGGTTTGAAGTGTCGACATGGGAGCTCGGCTTGCCTGTGGCGTTTTGAATCCATTTTCCACTAAATTGCACACTGCAGAGCAAGAATGAGGCGGGCGGTAGTTTGGGTCAGCTTGCAACGCCAGGGACAAATAATGAAGCGATTCATTACTGGCCTGCTTCAAGCAGCTGAGAGCTGCAATCCGCTGGTTTGGTTTTTCTTTCCTATCGTCTTTCTTTTGTTCAGCTTGGGCTTCATTCTTCCTCCTTCGCCACTTCTTCCGTCTTCTCTTTTCTTTTTTATTTGATTTGTCTGGCTTCCTTTTCTTGTCCCTCTTGCGATTTTGTTTTCTCTTTCTTTGTCTCTCGTCAGGTGCACTACTACAGCTTCGCCTTTGTAAAGCTGCAGTTTTATTATGTTTTGCACCAAACACACCGACAACACACACACATCACATACACACACACACACTCACACACAAGTATGTAAAACACCAAGACTGGGTTTTACTAAGAATGTAGGAATCGGAAAGTGATTTTTGACAGAAAAGGGTTAGGGCAAGGGTTAGTTGTAGCGCTGCAACTAGCCCTTACCATAACCCTTTTCTAGAAAGTTGACCTAGTTCGTCTCCTATAGACGACGAGATAGGTCGAATTTTGTTCAAAAATTCTTCGGAAATTCATTGTAATCTCTTCATCCCGGATAGAGCACTCCTGTGTACTAAAAACACTCTCATGCACTACAACTGCACTCCCATGCACTAAAAGAGCACTCCTGCGTACTTAGAAAAAAGTGGGTGGCTGGAAAACTCTGGGTGACTAATACACTCACCCATTTCCTGCATAAAAAGTAAGGTTAGTCACCCATTTTAAGGCTTATACCTCCGCACACTCACACACACACACACACAAACACGGGAACGTGCAGCGCACGCAAACACACATTATCTCCAAACATTATCATCTCCACCAACTGAAGTGGCCCTGATTCGGCTTTGTGCAGTCCGCTGGATCCTATAAACAATGATCAACTAACTAACTAACTAACCACTATCTCAACACACACGCTATACATATCCATGACCACACACTGGCACGAGGGAAAGACAGAGAGGGAGAGAGACAGACGGACAGACAGTAGCGAGCATCACACTCACACAGAATGGAAGCTGCTAAAACACAAAGAGCAGTTCGCCCGTTTGGAGGTTCACGTTTGAGAGTAAAAACTGTCGCCGGTAATGACGATGGGGTTTGGGAGGAATTTGGTGGGAATTTGGGAGCTAATCTGGAATAGTGGGGCTCTATTCCTGCTCAAATGACTGGAAATGATGGGGACGAGCTGGAGAAATAGGCCCCGTCTTCTAACGCTGATGAAGGAAATGGAAAGCAAAAAAGAAAATAAAGGAAGGTTTCAGTGGAATTCTCTCTCCAAGCGGTCTTTATTTAAATTGAAAGAAGAAAGGACAGTGTGACGAAAAAAGAGGATGAAGAGAGGGCGGAGGTGAAGGGAGGAGAGGAAGGCGAGGTGGAGAATATGAAGGTCGTTGTGTTGAATGGTGAAGCTGGAATGTTAGTAATGCTATTGTTGTTTGTTTTTTTAAACTGAATTATGGTCGACATGCGTATGTTTTTGTATCCTCCACACCCCAAAGTATCTTCCACACCCCAAAGTATCCTCCACACCCCAAAGTATCCTCCACACCCCAAAGTATCCTCCACACCCCAAAGAGGAGGAAGGGGGCGGGAGGAATGCGGATTCCAGTGTGGTTTTAAATACTGCAACATACTTGTCATAAATACTGTGGAAAGTCTGGTCGATACTGCAACATACTTGTCATAAATACTATGGAAAGTCTGGTCGATACTGCAACCTATTTGTCATAAATACTGTGGAAAGTCTGGTCGATACTGCAACATACTTGTCATAAATACTGTGGAAAGTCTGGTCGATGCTGCAACATATTTGTCATAAATACTGTGGAAAGTCGGGTCGATACTGGAACATTCTTGTCATAAATACTGTGGAAAGTCTGGTCGATACTGCAACATACTTGTATTTGTCAGAAATACTGTGGAAATCGGGTCGATATTGGAACATTCTTGTCATAAATACTGTGGAAAGTAGGGTCGATGCTGGAATATACTTGTCATAAATACTGTGGAAAGTCGGGTCGGTTTCTTAGAGAAAGCAGAAAATAATGAATGCAGCTCCGCACTGGGCAAAGAGGAAAGGAAAGTGCCTCGCTGCATCGGAGAAACAAAAAGTCTGGTACCATCGTTCCTTGTATTTCTCGATAAGTTTGAACTCCTCCAGGAAAATGGGGCAGGGAGTTGGAGAGTGCTTTAGAGCTGGGTGGAAAGACGCGGATGAAGGTGGTGGGTATCAGTTTCATTCACAAGGGAGGAATTTATGAAGATTTGTTTTTAATTTAGGGGAGAAACGTGATCAGTCCCTGGTCTTCGTGTGGCAATATATCAGAACATCGCTGTGTAATGCACGCCATCCCACCAATGATTGGGAACAACAAACAGTGACTTCCCAAAGCCAAAAGTCAAAGATTAAACTTAAAAGAGTTAAACATTCCCTACAATGAAATTGTTTGTAAAAGTCATAAAAACTTAAACTTTCTTGAGATCAGTAAAAATAAGACGTGCACACAGACAAAACATACACGCACTCTAACACATACACATATAGGCACACACACACACGCACACACACACACCTATAAGCAAGCTCACTCCCTCTCTCTCTCTCTCACCCTCTTTATCCCTCTCACATCTATAAAGTAAAGTCATAAAAGTGTTTAAGTTTCAAAGTGCAAGACTTTAGAATTTAAGAACAAACTCCTGTCCGTTCAAAGGTCTTCCCTAGAAGTGCACAAACAAAACCCAAGTCTGCCTCCTCCTGAGTTTGGGGGGTGGGAGAGTGTGAGGTGGGTGGTGGTTTAAAACAATTGCTTTCAGATGGGAAGGTGGTATAAGAAAAAAAAGGCTTTTGAGTAGAAGGAGCTTACTAAACAGAACACAATCTCTGCATTGCTGGCAGAAGGAACTGACCCTCTGGTCCAATACAGACTCAACCGCGGTGATCTGAGGCCTGCAGTTACAAAGCAAGGGGATTAAGTAAGAGATGGGAGAGGGATGGGACAATTACATTATAGTTACTATATATGGGATGGGACAATTAAATTATAGTTACTATATATATATGGGGTGGGACAATTATATTATAGTTACTATTTATGGGATGGGACAATTACATTATAGTTAATATTTATGGGATGGGACAATTACATTATGGTTACTATTTATGGGATGGGACAATTACATTACAGTTACTATATATGGGGTGGGGGAATTACATTATAGTTTCTATTTATGGGATGGGACAATTACATTATAGTTACTATATATGAGGTGGGACAAGTACATTATAGTTACTATATATATGGGGTGTGACAATTACATTATAGTTTCTGTTTATGGGATGGGACAATTACATTACAGTTACTATATATGGGGTGGGGAAATTACATTATAGTTTCTATTTATGGGATGGGACAATTATATTACAGTTACTATATATGGGGTGGGGAAATTACATTATAGTTTCTATTTATGGGATGGGACAATTACATTACAGTTACTATATATGAGGTGGGACAAATACATTATAGTTACTATATATATGGGGTGTGACAATTACATTATAGTCTCTGTTTATGGGATGGGACAATTACATTACAGTTACTATATATGGGATGGGACAAATACATTATAGTTATAATTTATGGGATGGGACAATTACATTATAGTTATATATATGGGATGGGACAATTACAGTATAGTTACTATATATGGGATGGGACAATTACATTACAGTTGCGACAGTTGTGACCTGTTTTAAGACGCCGCAGTCAAATTTTGATTGTACGGCTGAGGTGAATATTACATCAAGTCACAACCGCAATAGTAAACGGGAATCCTGCCTTGCCAAGAGCTTGCTGCTTTGCTGGCTACAACAGCTTGAGGTTGAAATAGCAGGGTGTTGGCGTCTTTAACGATATTCTATTTGAAAGTTTACGCTACACAATGTCTTCTTTTAATTCCTTAACAGTGAAACAGACATTAAGGCCTCTTGAGTCATTACACTGCCCATTTTCAGGGTGTTCTGTTCTGAAACTAAAGTTTAAGTGCAGAGTTATAAGGTATCGCTAATTTAAAAAAAAAGCATTCTCCCAACAGTTCTAAATTCAGTTCTTCGTTTCTTACGATGCTATACTACATGGACCCTATAAACAATGACTAACTAACTGCTATACTACAAAAACTATTAAAAAATATGGGTTCCGTAATTTCTGGATTCATTATGTCTGTTTGTTAGCTGCATTTCTTTGCTAAGGCGCTACTGTACATTGTGTTAAGGGTGCTGTGCTGACCTGTCTCCATCATGGCGGATCCCCTGTTGCTGTGAGAGTCGTCCTCGCTGCCTCCTCTGCCGCTGTCGCTGGTGCCCGTCTCTCCTGAACTCTCGCTCAGAGCATCCTCGCCGTTACTCCGTCTTTTCATCATCTCCATGTACTGCAACAGTGCCAGGGACAAAGCATTAATTGAGACAAGTACAGGGCAAGCAACGTCCACATTGTCAACACAGTTCAATTAGCTGGCCGAAACAGGATCTACCTCAAGCCGCGCGAGGCTCTCACTTGCAATCTTAGGTGCATTGTCTAACGCTCTCTACCACTGAGCACAATCCTGGACCACCGGAGACAGGGGAGAAGGGACCTAGTACTCGCTGGGTTAGTTATGCAACTGTCCGTCACTCGTCTAAAGCATGAGCGTTATTTTATTTATTTATTTAATCGTTCTTATATAGCGCTTTCCCAGCTCAAGAGCTGCTCAAGGCGCTGGCCCGATACTGGATCTAACTCAAGCCGTCCGAGGCGCCAACTTGCAGCCTTTGGGCGCACCGTAATAACGCTCCAGACAACTGAGCACAATCCTGGGCAGCCAGGGATTGGGGAGAAGGACCTAGGTGCATGCTGGGTGTGTTCTTGTCACCGGCACTCACCCGTCTAGGACATGAGCGTCAGGATCTTTAAAGTCCGTTATGATGGAATGTATGCGACACAGACTAGACCTCGGTTTATACTCTCATCCGAAGGAGTAGGAAACGGGAGTGTCTTTCCCAAGTACACAACACAATGCCCCGGCCTGGGCTCGAACCCGGGACCTTCAGATCCGCAAGCCAAAGCTCTACCATTAGGCCACAGTGCCTCCGTTAGGATCTATAATCAAAGCGTTAGGATCTATAATCAAACTACCAAACACAAAGTTACACCACAACGAGGAAAGCAGACACAAGGGAGAAAAAAGAATTGAACCGTGGCAGAGAGTGAAACGGAATCACAACAACAACAAAAAACAACAACACTACACTGCTAATAAACCATGGTGCAATCTGCGTGACAAAATACGATCCAAAACACGGTAATGACATTATCAACAAAATGTAACACCCATGGCGCAACAACTCCCCTTCTAAAGTAATATAAAACAGTTGGCGCATGCAGCATGTTACGACAGCTGATAACAGACTCCGCCATGCTAGATGACATTTTCCCCCTATCACAAACACAACACTGATCACCAGATAAACTCCGTTTCAGACTTTTTCAACAGATGATACAAGATACAAGATCTCTTTTTGCTGAGTTTCAGCTGACAATATAGGGTATAAGGTATGCGGTAACTTGGGTTGTGGAGGAATGGAGAGAATGATAAGAAAGGGGGGAGAGAGAGAGAGAGAGAGAGAGAGAGAGAGAGAGAGAGAGAGAGAGAGAGAGAGAGAGAGAGAGAGAGAGAGAGAGAGAGAGAGAGAGAGAGAGAGAGAGAGAGAGAGAGAGAGAGAGAGAGGAATCCTGTACACATATTACCATGAGAAGGCTTCACCATGCCTGCGGGTGTGGATGCTGACAAAAACAGGCCTCATTACATCATTTCAGAGAGAGAACAAAACTCAATAATGATTATTTCCTTAATTGTATACATTATCCAAAGTTCTCATTTTAGTTTTCAAATGAGGCTAATTTATGACTGGAACAATATGTGATGCCTGCAAGGTAAGGAGACGTAGGACTGTGAGGCTGCATGCAATACAAAACGTTTTGTCCTCCCTCACACCAGCCTTCTCATCACATCAGTCCACTGCCTCAGGCCCTTATGGTGAGAGAGAGACAGACAGACAGACAGACAGAGAGCTAGAGGGAGGGACAGAGAGAGGGACAGAGAGACAGATAAAAAGTAAACTTTAAAAAAAAAAATTTTTTTGGTGGTTTTTGTTTGTTTGTTTGTTTGTTGTTTTTTTTGGGGGGGAGGGTGGGCAGAGAGAGATTGATGGGGTAGATGCTTGGGGTGGTGGTTGGTAGGGGAAGGGTGAAGTTCACGCCCAATGTTTTGAAGTAATGCATGTGGATGGTGTTAACATTAGGCCATGTTGTGAAACTAAATCAGTAGATAAACCTGTAGTAAATCAGTAGATATACCTGTAGTAAATCAGTAGATAAACCTGTAGTAAATCAGTAGATATACCTGTAGTAAATCAGTAGATAAACCTGTAGTAAATCAGTAGATATACCTGTAGTAAATCAGTAGATAAACCTGTAGTAAATCAATAGATATACCTGTAGTAAATCAGTCGATATACCTGTAGTAAATCAGTAGATATACCTGTAGTAAATCAGTAGATATACCTGTAGAATCAGTATATATAGCTGTAGTAAATCAGTAGATATACCTGTAGTAAATCAGTTGATATACCTGTAGTAAATCAGTAGATATACCTGTAGTAAATCAGTAGATAAACCTGTAGTAAATCAATAGATATACCTGTAGTAAATCAGTAGATATACCTGTAGTAAATCAGTAGATATACCTGTAGTAAATCAGTAGATATACCTGTAGTAAATCAGTATATATAGCTGTAGTAAATCAGTAGATATACCTGTAGTAAATCAGTTGATATACCTGTAGTAAATCAGTAGATATACCTGTAGTAAATCAGTAGATATACCCGTAGTAAATCAGTAGATATACCTGCAGTAAATCAGTAGATATAGCTGTAGTAAATCAGTAGATATAGCTGTAGTAAATCAGTAGATATCCCTGTAGTAAATCAGTAGATATACCTGTAGTAAATCAGTAGATATACCTGTAGACCCTCACCCCTTCCTTTCCCCCATCCTCGGTCCGTCTTCTTTGACCTGCATGTTTTTCTGAATGAATGAACATTGAGGTTTAACGTCTACACCCACCATTGGCGATATGGCAGACGGGGATAACCATCCCAGGGAAAGAGGGGTAGGGACCTGAATCAACACTGAACCACCAAAGCAATCATACTGCTAAAATGGACAGTGAAAATGGCCACATTTTATATCGCCCACCACGGGATTCGAACCTGGGTCATGGGTGTGCCAGGCGAACGCTCTACCCATTGAGCTACGGCGGTGGGATCCTTTCCATGTTTTTCTGTATGCCCACCGCTCTTATATACAGCGCTTTTCCGCCAAGCCAAGAAGTGCTGAGGGCAGCGACTATACTTGTACACCTTTGATGTGGTAATAACTACATACCTATAGGCTTACCATTGTTGTGTTGAGGATTGCACATCTGTTAACTTCCTTACTATCGCCAATACTAGTATGAATATTGGTGTCACTCGACCATTAATGAGAGGCACGGTGGTCTAATGGTAGTGCTTTGGCTTGCGGATCTCAAAGTCCCGGGTTCGAGCCCTGTCCGGGCCATTGTGTTGTGTCCCTGGGAAAGACACTTTACTCCCGTACTTCGGATGAGAGTATAAACCGAGGTCTAGTCTGTGTGTCGCATACATTCCATCATAACGGACTTTAAAGATCCTGACGCTCATGTCCTAGACGGGTGAGTGCCGGTAACAAGAACACACCCAGCATGCACTTGGTCCTTCTCCCCAATCCCTGGCTGGCCAGGATAGTGCTCAGTTGTCCGGGCGTCAGACCATGCCATGCGCCCAAAGGCTGCGGGTGGGCGTCTCGGACGGTTTGAGTTAGATCCTTTATCGGCCAGCGCCTAGAGTCTGGTCAAGTACGGCGAGATAAGTGCGCTATAAAAATCCTCAATAATTATAATAATAATATTAATAATATAATAATAATAATAATAATAATAATAATAATAATAATAATAATAATAATAATAATAATAATAATAATAATAATGTTATTTAAATATTACTGCTTGTTTATAAATCACATACACGAAAGCGAGGTTATTTTTTTAAAGGTATCCCGGTAATCGTCTATTTCGTTCACTTAGCATCAGCTGTTGTTTCGCGGCTCCTTGAATTTCACGCACAAATACACAGGCGCGCTTATTACCAGTGGTGATCATGTTGCCCGGAATAATGACCAATAAATCCTTAGGCGTCTTTGTTGATTTTTATCGCCTTGTAATCTCTTGCGCCATGTGGGTAAACACAGCAAGTATAGAACGTCAGTCGTTGCAGCCACTGAATGTTATCTGGTTGTACATTGCCACTGAATGTTATCTGGTTGTATATTACCACTGAATGTTATCTGGTTGTACATTACCACTGAATGTTATCTGGTTGCATATTACCCCTGATTGTTATCTGTACATTACCACCGAATGTTATCATTCTGGTTGAATATTACCTCAGAATGTTATTTGGTTGTACATTATCACTGAGGCGTCAACTTTATTGAATCCATTTTGATTGATCATATTAACATAAGTTGTAACATAAACAATTCTTAATTAACTAGCCATATAAATCGCTATGTATATGTCAGAGTTTAAACGATCATATGATGGTGCCCCAACGACCTTTGAATTACGGGATATGATAGGATAGGATAGGATAGGATAGGATAGGATAGGATAGGATAAATCACTATACTAGGTTACATACCATAAACATTTTTAACAATGTTTCCGCCTGAAAGTCTGGCAAACATGTTAAAGAGATAGAGGCCGACGCAATGTACCTGGGTCCATTTCAGTTGTTGTAGCACTGGCACGATAATTAATATTGACTTGTGATGTATGAATGTGATGGCAAATCACTGGTTCTGAAGATTTTGTCCGTTTAGAGAGAGAGAGAGAGAGAGAGAGAGAGAGTGGGGGAGGGGAATGTGGGCGGGGAAAGGGTGAGGTCGTTAGTGACCGTATCCATTTCATTTGCTATCGTCCTATCCTATCCTATCCCATAACTCCAAAGTCGTTGGAGAACCACAGATGATCGTCTAACCATCGTACTCCATCTTTCTCTGTCGTCAGCAGCCCTCGTGGCTTCACTCAGTGTCAAGCCAGTCCATTCTCGAATGTTGTCTTTCCCAACTCTTTTTTCTGTCTCTCTCTTCTTCTACCTCATTGCACCGTGCCTTGCAGGGTGGTCTTTGCAAGGCCTGAAGTTGTGGTGGCGTGACCATCTACTGTTTGTAGCTGGGACATACCTGATTGGCCGAACATCAATGTGGCGTTTTACTGTATCTGTGGATTGCAAAGACAGGTAATTGACAGAAGGAGAGGGTGGGTGGGTGGGAGAAGGGTGGCGTGAGGAGGAATGCGTAAGTGTCAGAGTCCATGTTAGCTGCTGCTGTAGCTTTGACATGATACTGACTTGTCATGCACAGTGGTTTTGATTGTATCTGTTCCGTTACATGCATCCTATCTAAGCATTGCGTGTTATTTACATTGTTAATGGGGCCAGCCGTCAAACAACCACCTTCTTCACAACACAACACCGATGCCTTTCTATGCATTGGTGATGGCAGCTTAATAGTTGGTCGAGCATTGCAGAGCGAGCCTTTTGTATCCCTAAGCCCGCAACACCGGTTCACCCACCTCCAAAACGTTTGGCTGTTAATGTTACAAAGATGAAGGCCGAATGCTAACTGAAGCAATTGGAACTTACTTCCTCCTCCCAACCCTCTCTCTCTCTCTCTCTCCCACCCTCAAACAAATATACCGACGATGCCAGCTAATATCAAACTGGGTTTCCTGTTCTCGTAGTGATTGGGTCGGATCAGCTTGGAGTAGTTCATGTTTTAAGGGTTTTCTGTGAGAAATGCAGCAATGTCGATGAACGACATGGCAGGGCGAAGTACCACTGAACAGATTTTCAACCTCAGAATAATCTGTGAGAAATACCTACAGCACCAACAACATCTATATCATGTGTTCATAGACTTCAAGAAGGCATTTGACCGAGTCTGGCATGCAGCTCTATGGGCAACCATGAAAGTGTACAACATCAGCCCTAAAATCATAGAAGTCATCAAAAGCCTGTATGACAAGGCTACCAGTGCAGTCCTCCATAACAGCGTCATCGGGAACTGGTTCAGAACAACAATCGGTGTGCGTCAAGGATGCCTACTCTCTCCAACACTCTTCAACATCTTCCTAGAGCGCATCATGTCAGATGCTCTTGCAGATCACGAAGGCACAGTCAGCATAGGGGGCAGAGCAATCTCCAATCTTCGTTTTGCGGATGATATTGATGGATTGGCTGGAGAGGAACAAGAACTTGAACAGCTTGTACAGAGGCTTGACACCACCTCCAGAGCTTATGGAATGGAAATAAGTGCAGAGAAGACCAAAAAAGATGACCAACAACACCAATGGCATCAACACGGACATCAAAGTACAAGGCCAATCCCTCAACACAGTGCACAGCTTCAAATATTTAGGAGCCATTGTGTCAGACAATGGGTCTCGACAGGAAGTCCTCTCCAGGATCGCACAAACAAAACTGCTGCCCCTGACAAGGTTGAAGCCCATTTGGAAAGACAGAACCAATCAGTCCTACATTCCAAAGTAGAACAGCTGCGATCTCTGGTCATCTCCATCTTCCTATATGCTTGCGAAGCATGGACCCTCACAGCAGATCTCCAACGAAGAATACAAAGCAATGGAGATGAGGTGCTACAGAAGACTTCTGTGCATTTCCTATACCCCAACACATCACCAACGTTGAAGTCCGACAGACCCATCACACAAGCCATTGGACAACACGATGACCTGCTCACAGTGGTGAAGAAAACGGAAAACCTCCGATGGTATGGCCACGTCACCAGAATCATCAGGCGGCCTTGCAAAGACCATTCTGCAAGGCACAGTGCAAGGAGGTAGAAGAAGGGGGAGACCGAAAAAGAGGTGGGAGGACAACATTCGAGAATGGACTGGTTTGACACTGAGCGAAGCCATGAGGGCTGCTGAGGACAGAGAAAGATGGAGTATGCTGGTTAAGCGATCATCTGTGGTGCCCCTACGACCTTCGGGTTATGGGACAGGATAGGATAGGATAGGATAGTCGATGAACGACGTCAACGTTATAACTAGGGGTACTAGGTTTTCATCAGAGCCATCCTACTCCAGTTGTTAATCAAATGTCTCTCGTCTTGCACGATCTGACCACGACATTCGCTCTGCCCTGAAGCCACGTCTGCCAGTGCACCCCAGTAGGGTCAAGGTTAAGGGTGATGGCGGGGAGTGAGGGGGGAGAGACAACCTGTGTATAGAGTGGGGGTGCGGGGTGGGCGGTGGGGTGTTTGTACGAGTGTGCAGTGCCAAGCACAACCCTATGATACATAGCGGAGTTAGAGGGGCAACGGGGATGCGGCAAGGAGGTGGGGAGGGGAGATGCAGGGTGTGTGTGTGTGTGTGTGTGTGTGTGTGTGTGTGTGTGTGTGTGTGTGTGTGTGTGTGTGTGTGTGTGTGTGTGTTACTTCTCTCACACAGCCTGAGTAAGAAGAGGAAAGGGGACCTAACTCTCCCATAACCTGGCTATCTGCTCTATTTAATTTCTTCCTCTGACATATCTGGACGTCGCCGTAGCCTGAAGGTACTTCTGCTTGCGCAAGAGCAATGGAGGTGATGCAGGCATCTTTGATGAGATCTGTCTCCCCGAGGACTGCGCTGGCGTGACGTTCTCACATTCGTCATCACAGGCTATGGCCCCGTCACAACAATCATATGATGCAAAAACAAGAGGAAGAGGATGGTGAAAGTTAGGATGAAGAAAGCCAATGCCAATGCCAAAGCCAAAGCCAATGCAGAAAGAAGATGTGGGAGGAGGAAGAGAAGGAGTAGGATGTAAAAAAAAGATAAGATAAGATAAGACAACTTTATTATCTTTTACAAGAATTTACGTTGCGGCGTACAATTACAATCAACAAGGAATAAACATCACAATAATAATATCAACAACAATGATAATGACAATAAGGATAAAACTGTCACACATTAATATAATTACACTTATGAACAATAGAAAGAGAGGATACTATTTTTGTTTTTTATAATGATGATAACAGATGCAGAAGAAGACGGAGAAATATCAATATGGGGGAATAGGAGGGGTTGTCCGGTCCTGATTTGGCTGGGAAGAGTCCGCTGGACCTAATGCAATAATGATGTAAAGAATAGGAGGAGAAAGGCAATAATGCTAAGAAGACGAAACACAGAACGAAAGGTGGGGGAGAGAGAAAGTGAGAGAGAGAGAGAGAGAGAGAGAGAGAGAGAGAGAGAGAGAGAGAGAGAGAGAGAGAGAAAGTGAAAGAGAGCGAGAGAGAGAGAGAGGGAGAGAGAGAGAGAGAAACAGTGAGAGACAGACAGAGAGAGAGAGAGAGAGAGAGAGTAGGAGACAGTAAGAGAGAGTCAAAGCGAGAGAGAGGGGGGGAGGAGAGTGAGAGAGAGAGAATGAATGCATGTAACGTGCACCAAACATCTCCACACCCAAAGGGCAAAATATCCCTGGAAGGGGTCGGGGAAGTGGACGACTTATTTGTGGTGGATGTTGGGGTGGGTGTTGTGATGGGGTGGGTGTTGGGGTGATAAAAGTGAAAGAAGAAGTGGAGTAGTGGTTACAATGACGGTGCAGGGTGCAGCACACTGCCTGGAACCGCGTAGCCTGGGAACATCTCCAGAGTGTGACAGCCTGGTCAACACTCCAAAGAGGTGGCTGGAGGGAGGCATGTCACGCTAGTGTCACCAGCACAGTACCCCAAGATCAGGACTAAGTCAACATCCCCGCAAACACTGAATCGTAACACTCTTTGGTCTCTCTTGCTGATGATGCGCCCCCCCCTCTCACCCCACCCCCCCTCTCTCTCTCTCTCTCTCTCTCTCTCTCTTGTGCAACTTACAGTGCTATCATCAAATAGCATCAATGCGGCTTTAGCTCACACTGACGTATGTGTGGGTAGGGTTGGGAAGGGTGTGGGGGGGGCGGAGGGGAGGTGAAGAAGTGCTCCATGATGTTGCCGAGTGCTTGTTGCACTAAACAAAGCGTGGGTACGTCTGGTGCAACGCAGATTCACTTCACGACACCCCTGTATGCCTGTGAGTTGTTAATAGCTTCAACCCTTGACCAGCTCTGTTGAGCTAGTGAGCGCACTAAATAACACATATCAAATGCCAGATCGCTGAATTCCACCACACCAGGACAATAACAAATACCTTGCGGCCTGAAGTGCAAGCCAACAGGAAGGCGTCCATTTCGTAGCCTAATATCGTTATCGTTACACTGTCAACTAACTTACTTCCCACATCGACTTGGGACACCACGTGACCACAAACATCAGTGCAAGGGGCGGTGCCACTAGCCTACAGTGCATGCACGTGAGGCACACACCAAAGAAGAAGAGACTATTTTTAGTACCTCTATATTTAGCAACTCTCTCCGTCTCACCTCTTCCTCTTCCTGCACCGGATGTAGGTGATTGTCGTCTGCCGAGTAGCGGTGGCTGACGGGAATGTTCAGCGGCTGGAGAGGCAATTTCACCGACAAACACTGCTCGGGAACATTCTGGAAAAAGGACAAGGGTCAAGGTTACGATTCAAGGTCAGATCGGGGCAAGGCCATTCGAAATACTAACTTGGGATTATAACAGCGGGATTATGGCAGCAGTATGAATAAAGCTGTAACGTGATACATTTTACGTCATTTACTGAAACACGAGAGAGTCACGCTTGCTTTTGTAGGTCCTGTCAATGTCAACACGTTCACGGATTGGGAAAAAAAAGTAAATCCACAATAAATCACAATTGTGATTTGAGGGTTGCAAATGTTTCATGATTAACGCAATAATAATTGTAATTTGAGGGTTACAAATGTTTCATCATTAACGCATTAACAATTGTGATTTGAGGGTTACAAATGTTTCATCATTAACGCATTAACAATTATGATTTGAGGGTTGCAAATGTTCCATCATTAACGCATTAACAATTATGATTTGAGGGTTACAAATGTCTCATCATTAACGCATTAACAATTGTGATTTGAGGGTTACAAATGTCTCATCATTAACGCATTAACAATTGTGATTTGAGGGTTACAAATGTCTCATCATTAACGCATTAACAATTGTGATTTGAGGGTTACAAATGTCTCATCATTAACGCATTAACAATTGTGATTTGAGGGTTACAAATGTCTCATCATTAACGCATTAACAATTGTGATTTGAGGGTTACAAATGTCTCATCATTAACGCATTAACAATTGTGATTGGAGGGTTACAAAGGTCTCATCATTAACGCATTAACAATTGTGATTTGAGGGTTACAAATGTCTCATCATTAACGCATTAACAATTGTGATTCGAGGGTTACAAAGGTCTCATCATTAACGCATTAACAATTGGGTGAATACAAGGTCAAAGCAGTGAATAATTTTGGTTACAATAGCCAAGCAAAGGGAGGGTTGAGCTGACCTATTGGTATGTGGTCAGTACCGAGCTAGACTGTGCCGTGTGTCAAAAGATCGGACAATGATTAACTTGTAGTCTATTAACCAACAACCGTATAGATTAAAAATAATTGTAACAACCATTAGTGTATGTGTGTGTGCGTGTGAGTGTGACAGAGAGAGAGAGTGTGTGTGTATGTGCGTGAAAGTGTGTGTGTGAGAGAGAGAGCGAGAGAGAGAGAGAGAGAGAGAGGGTTAGAGATGTTTAATGGGATTAAAGGGATTAAAGTGATGCCGAAATACAATTTATTGTCAACGAATTTCGTGAGAAGTGTGCAGCTTTACTCAAACAAACAATCAAACAATCGCCACACTACAGACTCACTATCTAATGTTGATTCCAGTTCTAACCAAATACAACGCAGTTATCATTTGTCCAGCGCACAACTTAAAGGCCTCGAGGACAAGCTCAGGGCACAATGTTAGTAGAAGGAATCGCATTAACTGTGTCAAACCACAGCGTTTGAAAGTCAACAGTGGCAAATTGGTCCAAAGAAACTCTAACGCGAGAGCAGATTATCCGCCTTTTGTCAACGAAAAATGATCAGGATTATTCCCCTTTTGATAAAACAAGAAATAAAGAAGAAAAGACATGGCCAGTCTACATTCTAAGGCAAGGCTGCTGCGCTCCCTTGTCTTCTCCAACTTCCTCTAGCATGGAGATGAAGAGCTACAGAAGACTTCTGGGCATTTCCTATGCCCAGCACATCACCAACAACGAAGTCCGACAATCACACAAGCCATTGAACAACACCATGACCTGCTCACAGTGGTGAAGAAACGGAAACTCCGATGGTATGGCCACGTCACCAGATCATCAGGCCTTGCAAAGACCACCCTGCAAGGCACAGTGCAAGGAGGCAGAAGAAGAGGGAGACAGCAAAAAGAGGTGGGAGAACAATGTAGACTACTTGTAGGTTAGATTTCCACCTAGAGGAGGTGCCTCTCCCCCCTCTATCCTCCCTCTCTCTCTCTCTCTCTCTCTCTCTCTCTCCTTCCCCATCTTTTTCCCCACCCTCATCATCTATCCCTTGCTGTTTTACCAAAGTTCAATGTCCGTCACAAGACCCATTTACAAACCATCCAGTCCCATCCTAGTGATTGGTCTTGAACATGCTTAACCTCGAAACTGGAACTTTCAGCGCTCTACTCACTGAGCCCTAGCGCCTCCTCGCAACGTGGATCCAAGTTCTAACGCCTACAAACTTTAATTGCCCGCAACGTGGATCCAAGTTCTAACGCCTACAAACTTTAACTGCCCGCAACGTGGATCCAAGTTCTAAGGCCTAACAGACTTTAACTCCCCGCTAACACAATAAAGACAAATTGAGCGTTAAATGCGGGAGCTTAAACTTGCTAAAACTTTGTGACAACGTGGCAGATTTGGAAATAGGGTAGGTGGAGCTTAGCGACAACAAGCTTTTGATATATTCCTCCGCTTAAAACCCCCACAGAGGACTTTGGTATTGGACAAGGGCTTGAAATACAAGCTTTAAAATCGGCACGGTGGAGCTACCAGAAAAAAATTGTGGCTATTGAGCTCTTTGAACTGGTTACTGCGCTATATAAAAACAACTGCTTTTACTGTGTGAACAACGTTGAAATATATTCTCCGCATAAGGTTATTTCGCTATACAACAACTGCGTTTACTGTGGTGAACAACGTTGTAATATATATTCTCCGCATAAGGTTACTTCGCTATATAAAAACAACTGCTTTTACTGTGGTGAACAACGTTGTAATTTATTATCTGCATAAGGTTAGTTCGCCACTTCTTCATTCCCCCACCCCTGGGTGGCATTTTTTGCAGATCGTGCCTACCGAGTGTTTAAATTAGGAACAGCTAGATGTTACTTTAGTGAATACACTTTCGAAATACTACCAAGGACTACCGTACTACCAAGTACTACCATACTACCAAGTACTACCATACTACCAATGTTTCTACCATACTACCAAGTACTACCATACTACCAAGTACTACCATACTACCAGGCTGAAACGCCCGTCCAATCGCTTTAATTAACAAAGAAGAAGAAAAAACGTATATATATCTGGCTTGTTGGCTACAGTAAGAGTCCTCTACAGAAAACGGGACTTCTCAAAGTTTTGATTTGGGTTTTCAAACCACTTGTCACCCCAATGGCTTACGCATGGCAAGCACTTCACCCCCAATACAACTCCTATCCTATCCTATTCCGTAACTCGAAGGTCGTAGGGGCACTATAGATGGTCGTTTAACCAGCGTACTCCATCTTTCTCTGTCCTCAGTAACCCTCATGGCTTCGCTCAGTGTCCAGTCAGTCCATTCTCGAATGTTGTCCTCCCACCTCTTTTTCTGTCTCCCTATAGAACGCTAACCACCAACCCCTTCCAGTGTCCAATCTACCTCTTTCTATCTCACAGCATGGCAGTCTCAGGGACAGCGTTACCCAAGACGAGGCGAAAGAGATCCCACCACCTCAAACATAGACATCAAACACAGATCAAATCGCACTGCATAATTTAATTATCAACCCAAATCCCCCAACCCACCCATGGAGTATTGAAGCAGCATGATGAACAGGAGTAGCCACAGCCGGTTCAATCTTGGGTGCAACCTGCAATCCTGGCATAATTTTCATCCTCTCTTCTCTCCTCCGTCTTCTGAAAACCTCCCATCTTCATCTGTGCTTCACGCGACGAGCTGTGACCTTCTTTCTGCCCCTACCAATCTTCCCCAATGGCGGAAATCTTGAAGACAAACACTTTGCGAGACTTTCCACCCGTTCTCCTGACGACAATCGCACGCAAGCTACCTCAATATCTTCACCTTCTCCTTCACCCCTACCACACTCCTCGACCCCTGTTTCCAACAAACCCCTTTAAACCAAACCCACCCCCAGTTCCTTCATCCATCCCACAGAGCAGTCGGTGGAGCGAACAACTATAGAGAAAGCGGTCATCATGTTCATCAACAACGGGTTATTTTGAACGTCTCGGGTTTAATGTTCAGATTTTGACTTGTGTGAGTGTTTTGACAGTCCACAGGAAAAAAAACCACAACAACAATATTCCGCACACACTTACCCTCGCACGCATATATAGACACGCACACACGAAAGGTCAAAATCTTGTCAACAGTCAACAATACATCCATGAGCTAACACGCAGTCAACTCTTACAAAACACATACTACACAACTCATAATGTTTTAAAAAATGAGTAACGCGCGCATACGCGGAGGCACACACACACACGCCCACACACACGCACACACACACACACACACACACAACCGTGTAGAAACGCCGTTGTGATGACTTTCACGAAACTCTACATACGTTACTTTGACATTTTTACAAATCTGTCAATTTTTTTACGCTAACCCTAACCCTAACTCTAACCATGCCCTAACCCTACCACAGCCCAAACCCTAACGGAACACTGTTTTGACGTCAAAATAACGGGGTCCGTCAAAAGAAAGTACGTAGAGGTTCAAGTGTATATAAGAATAACGGCGCTTCTACATAGCCACACACACACACACACACACGCACACACACACACACCTACACACACACACACACCTACACACACACCCACAAACACACCCACAAACACAACATACAAACATACACACAAACACACATACAAACACACACACACACACACACACACACCCGCACACACAAACAAACACACATACAAACACATACACAAACACACATACAAACACATACTCAAACACACATACAAACACAAACAAACACACACACAATCACATACACAATCACATACACAAACACACATACAAACACACATACAACACACATTAAACACAACCATTCTTCCCATGTTCTCCCAACCTCTCCCCACAGGCACCCGTCCAACCTGCCAAAGAGTCAACAAAAAATGCCTGATCCGGGTCCAAATGGTCTGACAAGCGTGTTAATTTGGTCGTCCAAAGAGCCAGCTTCCAAATTTGCCTCTCACCCCATCTGTGTTTTTAATCGATTCGCAAAACACTGAAGGTCAAGAAGAGTGGAGGTGAGCGCTCTGCCCTCCGCCTGTGTGTCTGTCAGTCTGTCTGTCTGTTCTGTCTGTGCTAAAGGCACCACAGCCTAACAAAGACAAGAAGAAAAGGAGGAGGAGGAAGAAGACGAAGAAGGCTCAGCTTGAAATTTTAATCCTTTCTCGCAGTCTCTGTGATTTTAATCGATCCCACAAAAAAAACTGCCTTGAATTCAATAGAGCGTAAGACATACTAGGAGAAGAAGAAGAAGAAGAAGAAGAAGAAGAAGAAGAAGAAGAAGAAGAAGAAGAAGAAGAAGAAGAAGAAGAAGAAGAAGAAGAAGAAGAAGAAGGGAAATAAGAAGGAGAAGGTGTGCCCTTGAGGAGAGAGGAGATTGATGATGGAGAGAAGATGGTCGAGAAAGACAAAATGGAGAAGATGGAAGAAGTTTCAATTTTTTTTCTATTCTCCCAACTAGACCTGTAATTTTAATGGATTGTGAACCAAAAAGAAGGCCAGGCAGAGTCTTCCATGGAAATACGCTGTCCCCAACTCACTTCAGCTAAAGAGAGACCCAAAAAAACAGAAGAAGATGGAGAACATAGAGAAGATGCGAGATCGGGCGATGGACAATAGGAAGAACAACAAAAGACGGAGAAGACAAACAGTTTTGTGTAACACACAACACATAAAGAGGTCTGCTTGCAAGGGATGGTGCCTGCAGTTTATTGTTAGCAGCTTGGGTATAAATAATCCTTAGTAATGATACTAGCTACTGTGTCGCAAGTTAAGTACCGTCCAGTGCGGTTAGCACTTGGATGGGTGACCGCAAACCGTGAAACGACAAATAACAACGCCCCCAGTTGACTCAACTGTGACTGAGTACCTACTCTCTTAAGGGTGGGGAAGGCAAAGCAGCGAGGCAGAGAGATGGGCCACAAGGCTATGGGACTACCTTTACCACCTTTACCTAGTAATGCTATCCTCCGTGAAATGACGGAATGATATGAACTATCTATCTCCCCTTTTTTGCTGCCAATAGCTGGCATCCGCAAAAGACAAAGGAGATGAAAATTAAAGAGAACGAGAGACAGACAGACAGAGAGATAGAGACACAGAGAGAAACAGACAGAGACAGACAGACAGAGAGATAGAGACACAGAGAGAAACAGACAGAGACAGACATACAGACAGAAAGAGAGAGAGAGCAATTATCTAGCAAGCACCGTCAAACATCGATCCAAATTAAAATACATGAGGACAGATAGCAAAGTGATTCTAGAAACGAATGAGGTAAATCTATATCTACAAAAAGAAAGAGAAGGAACAAAATCAATCAATCAATAAGGAACAAAAGAATTGTGAAAATGCGCACGCTTGCAAACAGCACACTTGAAGTAGCAGTAGAAGAAGAAGAAGAAGAAGAAGAAGAAGAAGAAGAAGAAGAAGAAGAAGAAGAAGAAGAAGAAGAAGAAGAAGAAGGAGAAGAAGAAGAAGAAGAAGAAGAAGAAGAAGAAGAAGAAGAAGAAGAAGAAGAAGAAGGAGAAGGAGAAGGAGAAGAAGAAGAAGAAGAAGAAGAAGAAGAAGAAGAAGAAGAAGAAGAAGGAGAAGGAGAAGAAGGAGGAGAAGAAGAAGAAGAAGGAGAAGAAGAAGAAGAAGAAGAAGGAAAAGGAAAAGGAGAAGAAGAAGAAGAAGAAGAAGAAGAAGAAGAAGAAGAAGAAGAAGAAGAAGAAGAAGAAGAAGAAGAAGAAGAAGAAGAAGAAGAAGAAGAAGAAGAAGAAGAAGGAGAAGAAGAAGAAGAAGAAGAAGAAGAAGAAGAAGAAGAAGAAGAAGAAGAGTTCAAATTTAACCAGAAGCAAACGCAATCTCTAACTACACCCCTAGACGTAACACGAGCAGGGCAGTAAGGGATAAAGTAGCCTACTGGGATTCAAAGGAACTCAAAGGAAAAAACAATTGGACTGTTAAAATAGGACGAGTGCCTATTACAGTGCCTCAGAACTTCAGCTAAAGAACACAAATATTACCACGAACAAATGGCAGATACCGGATGATATACGGAAGAAAAAATACTTTATGGGTGATAAAAGAAAATAAATGGAGAAAAAAAGGAGCGAGAAGAGAGAAATACGTAAGAATGATCACAGTGAAACAGAGTGAAAACAATTAGACTGAAATAGCTGCTATCAATGAAGACAACCAAAGTTTGAAAAATGCTGCCAAAATTAATAAGCGAAGAGGGTTAAAGAGAAGAGTGATTATGGCCAATGTTGATGATGACGATGATGATGATATGAGGAGGAGGAGGAGGAGGAGGAGAAAGAGAACACAAAAAGGAGGAGGAGGAGTATGACGACCACGATGAGAACAACAACAGTAATGAAGATAAACGATGACAACAGCAGTAATGAAGATAAACGATAACGGCAAAAACGACGACGACGGCGGCGATGATGATGATGATGATGACGATTAACGACAAAGGGACGACTTCTTCCACATTTAAAACAAAGATAGTGCTTTAAAAAAAAAAGAGTAACCTAGGGTTTGAATGCAAGGCTTAGGGGTGGGAGGGTGGGGCTGGGAAAGAAAGAGCAGTCGACAAAAACGAAAGTATTGAACGCAAAACCAGGAACTATCCATTTTTCACAAGAAAATAAGTAGATATCAGTGACAACCTCCCGCCCACCCCTAACACCACCCTTCCCGCTCTCCCCTCCCCCCCTCCCTGAACCACACTCTTTCCTGCTTTGTTTCCCCTCATCCGCCACCTTCCCCCCGATAAAAACACGTTGAATCCAGGGATGGAAAACTGGATTAAAAATCCAGAGCGAATGACGCCGACTTCATCAAATTTGCATGTTTTGATTGACTGTGGAGACTGTTTGGCAAACGCTTAGCGCCGGCCAGGAAATGAAATCACGCCACAACCACCGCGCTTCTCTGACGGAGCACCCACTGACGGACATCACTGACAGAGGATGGGGAGGAAGGGAGAGGAGGGAGAGACAAGAAAAAGTGAGGGGAAATGGAGGTGAGGTTGGGGGGGGGGGGAGATATATAGAAATCAGCGAGGAAATGAAGCAAAAACAAGATGATGATGCTGTTAGTCTGATCGAAAACACAATGACAGACATCAGTCAATTAGAGAGGAGGGATGGCTTGAGGTAAAGGGGGTGAGGCTAGAGACAGAGATAGACATAGAGACGCAGACAGACAGAGAGACAGACAGACAGAAGCCGCTGGAAAAGTAAAGGGGGAAGAAACTGATATGACATTGATCTGACTGAACACACGGATAGTCGTGACTATAAACTGATAAACATAACAAACAAACATAGTCGTGATGCAAGAGGGCAGGAATGAGAGGAAAGACGAGCGTCCGAGAAAAATAAAACAACCGCGGTGAGATCGTAAGAAGGAGGAAGAGCAGCAGCACGAGAGGAAGATGAGGAACAGGAGGAAAAGGAGAAGGAAAAGACAGGAATGCGAGGACGAAAGGCTAGGGAGTATTGAAGGAAAATACCGAAGCAAACCAGAAGAAAATGCTGCAGGTAGAAGCCGAATGGAGTTTTTCATAATAGAGGACACAAAAAAAAACACTATTTCCTCTGTCCTCTACACCCTCCCCCCCCCCCCCGCACCCTCACCCCACTCCCTTGCCTTCTTCATTCAACAACTCAACCCCCTCCCCTTTACCACCCACCCCCATTCACACTCACCCACTCTCAACCCCCCACGCAAGAACTGAAGTGTGGCCCTTAAGCCTGACTACAGCCCTCTTGAAAACAACTGCCAGTCCCTTTAGGACCCACGCCAACACAATCATCGCATCCTCACAAATCACCAGTGTTATTGAAGGTAGAACAAAACTTCATCGACACAAGTTACCCTCTAACTAAAGTGACCTTTTCTGTCGAGTGTTCTAGGGATCTAAAAAACGAGTGTTTGGTTCAAGACTTAAAAAAACGTGAGTGCTGGGTTTGGCTCAGGCCAAAACCACTCCTGTCACTGTTACAAAAACACTCCTGTCAGTGTGACAAAAACACTCCTGTCAGTGTGACAAAAACACGTCACTCCTGTCACTGTTACAAAAACACTCCTGTCGCTGTTACAAAACACTCCTGTCAATGCTACAAAACACTCCTGTCACTGTTACAAAAACACCCCTGTCAATGCTACAAAAACACTTCTGTCACTGTTGCAAAAACATTCCTGTCAATGTAACCAAAAAAACTCCTGTCAATGCTACAAAAACACTCCTGCCAATGCTACAAAAACACTCCTGTCAATGCTACAAAAAACTCCTGTCACTGTTACAAAACACTCCTGTCAATGTTACAAAAACACTCCTGTCACTGTTACAAAAACGCTCCTTCAATGTAACAAAAACACTCCTGTCACTGTCACAAAACACTGTCATTGTTACAAAAACAATCCTGTCACCGCTACGAAAACTGTCACTGTTACAAAAACACTCCTGTCACCGTTACAAAACACCCCCCTGTCACTGTTACAAAAAACACTCCTGTCACTGTCACAAAAACACTCCTGTCACTGTCACAAAAAACACCCCTGTCACCGTTACAAAAACACCCCTGTCAATGTTACAAAACACTCCTGTCAATGTTACAAAACACTCCTGTCGATGTTACAAAAACATTCCTGTCAATGTTACAAAACACTCCTGTCGATGTTACAAAAACACTACTGTCAATGTTACAAAAACACTCCTCGCAATGCTAGAAAATCTGTCCATGATAATCAACTCAATTCTCTATTCTGCAAGGACATAACTGAAAATTGCCTATTATCACGTGACTCGCCATACATTTCTGTATTAAAAGATGTGTTGTATGAATTTTCGTTTTTTCATTTAAGGGGAGTTGGTGTTGATAAAAAAAACCAAACAAACAAAATTATTAAAGAATTTTGGAAGTGAAAATTGTGTATTTGGTTATGTGGATAAAACAGTTATTTACATTCTGTTGAGACAATGACAACATGGAAGTCTAGTTTCCTACTTTTTTGCGATTCAATTCAGGACGAAAGATTACAAAGGTGGAGTATTTTTGTGCGGGAAAATGAAGAATGTATCTTCTATTCCTGTAATCTAAACAGACACATTCACTAAAGACCGACGGACACTTTGAATACAACTTTGGGGAATGAAGATTGTGTATTCACTTCAGCTGACTCAACATGGATCGATACTCTTTTTTCCCGAATTGAAGATTTACATGTAAATCCTATGACTGAACAACTCTCGACTTTTCCAACACACAATAACCGGTCTACAGGAAGACTCTGCTTTCACTTCTACAGTTGTGAACTAGCACACAGCTGCAAGTTTTTGACGTCACAACTAGCACACAGCTGCAAAGTTTTTGACGTCACAACTAGCACACAGCTGCAAAGATTTTGACGTTAAGGCCATAATAAATAGAACGGAAACCTCCAATTATTTACAGCCGACGTTCCAGCTTCTTAATCAACGTGTTCTAATCCACAACAACACGTGTTCACTGATTTACAGCTTACAGCCTCTAAACAGAATTGTCCAAGCTGTGAATGCTTTCCCGGGCAGGAGCTTGCAAAGAAATATCTTACACGTGTGAGAGTGTAATGGTTATGTTTTACAACTAAACAATTCTACGGTAAAGAGAGTAAAGTGGCCAATTAAAAAAAGGTATTGATTGTTCGTGTGAGGTGTGAGGGTCTTAACTTTAAAAGGACAAAACAGGATGCAGGATTCACATCTACATACGACGATGGGTAACAAGCAATGCATGCAAAGGAATTCTACAGGGAGCTAATTCGCCAAATACTATACATTTACCAACTAAACAGTAAAAGGAATCACAGTAATGCAACATCAAAATAATGAGAGAGAGGGAGAGGGGGCAGGAAACAACACTATAACTATAATTAAATAGAACAAAACAATATTGCATTACTCACCAGATCTTTTTGCGGACTTTTGAAGGTTGTCATAATGTTGTTAGATCCTGAACTGGTGTTCATAGAATCCACTCCTTCGTCGATCGAAAAGCTGACCTCTTTCTTTTTGTTGGTGTTGTTTTTGTTCCCCTGCGGGCCGTTCTGCGATGACGACGAGTTACTGTCAGTTGTGCTTGAAGCTGTGGCTGCGGTCACGGTCATCATGTAGGTCTCCTGGTTCTTCAGGTGGAACATCTTCTCCTCCTCCGCCTTGTGAGCGGCGCGGCGGGCTTTCCTTTCTCGGTCTATCTTCCTGATGAGGCAGATGGTAATGAAAACGGCGAGCGCGAGGACGAGAGTGACGACGACGAGAACGACGACGATGACCATATTGGTATCCTTCCCTTCGTCACTTTGTAGCAGAAAACTTCCGTTGCCTGGCAACACACGCAGGTGCAGAGTGGTATTGTCAAAGAAAGGGGGTGTACCTCCATCTTCCACCCGGATTTTCAACACGTGGTCTTTGACATCCTGCGGCATGATGGTCCTGAACAAACTGATGATGCCCAAGTCTCGGCTGATGACGAACAGGCTTTCAGGGTCTCCACCTTCGAAGGAAAACTTTAATCTGCCGTTGTCGCCTCGGTCCATGTCCGTCGCTTGCACCGCGGTGATGACGCTGCCGTCCCGCATGTTGTAGGAGACGTTGAGGCTGTTGTTGCCGCTGCGGGGGAAGTGGATGACCGGCTTGTGGTCGTTGCGATCCACCACCTCAACAGTCACATTAGCCAGATCCTTGTAGCTTGGATTGCCAGGGTCTTCCACCTTCACTGTGAACCTGTGACCATTAAATGCAACAATTGTATAAATAAGTATATGCAGTGTAATTAACACACTCACGCGTGTGCACACATACATGCTCTCTCCCCCACCCTCTCTATCTCTCTTAAGAACTGCAAAACATCATTCCTAAAGACCAAAATAATTATTGTATTAGAAACAAAAGAAAGAAGAATTACACAGTACTACAAATTGTAAAGTCAGTGTGCAAAACAAAAACCACAAAACAACAGTTTGTACTGTAAACCTACCTGTACACAGTCTGAAGCTCCATATCGAAGATGTACTCGGAGGTGACGAGGCCGGTGTTCTGGTTGATAGAGAAGTATTGGTAGTCCCCGCTTCCCTGGATGATAGTGTAACTCATGTGGCTGTTCTCAGCTGTGTCGTCATCCAGGGCTGTTACAGTACACACGCTGGTTCCCAAATCCTGTTGCTCCGCTATCTTACATTGGAACGTAGAGCTGTAAAGAAGAGACGCCAAGATTTAGTTTTGGTTGTCAGTTTTCTTGAAAGAAGAAAAGGAGAAAATAGAAAGAACAGGAAAGAGAAAAGATTAGGTTCAGAAGGAGGCGTTGGGTGGAGGAGAGAAGAAGAACAAGAAGCAGACAGAGTTATACATACAAGGAGGGCTTGGGTTGGGGGAGAGAAGAAGAACAAGAAGCAGGAAAAAGTTATACATACAAGGAGGGGTGGGGTGGAGGAGGAACTGAAACGAAGAAGGGAAACAAGAAGAAAGGAAGAAGAGAAAGAGGAGAAGAAGACTACCACCACCACCCCCAACAACAACAACAACAACAACAACAAATCTCATTTTGTTTTGTGCCTTTACCTAGGAAAATGCGGCATCTGATCATTCTCGTCTAAGACGGTGATGACGACAGCAGCGGATGACGTCAGACTGGGCGTGCCTAGGTCATAGGCCAGCACGTGGAACATGTACTGGGGCTTCTCCTCTCTGTCCAGTGCCTGCCGCACACTGAGCTGACCACTAAGCGGGTCCAGTGAGAAGAGACGGGTGATATTAGGGCTGTTGTCCAAGCTGTATTCCACCTGTCCCGCCATTCCCGTGTCAACATCGTGAGCTGATATCTGTCAACACAATGAAATCAACAGTCACTTGTCAACACATTGAAATCATCAGTTATCTGTGAAAACAACGAAATCATCAGTCACATGTTAACTCAATGCAATCATCATTTACACAATGCAGTCATAGATCTGTGAAAACAACGCAGTCATCAGTCTACTGTAAAGACAACGCAGTCATCAGTCTACTGTAAAGACAGCGCAGTCATCAGTCTGCTGTAAAGACAACGCAGTCATCAGTCTACTGTAAAGACAGCGCAGTCATCATTCTACTGTAAAGACAGCGCAGTCATCAGTCTACTGTAAAGACAACGCAGTCATCAGTCTACTGTAAAAACAACGCAGTCATCAGTCTGCACTACGATGGCCAGTACTACTCACATTGACAAGATTGAACACGCCGGGCTTGTTCTCTCTGATGCTGGCAGCGTATGTCTTCTGGGAGAAGAGCGGGGCGTTGTCATTGATGTCACGCACTTGCAGCACAAAACTGGTGCTGTTGGCCAATGGCGGGTTGCCCTGGTCTCGGCACGTGATCACCACGCCAAGACTGGTGGCCTGCTCGTAGTCTAAGACGTAGCTCAGTAACACCTGCCACGGAGAGGATAGAAGAGTAGGTGGGTCATGCATTACAATACAGCCACATATGTAGCTAGCCATACGTATACACTGACACGTCAACAACTGTATTACCATCACCTCTACTGTCACTACTACATTCACTAACACCATCATTATCACCCAGGAGGTTTGGTTTTATATGAAACAGCATATGCTGTAATAGTAAGCTGGATATTAATGGTAAATAAATACCGCCTCTAATATGCATCATTATTTCTGATAACTCTCCGACAGCTACGGCCCGATGGGCTGCGAGAAAAGCCAGGCAGTTGGCCATTAGGGGTAGTGTCGTTCGGTTGTTTGTTTACACTAAACGAAGCTTCCGAACTGAATGGCTCCCTACCTTGTACATGTTGTTGGCGTGGTCGTACAGTTTCTGAAGACTGAAGTGTGCGTCGTCCATGGAGCAGATCACCACGCCGTTAGGACCAGTGTCAAGGTCAGACACAGACACGTGTGCAATGAACAGCCCCACCTGTAATATCATCAGTATCATCATTACCATCATCACCATCATCATCATCATCATCATCATCATCATCATCATCATCATCATCATCATCATCATCATCATCATCCCGTCTGATAGCACAAACCAATATATTGGATCACCCTTTATACATACATGTATCAAAAAAGTCTCCCATTGATTTCAACGAAACTAACAATAATAGTAGTGTTGTAAGCATGAGCAGAATACTCAAAAAGCAAGAAGGTTATTTTGATTTACTGCGACACATTTCATTTTTCTTGGACAATGAAATGAGCCTTCATCCTAGACAATGGATTTGGCACTATGCAATCATCATCATCATCATCATCATCATCATCATCATCATCATCATCATCATCACATCATCATCATCGTCGTCATCATTATTACCTGTTCGTCCTCAGCGATGGGGGAGGTGGCGACGGGAGCGAGGCTGACGGTGATCTGAGGCCTATTGTCGTTGACGTCATCCACGTTGATGATGACGGTGGTCTGTCCCGTCAGTTGCGGACTGCCGTTGTCTCGTCCCTCTACGACGAACCGGTATTGATGTCTCTGCTCGTAGTCAATGGAGGCTCGCGCCGAGATGACACCCGTGTCCTCGTCGATCTGTAAGTGAGCGTGAATCTCCGGTGCCTCACGACTGCTGATGCTATAAGTCACCTGACCGTTTGGCCCCTTGTCCCGATCCAGCGCAGATACCTGCAGGATGGGTGTGGCTAAGGCCACGTTCTCCGGCACTGACACGTTGTAGGTGTCTAACAGGAACTGAGGACGATTGTCATTGATGTCCACCACGCTCACGGTGACGTTTAACTCGCCGGTGCGTTGTGGGTAACCGCCATCCCGGGCCACGATGGTCAGGTAGTACAGCTCTCGTGTCTCGCGGTCAAGCGTCCGCTTGATGACGATGCCCAGGTCGGTCGTTCCGTCCGGGTTAGTTTTCACTTCCAGGTCAAACAAGTTATATGCATCAGGGCCGCTCAACTGGTAGTCTTGTATGGAGTTATCGCCCGTGTCAGGGTCCACAGCTCCGCTCGTATGCAAGGTGTACATGGCCGGGACTGACTCCGGCACGCTCAAAGTCACGGCGGCTGGACGAAAAGACGGCGAGTTGTCGTTAATGTCGCTCACTTCCACCAACACGTCCCAAATCCCGGACAGGTCCAGGTCGGAGCCTTTCTGTTTGTACGCGGCCACGTTGAGCTTAAGGATGCAGTCGGCGGTTGATGGACAGACGGCTTCACGGTCCACGCGCTGCATGGTGCTGATGGAGCTGCTGCTGCTGTTGATGGTGAACAGGCTGGCATGCTGGCTGGGCGACAAGGAGAACCTCAAGTCATTGACGTCGTTAGGATTTAACAAGGCTTGCAACATCAGCTCGTGTCGGACATTACCGACGTAAGTTCCGTTGGCCTGTTCTTCGCGGAGAGAGAACGTTAAAGTCGCGCTTAACACGAGGTTAGCGCGTAGCAGTAACACAACGTACACTGTCAACAACTTCACTCCACACAATGCTTGTAACTCCATCGTGGCAGGGATGTGAATTTTGCACCACACGATTTAAAATGATTTCTTGTTTTAAGAAGTCTACTGTCACTAGTAACACGAGCTTTGTTTCTTCCCAGAAAACCGTAGTCGCATATGTTGTTTAGAGAAATTCCTGTCACTAGAGACACGTGTCAACACGCAATGGCAAATATTCATACCACTTTTTCCCTATACAAACAACTGCAACTTTATAACGATTTAGGCTGTTTTGGTATCCCTCTAGAATATCGCTAGCAGCACATACTTATATACACAAAACGCTGCAATGTTTTGACTGACGCCTCATGTTATGGAGGTATATTGCAAGCCAGTCTGCCGACATACCATAGTATACGACAGTATCAAGCTACGTCTGGTCAGAAGCAAATGACCGGAAGCTGTGAGAGCGGCGAAGGAGAGAAGCAGAGTTATAGTGATGACCAGACCCCCTTGTTAGGAGTTATGGTCAGCAAATGTCTTTGACCTTCTTGAGACAATCTGGCACACGTATTCCCCTTCCCTCTCTCTTCTTGTTGGCGACACAGCGTATCTGCCTCTTGGCACAGAAGGTTTCTTTCTTACTTCTGGCACGGAATGCAACTCTGGCGACGCAACATTTTTCCTTTTTTCTCCAAATATTGGGAATACTGTGGCAGGCCGAATGAACACTCTCCACTCTCCTTCCTAACGCAAACCCTCTTCTATCTCTCCACAAATCCCCGACCCTCTGTCGCTCTCTCCTCCTTTCTGTGGCGGCAGAACTACGTCCAAAAGTCATCAACTGATAATCGGATCAAGCGGTGCAGGAAACGGCGGAGGGATACTCTGACCGGATTACTCCCCCGCTTGGAGGCCGCTGCCGCCGCAACCTAGCGGACTTGATGATGTGCTGTGACGCATCTTCGCTCTCTTGGGGGGTCCCAGCAAATGGACAAATCGTGGCCACTGTCCAGTTCTGTAGAGGCCAGTAGCGGTCAGTCCATCAGTGTGGGGGTCAGAGCTGGAGGCGCAGTGCACAGGAACTATAAGTCACCACAAGTCTGCAGTCTTCTTGTTTTTTTCAAAGAAGATCTGGTCACCAAATGTCAAAACACGGAGCCTTAAACAGGGCAAGTTTCTGTGCTATGTCCCTGCCACAGTCTCAGAGTGTATACTGTTAATCCTTTCTTACAAGACCTTTACGCTCCTACGATGATCACTTCTTTAAATCCATTCAGCTTCGAAGGGGTCAAGTGAATGACGTAAGCGTGGACACCGTGGTCACCTCTGGACATCACAAGTGGACAATGAGCATTCAGGGGTCCTGCAATCAGAAAGTGACATTTAAAACATTAATAATCAGCCATCAAGAGTCAGTAATCAACAGTAAGTAATCAAGAGTTCATAGGGAACAATCGGTAGTCAATACCAGGTAAGTCATCAGCAGATGAAAAGTGGACGGCTTGAGTTAGATCTTGTTGTAGACCACTGCTGTGAGTTCTTGTTGTAGACCACTGCTGTGAGATCTTGTTGTAGACCACTGCTGTGAGATCTTGTTGTAGACCACTGCTGTGAGATCTTGTTGTAGACCACTGCTGTGAGATCTTGTTGTAGACCACTGCTGTGAGCAGCTCTTTGGGCTGTAAAAGTGCAATATAACAGCACTTCATAATAACAACAAAGTATTTCCACATGTCATCAACTATCATCCGCAAATACATAAATGTGTGCGTGGTATTATTATGATTGTGGTGATTGCTGTTGTTGCAGCTTCGGACTCTCTGCTGTTACTGACGTATTGGATGATTTTTCCACTCGTCCTTCTTCTTCCAAAGTTCTAAAGACAGGATGAAATCCATACGACCCAGACGCACACATGCTGTAAGTTAGTGCACTGTTTTAAACCTCTGCGCTACCCCACTCCAACACAAACACACACACACACATACACAACACACATACACACACACACACAACGGCCCTTGCTAATTCCTCTTGTTACTCAAAACGACTATATACCCACCTCCCTTCCCATCCCCACCTATCTCTCTCTCCCTCTCAAGATGTACACACAATAAACAACAGTGCACTGTTATATCCACCCACCGAAACAAAGTTCAGTGACCTTTCTGCACAGCAAATCTTAAGCTTATGTTGACAAGTCCAAACAACATCACGCGAGTGGTCTTGTCTTGCACAAAGTCTGAGATTTGTTCTAGTTCCAGAAACAACTAGTTCTAATACTTCTAAAACTTAAACTGAACGACGACAAAACGGAAGCCATGCTGGTAGGCACACGCCAGAAACTCCCTCAGCTCCCCTCCTCTCTCCATCTTCAGCTTGACGGTACCTCTATCCCTCTCTCCGACTCTGCCAAGAACCTTGGCGTTATCCTTGACTCTTCTCTCTCAATGACTAGCTTTGTCTCTGCAACCGCCCGGGCCTGCTACTTCCACCTCCGTCGAATCAGTCAGATCAGAAAATACCTCACCACTGAAGCTGCCACCAAACTTGCTGTCTCCCTCATCCTGTCTCGCATCGACTATTGCAACTCCCTTCTTTCCGGCCTTCCCCGCTCCACCACTCTCCCTCTCCAACGCGTTCAAAACAATACTGCCCGCCTCGTCCTCAGAAAGAAGAAATCTGACCACGTCACTCCCTTGCTCAAAGCCCTACACTGGCTTCCCATCTCCCAACGCATTCAATACAAGACCTTGTCTCTCTGCTACAAGTCCCTCAACAACTCCGCTCCTCTCTATCTCTCTGACTTACTTCACCCATACATTCCCTCTCGCTCTCTTCGCTCTGCCTCCGACCCTCTCCGCCTCCGCATTCCTCGCTCCAAACTCAGCACGTTCGGGTCCCGCTCCTTCTCTGTCTACGGCCCATCCATCTGGAATACTCTTCCACTCTCTCTCCGTCAGAAACCCTCTCCCACCTCCTTCCAGTCTGCCCTCAAAACTTACCTTTTCAAGCAGTTCTAACACTATGACCTCACTACGCACCCCATCGCCAGCTGTATCTTACATATAGTGTCTGGTCTGTTTGTGGTATGAGTATATTTGAGTGAATGTATTTTTTGCGTAATTGTTACATGTGTCATTGTCTAAAGCGTGCACATGCGTGCGTGAGTTGTGAGTGCGCGCTTAGAGTTATAATTATTATAAGATAAGCGCATTATAAATACAGTAATTATTATTTATTATTATTAATACTTATCAAAACATCTTCCGAATATGTCCATGCTGATCTGTTCAACGGGTCCACGCACTACCGCCGCTGTTGTATTGTAACAGGAAGTGGTCTTGTAGTAAGCAGCTTGACGCGCAAATTAGCACTTACCTCCGACATTAGTTTTCTTTCAGCTCTTAACAACAATCCTCGACAGGTGCCGACATTAGAAATGCAGACATTCCTTAAGAAAGAGTGACGAGTGTCCCATCTCCCTCCCTCCCCCAATATTGTGTTATATATTATGCTGTAATGTCATTTTTCGTGAAAGCGTGTGCGAGCGCGATAAAGTGTGCACACATGAGCAACATAGGCCTACTATTTTACTACATACAAATGTGTCAATTCTAGTCATTCCGTGATGAGACATTGTGCTAGTTTTTAATTGATTTAACCACCCTAGTGTCGGAAGGTTGTTGTATGCAGGTGTATGTGTATGTATGATTGTGTTTGTCATGCAGGATTGCTTGCTTTTAATGGTGTGCTTTTCTTCTGTATAAATATAAGCTAACTACATATATAAGTCTACACAACTATGCGCACCAAGATTTCTTCGATGTAAAAGTTGAAGCGAAATAAAATGTCTTATGTCTTACAACGTCCCCAGGCTTGTCTGTTCAAAGAGGTGTCTGCCAGGTTAACGGCAAGGTTCAGGAGAGCTTTGATAATTAGTATTTCTCACTGGGAACGACCAAAAACTGGCAAAATACCACTGAGTGTAATACACACACTCACACTTAAACAAATTAATACGATGAAGAATTCTTAAAATGTACATAATGTTATTAGGTTGTTTTATCCTTACAAGCAAAGGAGCTCTACTTATGAGAAGAAATAAAACACGTCAGTAACAAAAGAAAATACTGTCTCCATACCATGAACATATCCTATCCTAACCTATCCTATCCTATCCCGTAACTCGGAGGTCGTAGGGGCACCACAGATGATCGTTTAACCAGCATACTCCATCTTTCTCTGTCCTCAGCAACCTTATTGATTCGCTCAGTGTCAAACCAGTCCATTCTCGAATGTTGTCCTCCCACCTCTTTTTCGGTCTCCCTCTTCTTCTACCTCCTTGCACTGTGCCTTGCAGGATGGTCTTTGCTTCGCTCAGTGTCAAGCCAGTCCATTCTTGAATGTTGTCATCCCACCTCTTTTTCTGTCTGCCTATTATTCTACCTACTTGCACCGTGCCTTGCAGGAAGGTCTTTGCAAGACCTGATGCTCTGGTGACGTGGCCATATCATCGGAGTTTTCCTTTCCTCACCACTGTGAGCATGTCATCGTGTTGTCCAATGGCTTATGTGATGGTCTGTCGGACTTCGTCTTTGGTGATGTGCTGTGTATGGGAAATGCCAAGACGTCTTCGGTAGCACCTCATCTCCATGCTTTGTATTCTTCGTTGTAGATCTGCTGCCAGAATCCATGTTTCACAAGCGTATAGGAAGATGGAGATGACAAGGGAGCGCAGCAGCCTTTTCTTGGAATGTAGGCTGATGGTCCTGTCTTTCCAAATGGGCTTTAATTTTGCAGTTGTTTGTGCGATCCTGGAGAGGACTTGCTGTCGGGACCCATTGTTTGATACAATGGCTCCTAAATATTTGAAGCTATGCACGTTGTTGAGGGATTGGTCTTGGACTTTGATGTCCGTATTGATGCCATTGGTGTTGTTGGTCATCCTTTTGGTTTTCTCTGCACTTATTTCCATTCCATAGGCTCTGGAGGTGGTGCCAAGCCTCTGCACAAGCTGTTAAAGTTCTTGTTCCTCTCTAGCCAATCCATCAATGTTATCCGCAAAACGAAGGTTGGAGATTGCTCAACCTCCTATGCTGACTCTGCCTTCGTGATCTGCAAGGGCATCTGACATGTTGCGCCCTAGGAAGATGTTTAAGAGTGTGTGTTAGCCCTCTCATACAGGCTTTTGATGACTTCAATAATTTTAGGGCTGATGTTGTACACAGAGCTGCATGCCAGACACCGTCAAACGCTTTATTGAAGTCTACAAACACATGATATAGATGTTGTTGGTTCTGTAGGTATATCACAGACCGTAATAAAAATAATTATCACAAACAGTATCAGTCAATTAGAGATCATTATAAAATTAAAATAACACAACTCGTCTGCGTAAGTCTATTATCACCTGTCGAGTACCTTCACAATTACAGAAAGAAAATACAATAAATATAATCCTATCCTATCCTATTGTATCCCGTAATATAATATATGTAACGAGTTGTGTCTGAAAGTTGTAAACAAACGTATCGACTGTCGTCTTTCTGTAAGAACGAAATTCACTTCCGAAAGCTTCCGTCTGAGAAAGCTTTATTGGGGAAAAGGAAATAAACAGCTTCTTCCTAATGATGAAATGGAGTTTTGTTGTGAGAAAAGAATTAAACATCCCCTTCACAATGCTGAAGTGGAGCAAGATCTTAAAATACAGTCACAAGTCACAAGTGGTAAAAACACAGTTGTAGTGGTTTTAAAAAAAGGTCCTTGGTTAATCACTTCCATGATTGCCAATGTTACATGCTCAACGACACAGAGAAGAAAACGAACAACACAAAAACTGCTTTTTCTTGCTCCTGGAAAACACATCTGACCTCTTCTGAACTGGTCATCACTGATGAGAACGGCCAGTGGCAATAGAAATGAGTGGACGTATAGTTGACAAACCCGGGTTCGCCACAGGGAGGAGGTAGAGAGAGAGAGAGAGAGAGAGAGAGAGAGAGAGAGAGAGAGAGAGAGAGAGAGAGAGAGAGAGAGAGAGAGAGATAACAATTTAACAATTTTATTTTGCAAGGGTAAAAGAATAAGCGCTGGATGCGCTTTTTTACATCTTGCCCTTGGGGCTTTAACAATAACTATTAAATACAACTCAAGGTTATAACATTCACATCATGGAACAATAACAAATAAACAAAGTCATCATTAGATAAAATCCTTTTCAAACAATTTAAATCAAATTAATGTTGTTAATCTCAATCAACAACATTAACAATTAATGTGTATTTAATTTTTAATGTGTTTTAAGAGACGTGTTCTAAATGATGTAAATTTAGATGCTGGAGTGCGGAGATCTTCAGGAAAGTTATTCCACAAAATGGAACCGGAATAAGCTAGACTAGTTTTGTAGAGATCAATTCTTGGAATTGGAACATTTAATTTTGTGGACGATCTGGCAGTTTTTTTTGAAAAAAGAGAAGAAAGATAGGAAGGTGCATTGCCAGAAAGGACCTTGTGCATGAAAACACCTTTATTAAATTTTAGTCTGTCGGTAAGGGGTAGAATATTGATCCGTTTATAGTCATCTGGAGAGATTTTTTGTTTCAGCAAAATTTGTTTAATTGCACGTTTGTGAATTCTAATTAAAGGTTTCATTGCATTGCCATGAGAGAGAGAGAGAGAGAGATGTAGAGAGAGAGACATAGAGAGAGAGACAGAGAGACAGAGAGAGACAGAGACAAAGAGAGAGAGGGGGGAGTAAAAGGGGGATGGAGAAGAAGGAGAAAGGAATAAGAAGAGGGAAAGAGAAAGAAAGAGCTAGAGAGGGGAGAGAGGATGACAGAGAGAGAGAGAGAGAGAGAGAGAGAGAGAGAGAGAGAGAGAGAGGAGAGAGAGAGAGAGAGAGAGAGAGAGAGAGAAAGAGAGACAGACAGAGACAGACAGAGACAGACAGAGAGACAGAGAGAGGGACAGAGAGAGACAGAGAGAGAGAGAACGCCATTACGAGTATTTCACCAGAAGAAAAGGAGAGTGCCGTAAGGGTCAAAAAGCGTAAAATGCTAATAAAAAAAACAAAAAACAAATTGGACTCTTAAGCGAGCCAGGGTAGAATAGTGACCAGTAGTGGTGGCCACTGCCTAGTGTCTCGCACTCGTGGCTAGTCTAACATAGCAAGGTGCCGGACTGATCGTCGATGTGTTTTTACAAGGTATTGACGCTGCATTGCCCATCAACAACAACCTCCACGCTTACAACAGACAGGGCTGGCACAGTGTGAGGCAGCGGACTAGCACAGTTGGTAAAGCGAGGGCTACTTTTGCACATTACGCTGCATTCCACCCCTCCACGCTTATCTCAGGGACAGCGTGAGAGAAACAACAAGTTGTATCCACAGTCTACATGGAGTGCGATGGAGGCGAAGGAGCAAGCTGATGCCTTCCAATAACGTTTATCCTTGAGCAGCTCTATGACCCGGTATACAAACATTACTTCTTTTTATCAAGACACATTTCCCCTGTGCCACCTCAATGTATGACTGATTGTTTGTATGTAGATTATAGTCACACGACACTTTCGCATATAGGTGACTACTGGACCGATTTATACTGACACCAGCGGGCCAGTTGTTGGTAAAGGGGAAAATAATATGATCACATGTTGACCAATCCGGGATTCGAACCAGCGACCTTTCGGTGAAACAGGGTTTTTATAGTGCGAGCCATTCCTCACAAACAAATCACAGAGTCATGTATGTGTGTGTGTGTGCGTGTGTGTGTGTTTTATCGTTCTAATATAGCGCTTTTCCATCCATGGAGCTACTTAAGGCGCTGGCCGATACAGGATCTAAATCAAGCCGGTGTTTGTAGGTGTCATCAACTGGATATTGTGAAGGTCTGTTAGTCAAGACAGCAATCAAACAATCAGTCAATGTTTTTATTTATTTATTGGCTCTTACATAGCGCTCATTTCTTGCTGCTCAAGGCTCTTGTCGATTCAGGATCTAACTCAAGCTCACAGGATTACCATGGAACAACTAGAAGCTGAAGGTACAATTTGAAGTACTGGTGGCAGCTGTGGCCGCTGCTGACTTGCAATTCACCACTGTAGTCTACTTACTGGTCAGTTCACCGCTCAGTAAGTGTCCGAGAGTCCATGAACCTAGCGGTCATCGAGGCAGAAAATCATGAGGCGTGATTTGACGCTGGACAAGACAATGTTGATCTTGACCGCTGGTCAGCCTAAGTTCCCGCCAGAAATTTGTTTTCCTGCTCTCAACGATGCGCCTCTTGGTGGCTTTACCGTCAGCCTGCCTTGCTTGCTTAAAAGCCGTCAGCCCTCGTTGCTTAAAGCCACTCGTGCTTAGGAAAGAACCCTCCAACCCGTCCCCTATACGCTTATGTGTCCGGGGACGTTAATCTATAAAACTAAAACTAACTAACTAAGAACCCTCCTTACGTTAGGATGGCTGTGGCTGACCGGGGGTTGTGTGGCTGTAGAGGAGAGCAATAGTTCTGAAGTGCAGTTTGCCTGGTGTGCAGGACAACACAGGCTCCAATCTCCATGGTGCAGAGTTTTCTTTAAAAGCAAAACTTCATTTTTTTTCCTTCACAGAAGTCGAATTTCTGTAATGAGTCTTTAATCGATGGTTGACTTTGCCCCTCCTTCCCCCTCCCCTCTTCCCCCGGGTCGCCGCAATGGCACGTAATAGAACAAAGTAATTATGTCCCCAAAAAATCACACTGACATGCAGGCTGATAATTATGAGATAGTTAGGATAATTCGAGCAATGGTGGACACATAGGTCATTATGGGTAATACTACATTATGTGTAATACTACATTATGGGTAATTCTATATAACGGATAATACTTCATTACGGGTAATACTGGATTACGGGGAATCGAGCCCAAGTGTTACTCAATGGCTGTAAGTATTGTTGATTCAACTGTTGACCGGTTGGTGTGGAGTTACTAACGATTGCACCTTTCTTAAATAAGCTACTTGATTAGCATGACTTTGCTGGACTATGTGCACCGTTAACCTCGCGTATCATTGGCGTAAGTATGGACAGATGGAACAGGCTGTAACGAGTGGACAGCACATCGTAGCATGTTACGCTCACAGTGTTAGTCACGTAGCATGTTACGCTCACAGAGTAAGTCACGTAGCATGTTACGCTCACAGTGTAAGTCGCAGACCTAGCCTGAGGCTAGATGTTTCTCGCAGGAGTCGACTTTCTGTAATGACACTTTATACGGTGTTTCGAATCTTTCCGTGTCGCCGCATCTGCACGTCAAAACCCCTGGTCAACCTTGTCAACATGGTCGATGGCGGACTCACTTCAGGTGTTAGAAGCTTTAGGCAATGCGCAATAAAGCAAGAAGTCGGAGCTTTCCTATTCTATCCTATCCTATCCCGTAACTCGAAGGTCGCAGATGATCGTTTAACCAGCGTACTCCATCTTTCCATGTCCTCAGCAACCCTGATTGTTTCGCTCAGTGTCAAACCAGTCCATTCTCGAATGTTTTCCCCCCACCTCTTTTTCGGTCTCCCTCTTCTTCTACCTCCTTGCACTGTGCCTTGCAGGATGGTCTTTGCAAGACCTGATGATCTGGTGACGTGGCCATACCATCGGAGTTTCCGTTTTTTCACCACTGTGAGCAGGTCATCGTGTTGTCCAATGGCATGTATGATGGTCGCTTCAATTCAGATCTAGTTTTCGAGCCGGCGCCTTCAGCAGGTGTTTGAGCTTGAAGGCGCTATATAAAAACCATTTTATTTCAGTTCCGGTACCTCACCTCACCTCACCCCCCCCCCCCCCTATACACTTACCACACTCTAATGATGCAGGTGGAGGGGGGAGGGGGGATAACTGGATGGCGTCACAGCGGTGAGGACTAAACGACTTGAAGTGAAGTGTTGTGAAGTGCCATACACCAGTCCACGCTACTCCAACATGCTTCATTAACACACTCTGTTCACGCACTAAAGGAACTTGTTCGCTTCATTTGCCCACATCGCTAGGCTTGACTGATTGATCAAGTCTTCCAGTCATTCAGCAATTGGTTGATTTGAGTATTCACTGATTGACTCAAAACCAATGAATATGTAAAATAGAAATGACAAATGACGGAATGTGATGATAGGATAAAAGACGAAGAAGGATCAGATGGTGACAGGAAGTGAGAGAGAGCGAACTATAGAGAAAGAGAGAGAGAGAGCAGTGATCGTCCTAGGGATTTGCAAAACCGGTATGACGTCACAGTAAACAAACCCACTGAACGCAAACCACCTAGGCCAGTCATGGAAACCGGTATGACCCATAGCAAAGCTTAATAATGCGTCACTATTTTATATAAGTAGATGGCGACTCTGTTAATGCACTTTCTGTTTCATTAGAATTTACTTCTTTTATCGCCCCTCTCCCCCCTAGCAAAAAATGAAAAAAGATATTTTTGCTTCTTCATTATTACTAGCCTATCTGCCACTGTCGCAATACATACTGACGAGCACGAGGGGAGAAAAAATCGAAAAGTGCGCGAGTTTAATTTATCCGTATTCACGATAGCCTTGCGCCCGCCAATGTTATATCATTCTGTATTAATTACCTCAAAGACTATGGCAAGGCTACTGAACGCATTCGCAGGCCTCTCGTCTACACTCCCTAAACACATAATCAGCGTGGCTAGCTGGCTGGCTGGCTGGCTGGCTGGCTGGCTGGCTCTCCCTCTCTCCCTCTCCCTCTCTCTCTCTCTCTCTCTCTCTCTTGTTTTCTTTTCTCTTTTTCTTTATTTTTGAAACCAGTCAAACAAAATAAGAACCGGTAGGCTCTACCGGCTACTGATTTTTCAACCGGGATTTTTATTCTCAAACCGGTAAAATAGCGGTAATTTCCGGTTAAATCCATCCCTGAGAGAGGAAGAGGAGAGAGAGAGAGAACGCCAGCCGAAGCGTGTACAATCAAGAGGAGAGTACCCATACGACCTCACCAACAGATACTTTGGAGAAGTCCACAGTCAACACACAGCTCATATCTAAAAAGCAAACCCGTGTATTATTCTAGTCAGACAACACACCAAAGTCACATCAACCCATTTTGGTATCTTTGCTAATTAAACTATCGGAAAAACAAGTTTGTTAAGTACCATCACAGTACCCACAACATTATTAACAACGTAGTCAAAATTACTTCAATACCTTATATTTATATCGTCAGATATAATGTTTTAATTCAGCTGCAAAAACATCCATTACTAACTACACTTACCACTAAACAATACGCGAACATCACTTTAAAACACTACAAGTAATATCATGATATTACATTTCAAAAATAATGTTTTACCGAACCCCTTTTACTAAATAAACTGATTACATTATCGTATAAACCTACACAGGCGAAGAACATAATTATCAGAAATAAAATAATGGTATCATTACTAAAATGGGTTATCATAAACCCCGCGTTATGGCCTGTCGTAATATGAAGGTTCACGGAAGGTTTGTCGGGGGTTCAACAATTTTTTTTCACGGTTCTCAGATCCCGAACCTAGATTGCTGAACCTTGCGGACAAAAAAGGTTCAGGAACCTAGGTTCGGGATCTGACAACTTTGAAAAAAAAGGTTTTGAATCTCCCCGAACCTCCCAGGAACCTCCCAATGAAGAAAGCCAATTTTAGGGGATATCTTTACAACTAAAAGCACTTCCCAATCCAACGTTATTGCTCCCAGAATTGCCTTGAAAACTAAAGGATATTCAAACGAGTAAATCGTGAAGCAAGCTCGCAACACCCAGCAGAAACAATGTTCACTGACAAATGAAGCCAGCGCTTTTTTAAAACTAGCTGACACGATAGTAAAAAACGAATAGTAAATTGCGGAACAAGGTGTTTAAGTAAAACCCAAACAGCAAGGGAGACAAACTACTATAGTACTACGTTAACAAATCACAAAAGATTTCACGGAGGTGACCTGTCTAATGGCCGTGCCGTGACCACAGTGTGCAAACATGTTTGCAAGTGTATGCAAATTGGCTCCTAATACACCCGACTGCAATAAAGTGTAATCTGTTACACACTGCCAAGAATATACTATAATCTCTAAGTTAGAGCACCACAGTTATGATTGCTATTACTGATACATTTATATCAGTAAACTAGTTACATAGGTGTGCTAATGGTTTGTGGAGTTCCAACAGTATGTAAACTAGCAGCAAATGCGTGCAAAAAATTGTGCTTAAAATTCCCGAATCGTTCGCAGTTATAATTTATACACCACTTAGAGAGAGAGAGAGAGAGAGAGAGAGAGAGAGAGAGAGAGAGAGAGAGAGAGCGTATCATGGTTTAAACAAAAATAACGGTGCAAACGATTTAGCTTCTACAAACTGAAATATCCGTTTTGGACTTGCACCGATCTGTTGCCCATTTACAACCATAACCAATTTTAATGGTCGTTATCCTCACCCAAAACCAACAAAACAGAAACAACTGCGACCTACAGTGTTCATTGGTCGTGTCCCTGAAAAGCAGCAATTTAAAAATCAATGCAATTAAAGCCTCTCTGGTGCCATTTGAGGGGCTTCAGTCATCCGAGACCACAACAGACAAGAGGTGAGGACGGGGCAGGTGAGAGAGAGAGAGAGAGAGAGAGAGAGAGAGAGAGAAAGAGAGAGAGAGAGAGTGTGAATGGAGGGAGCATTAATACCTCACAGTAACCATTTAACAATACAACAATTCCTGCTCCGTACTAATAACCACTGACATACTATCATCGGATCAAAACAAACAACAGTAGCCTGCCCTGTCTTCTAAATCTATGCGCTTTAAGCTCAGTTTTATTGGGAAATCGCGCTTTACAAAAGTCTTCGATTATTATTATTATTATTATTATTATTATTATTATTATTATTATTATTATTATTATTATTATTATTATTATTATTATAGATCTTATTGGGAAATGGGAGGTAACTTGTCTTTTTGTTTTATTGTTAGTTACCTAGAGTCATCTGGGCGGACCTATCGTCTCAGAACACTATAAAAGCTACCCCGAGCTGCAAGCTTTTCCTCGGGAAAGGGTGGTGATGATTGCAGGGCAGTGCAAGGCCGAACTAGCGGAGCTAGCCAGGATTGCAACTGAAATCACTCTTTTGGTTGATTCGGAAGGTTTCATTGAGGACAGAGCAAAACGTGTAGGCGAAAAGCTGTTCGTTTGCAAAGAATGGCCGCCCAACGTTAGACAACTCTGGGCGCAACATGCGGGCAAGCCGGTCAAAGTTGTTTTGCATCGTATTTTTAACATTGGTCTATTCTTTCGCAGTCTGACATTTCAAGCCACCACAGCGAACAGTATCGTACGCAATAGGCATGGATTGCCATGTAATGTACGCTATACAAAATGTTATATTATGATGGGAGGCGCGGTGGCCTAATGGTAGAGCTTTGGCTTGCGGATCTGAAAATCCCGGGTTCGAGCCCAGGCCGGGGCATTGTGTTGTGTCCTTGGGAAAGACACTTTACTCCCGTTTCCTACTCCTTCGGATGAGAGTATAAACCGAGGTCTAGTCTGTGTCGCATACATTCCATCATAACGGACTTTAAAGATCCTGACGCTCATGTCCTAGACGGGTGGGTGCCGGTGACAAGATAACACCCAGCATGCACTTAGGTCCTTCTCCCCCATCCCTGGCTGCCCAGGATTGTGCTCAGTTGTACGGGCGTCAGACCATGCGCCCAAAGGCTGCGAGTGGGCGTCTCGGGCGGCTTGAGTTAGATCCTGTATCGGCCAGCGCCTTGAGCAGCTCTTGAGCTAGTAAAGCGCTATATAAGAACGATTAAATAAATAAATAAATTAGTAGTATCGTCATCTTCATTCATGGACAATCTATTTGACCGATTTTCTTCCTCCAGTGTACTACATAAGTGTACTACATTTTTGCATGTGTACAATTGTTCCCAATCTACAGATTTTTACAGGGGGTAACATTTTCCTGAACAGCTGCTTAAAAAACGAAATGGAGATACTAGGTTTAAGAAGAGACGGACAACTCAGACAGTTAGAAGCCCTCACGTAAAATGCGATCTTTTTTTTTTTTGTTCCTTTTTTTTTTTTAAACATTTTTTAGTTTATAGTAAACAAAAAGTCACACTAACAGGGACAACCATACATCCAAGCAAGGATTTTGTTTTAGGAGACGAACACTAGAAGCATGTACATGCCTTTTCGCAGTTGCAAGAGCAGCCTAGTAGAATATATCGAGTCTTAGGTAAGCTTATTTGGAATATATTATTTAACATTTCAGGGGTAGAAGAAAAAAAATAGTATACGGCACACATAAACTCACTGTACTTTTTTTTTTTTTTAAAACTATTCAAAGGCTTTTCTGTACAACATCCAGTCGGAAGAAAAACGGGAGCCGGGGTTAATAAAGGCTTTTGCTCTTTCAGCCTCAAAATATTGTTTTGAGTATTATTACAAAAGAGGTTAGCGTTCTATCAAGTTCACGGCTGCAAGGTCGCTTGTTGCCATCCTGGTGATCTTATTTCAGGGGCATTGTTGTTAGATGGTGATTGGTAATTAACGTCTTCAACGCCGACTTGTTGTTGTTGTTGTTGATGTATATGAAAATGAAGAAAAGATCATTTCGAACACTATCCCAACATTAATAATGTTATATTGTTCCAGAGCGGGAGACCTTGATGCCAAGGACATTTAAACGGGGAAGTCCATAACAATAACAACAACAACAACAACAACAACAACAACAACAATAAGAGCCGCTTACAATAGATAAACGTACTTCCCAAACAATAAAAATCAAAAGCTTGCTTTGAAACAAGAGAAATGAAAAATACACTGCTATGCTCTTCAGTGTCAGAAGACACTGCCCCCAATAGGCCCCTGAACTTTGGGCCATTGACAACACACACCACAACAACCAAGAAACATAACAAACATAAAAAATTGAGTGAAAACAAGTGCATCGGCATGTACTTCAGTCTGTTCGAACAGGGAAGCACGCGTGTCGTGCAATACTTGGTCATTGATACCAACCACATAGTCTCCAATATCGCTCATCGCTCACACTAATAATGAATGCATCTACTACCAATCCTCTTCCAGCGCATTTTAGGCTCGCAGAGGACGAACACCGCACTGAGCAAGCTATCGTAGCCCTGATGTTAGTGGTGTGTAATGCTCTAATTATCATGGCATATATATGTATATATATAGGCCTATATCACCAACGACGAAGTCCGACAGACCATCGCACAAGCCATTGGACAACACGATGACCTGCTTACAGTGGTGAAGAAACGGAAACTCCGATGGTATAGCCACGTCACCAGATCATCAGGCCTTGCACATACCATCCTGAAAGGCACAGTGCAAGGAGGTGGAAGAAGAGGGAGACCGAAAAAGAGGTGGGAGGACAAGATTCAAGAATGGACTGGTATGACACTGAGCGAAGCCATCAGGGTTGTTGAGGACAGAGAAAGATGAAGAACGCTGGTAAAAAGTTCATCTGTGGTGCCCGTGCCCCTACAACCTTCGAGTTACGGTACAGCATAGGATAGGATATATTAGTCTCTCTCTCCTCTCTCTCTCGCTCTCTCTCTCTCTCTCTCTCTCTCTCTCTCTCTCTCTCTCTCTCACCCCTCCTGCTGGGTTCCAACTCAGCAACTGATGACTACACGCGATACGTGAACCCGGATTGAAACCGAACCCTCATGAATATTCATGTTGATTTGATATCAACTCGGTTGGGAACAAAAATATCCCTGATGCCGATGACAACGTAATTTACTGTTCTGATGATACCGCAATGATGAAGCTTTGTGTAGTCCCAGTAGTGGAGGGGTGTGTGTGGGAGGGGGGGGGGAGAAGGGGGATGAACGTAACAAAGAGCGACAACAGCGCAACAAAGAGCGACAACTCACACACTTTTGCTGAGAAGGCAGCTCGAATCTGGCCCATATCGATGACAATCAATAACTAACAGCCAAACAAAGGAGCTATCTGTACAACTAAGATACCACGTGGCTTTTTCTGTGGTGACGTAGTGTGACGACATAATCAAGCGTCGTATTGATACTTGCTTTGACGATAATGTTAATACATTACGTAAAACTACATAATCGCTAACAGGTATGCATTTCATTTTCAATGTAGATCTAATAAGTGTTACGGCTTGCAAATTATTGACATTTTGACAGGACGCACGAGAAAGAAAGTTGGAACCTTAGACCTATCCAATCCTATCCCGTAACTCGAAAGTCGTTGGGGCAAAACAGATGATCACCAGCGTACTCCATCTTTCTCTGTCCTCAGCAACCCTCATGGCTTCGCTCAGTGTCAAGCCAGTCCATTCTCGAATAGTGTCCTCCCACCTCATTTTCTGTCTCTCTCTTCTTCTGCCGCCTTGCTCCGTGCCTTGCAAGATGGTCTTTGCAAGGTCTGATGCTCTGGTGACGTGGCCATACTATCGGAGTTTCCGTTTCTTCACCCCTGTGAGCATGGCATCGTGTTGTCCAATGGCTTGTGTGATGGTCTGACTTCGTCGTTGGTGGTGTGATGGAGATAAAAAAAATGCCCAGAAGTCTTCTGTAGTACCTCATCTCCATCTTTGTGTTCTTTGTTGGAGGTCTGATGTGAGGGTCTATGTTTCGCAAGCGTATAGGAAGATGGAGATGACAAGTAAGCGCAGCAACTTTACCTTGGAGTGTAGACTTATGGTCATGTCTTTCCAAATAGGCTTCAACCCTGTCAGGTAAGCAGTTGTTTGCGCTACTCAGGAGAGGACTTCCTGTCGGGACCCAATGTCCAATACAATTGCTCATAAATATTTGAAGCTATGTTGAGGGTTTTGCCTTGGACTTTGATGTCCGTGTTGATGCCATTGGTGTTGTAGGTCATCATTTTGGTCTTCTCTGCACTTATTTCCATTCCAAAAACTTTGGAGGTGGTGTCATGCCTCTGTACCAGCTGATCAAGTTCTTGTTCCTCTCCAGCCAACTCTCCGGACAGTTTGAGCTCAATCCTGTTTTACCTTAAGCAGCTCTTATTTGAGCTGACAAAGCTCTGTATATTATTATTTTAAAAGAACATTTAATTTCCTTTATATTATATATACAGGGATCACAGAGGTAACTGAAGTCATCCTCTGGCATACCAAAGCATCTAAAGGCAAACAGTACAGAAATGACGAACTGTAATTGGAAATGACGTAAGCACTTCACCTCGTCACCTATTAATTACAATAAACCAAGTCTAGCAAAACGAAACCAACAGGAGTGTCACGGACCGGTTTTATAGTTATTTGGGTCCGATGACTTTATATTATTGCCAGCCTGTTTCTTGTCAGAAAATATTTGTAAGTTTTTAATGAGAGCTAAATTCTGATTGGTTGAGCTGGTCACATGACAGTTCACTAATGTACATTCAAAAATCCATTCATTCTTTTCTTGACTATACTATAAGCATTGGTTGTCCTGGACTTCTCGCAGCTGTGTCTGCAGGTATATGTTGTTTATTATTTGAAATGTTGTATTATGTAATAATATTATTACATGATGATATTGTTTTTGTTATGTAATAACATTAATAATAAATAATGTTGATATTAGTGTGAAAGATGGAGTAGGGAGGAGACGAAGATGGTGGTTCACTGTCATTTTTGAATAACGAATCGAATTGGGATCATTATTTGATTTAAAGTTGAAACATCAATTGCAATGTATAGTATTACGTTTATTTGTATTCATGGAATTAATTGGTGTCATTGCCGTAATAATTAGTTGTTATAAATAGTTGTAGAATTTTTGTTTATGTTGTGAACTGTATTCGATATGTATGAAATTGGAATTTGTATTGGTGCACTGGTCCCATCACAGAGAGAGAGAGAGAGAGAGAGAGAGAGAGAGAGAGAGAGAGAGAGAGAGAGAGAGAGAGAGAGGAGAGAGAGAGAGGAGAGAGAGAGAGAGGAGAGAGAGAGAGAGGAGAGAGGAGAGAGAGAGAGAGAGAGAGAGAGAGAGAGGTATATGTATGGTCCAAAGAAAGCTTATGTATTAAGAAACTTAGTTGTGGTTAACTCCTTTGTCTGCACAAGTCACTTGCTGCGGGGGGCCTCAAGAGGGAGAAGAAGAAGCAGAAACGAGAGGAATAAGCAGAAGAGGAGAAAGCAGCAGCAGCAGCAGAAAAAGTAGAAGAAGAAGAAGAAGAAGAAGAAGAAGAAGAAGAAGAAGAAGAAGAGGAAGAAAGAAGACGAGAACGCCAAAGAAGCACCCGATACACATTGGTCGAACGCTACCAGAAGCATGCGTTATTAGTCGCCTCAACAGGCGATAAAGCATGCTCCCATGCTTCAGAGCACTGCTTTCTATACGCTTCAAGCGCACGGAAAAAGCGCAATTTCACTGCAGTGAACTCATGAAAATAGAAAAATGTAAGTTTCGTCTCCTCTAGGGGACGAATTAGGTCAAACTGTATTAGTTTATAGGTCAACTGTCTTTTACGAACCGTTTACAATGTTTTTGAACCGTTTGTTGACGCCGGATAGTGTCCTCACTTGGTTTCATGCAATTTAGGAATCCAACAAGGCAATTGGGTTTTTGAGACGGAAAGAGCGGAATGTTGTTGAGCAACATTCTGTATATATTTACAGTGAAATTGCGCTTTTTCCGTCACTATAGCGCTTGAAGCGTGTAGGAAGCAGTGCTATGCATGAAGCATGAGAGCATGCTTTATGGCCTGTTGAGGCGACTAGTAAAACATGCTTCTGGCAGCCTTCGACCAATGTGTACCGGGTGCATAAGCAGAGGACGCCGAAGAAGAAGAAGAAGAAGAAGAAGAAGAAGAAGAAGAAGAAGAAGAAGAAGAAGAAGAAGAAGAAGAAGAGAAACACAGAAGACGAAGAAGAAGACGAAGAAGAAGACGAAGAAAGAGAGGATGAGGAAATGGCGTTGGCAGAGAGAACAGACTAGAGAGTGCAACATAACTACAGTGAGACCATTTACAACTTTCCTTTTCGCTCTCTCTGGCGACGATGACTGGGACTTGTGGGTTATTTGTGAGTGGTGTATATATTTATTCTTTTAACGGATTTATTCTGCGAAATGACGTGAGTAGAAACAATTGCATTTATACTCTTTTGATTCTTGTTGATTTCTGTACTTGTGCTATTTTGTTGAGTGCTATTTTGCTGATTCTGTATTTGTGCTATTTGGTTGATTTATGTTTATTGTTTAATAGAAGGTGTGACAACGTAGTTTATTGTTACGAGTTAGATAAAGTTGTGAGACGGAAGAACATGCAGATTTCACGCATGCACACACGCAAGTCTTGAAATACCCCTTTTCGTTACAGGGAGAATACTACTTATGACAGACAATTAAAATCAATGCTATACAGACGGACTGAACTTGAGTTTGTGCACTCGGGTTCGCTAAGGGTAGAAAGTATCGATCATACGCAACGCCACCAAATCTTCCTTAAATGCAGACTCCACGCTGAGTTAGCATAATTAACGGAGAAAATGTCATCCTAATACATTATAGTAGATCTAAAGGTGGTTTTCTTTCTGTATGTGGGCTAGCTTTGTGAAGGAAGAAAATTAATAAAAACAGTTATTCTGAAGCACTTAACCTTTTTTGTGTAACAAGTAAAACTCAAAACTATTATTATTCAAAGGCACGGTCATTTTTAAGTTAAAAATTTAATTTAGTTAGTTAATTATATTTTAATCCGTCTGACCTTAAACGTAAAAACACGAAACAGATAATGATGACAGTTTAGACGTGAAGACAACATTGAAATAACCTTGAAATAAGATTCCTCGTATGCGGCCTAACACAATGGAGACCGCAAGTCGCCCCCTTCACACATCCGTTTAATATTCACAATGACTGTTGCCCTACTGAAAATAACCTAGCTTGCAACACACCCACCCACACACAAACGTGTATTCGATACAAAATGGGTTTCTTTAGAATGTAGGAATCGGAAAGCGATTTTTTTTTACGGAAAGAACGCAAACTTCATTTAAAAATGTAAGAATCGGATGCAAAATTGGCTCTTTCCGTCTAAAACGTTTACCTAGTTCGTCTCCTATAGGCGACGAAATAGGTCGAACTTTCTTCCAAATTTCTCCGAAAATGGACTGTATTTTCTCCGTCCCGGATAGTGTACTCCTGTGTACTTAAAACACTCTCATGCACTACAACTGCACTCCCATGCACTAAAAGAGCACTCCCGCGCACTTAGAACAAAATGGGGTCATGAAACAAAATGGGTTCCAAGCAAATAAACCCACTTTGTACTCAAAAAGACAGTTCTGAAACCCATTTGGTCGCTTTTACAAGTTCACACCCACCCACACACACACACACACACACACACACACCCACACACACACACATACACACACACACAAACTCTTTCGAAAAAAAGTTATTTTTAAATCAATAAAATCCGTAGTTTGAGCGCCTGTTAATAGGAACCGCTGGCTGCCTTTCCAGCGCGAACAAAAATATCATCTAGTAGATCGCAGCGTGCTGGTGCACCGTTTTAATTAAACAAGAGAAACCACACTCCCTCTCAGAACAAATGGGAAATTCAAAGGTTAGCGGGTGGTTTAAGCAAGGACAACTCCGCTTTACCATACAGTACTGTAGCTGTATGTGGCCACAAGCTTTATTTCAGCGGGAGAGATGACTGCACCAACACGGCGTTGGAGTCTTGGTCCACAAAGACATTCTAGCCATTGTCATGGGTTGCCGCCCAGTTTCCAGTAGACTCATTACGATATATGATACATATACTTTTTATTTTTATTTTTTTGTAATTAAAAAAATATATTTTTAGATCTTTCGACTCCGTGTTTCCCTTTTGCCTGCTTATGTGAAACACCGCCAACAAAATGAAGACTTTGGGAAAATGCTTGAGAGAGAGAGAGAGAGAGAGAGAGAGAGAGAGAGAGAGAGAGAGAGAGAGAGAGAGAGAGAGAGAGAGAGAGAGAGAGAGAGAGAGAGAGAGAGAGAGAGAGAGAGAGAGTAACTTAGATCTTGATATTTTTTGTGTTACAATTGTGAGCCATCACTATGCAGGTCAGACTTGTACCTACGTCACTATTGTCTACAATGTTTTACAGTACAACTTGCAGATCAAAACAGTACTGCACGATGGTGAGTCTTTACAGGGTCGTGCCCAACGATTTTCCCCTCGCCCGAAAACGCTTCCGCCAGCTGTTACGTTATCGTAAGTCAAAGTTTGATCGACAAAACGTCACAGGTGCTTGCCCTCAACGGCTTACGTCACTGGCTCTTCTTCTCAGTGTGGTATTATTTTACTAGTAATAGTATAATTGTATAAACAATGCAGCGCAACAGATTAAACAAGTGCAGTCGTAATAATATATATTTATTGTTTAACCTACTTGTATCCCTGTCCACCTGTTGTCACCGTTGCTGCTATTAGTCCTGCTGCTTATCTGTTGCTGCTACTACAAAATGCTGCTGCTGCTTCATTTACATGAAATGAGCTAATCGGAGTGCTTGCTCGAAATCTCTTTATTTCGTCTTCAACAACTGATTTTATCTCCAAACTGTATAGTGAATGGGTGTCGAATTATTTAACCTAAATATATAAAAACTACAAGCAATGAAACGCCTACTACAAATAGACTGTTGGTAGAAGCGGTCTTAGATTTTGCAATGTTGGGTGCGACAAATGTCGCCTATTAATTCACTTCCTGTCCCTTCTTTCACACGTCTTCTTTTGTCACACTTGCTGTGACTTTGAACTCGACCTTGGACGCAAAAGAAGAGGCGTTTCGACCTATAATTTGACCTAGAAAATCGGTGACAAAATGGTACAATGGTATTTTTCAACATTTTTACCAAGGTGTGGGATAGTTTTACAGTACACAAAACAATGAAAAAAAGACAACCAACGTCAAGGTACGTCTAACAGCCATTATTGCTTATTTCAAAACACGGTGAGTTAAAATGGAGGGCACTTTGCGAAATCATTCAGACGATCTGCTGACTAGCCAAAGTAACAAAACACCCAATGGAAGAATAAGTCAACTGTAATAAATCATGCTCTGGACCCGCCAATTTAAATGCTGATACTTGTCATTGTAAATCAAATTGTAATGTAATGTTGTTAATAATAGTTACACCATAGTACAATGGTAACTTATTACATCAACTAGTGTTATCTAATTACCTTAAGTTCGTGGCTTTATTGCGTCACTTAATACGTCACAAGGTTCGATAACAGTCGAAAACTGCACCACGATTCTTTCTGTCCAAGGCCCGAACTTTTTGTTTCTTCTTCGTTTTCTTAATTCATACATTTTCATTGACACTAACGCTTGAAACGTGCTAATTCAAATTCAATACTTATACGCCGGCATTCTTTGTTAAACTCTATTCCTTTTCAGCAGGAAAGGAAGAAACGAAAATACATCGAGAAAGTTTATTAGATTTTAAAACTATCGGTAGCACTTTTTTTTCTTATATAAGTATATGTACTAAATCTTATGCATAGTGTGCATTTAAAATAGCTACAGAATGGTCTATTGGTTTTATGTACAGTTGATATATACTGTAAATCTTATGCATAGTGAGCATTCAAAATAACTACAGAATGGGCCTATGGTTTGTGTACAGTTGATATCTACTATAAATGTTATGCATAGTGTGCATTCAAAATAACTACAGGAAAATCAATGGCTCCTTGACATTTATATGGATATTTTGTAAGTGTTGAAAAACACCTACCTAACCTGTACCTTAAGCAACCATGTTGTGGGTGGTACGACAGTTGAAGGATGGATGTGCTATACGTTTCTGGCATAAATTTATATTCAAAACACCTACAGACTCCTTCACATGTCAATGGATTATTCTTAAGTGCTAACAAATCCACTGCGCTCTACTGCAACCTAGGTCATGATAGAGGGCGGTATGATCAATGGACAGTTGCAATGATAATGGGTGCCACCACTATCCACCACGCGGGTAAATAAATATATAAATATCCACTACGCACGCGCATGCACAGACAAACACACGCACGCGCGCTAACACACACACACACACACACAAACTGCTTAAAGCAGCGTAGTAAGACAGCCACTAGAATGATCGAATTCGCCATCTTTGGAAATGGTACTCGGCGCTCCATCGACTGACCCATGCAGCCCTTCTACCGCTCTCTTGAAAAAGGGACACAACCTTGAAAGGGAGACAACAATTTTGTCTAAAGCGCAGTAGTTTGTCTGGCCCAAAGACATGGGACGGGGCAGGGTCAATACAAGAGATTATTTAAAACAACACAATGTAAGCTTACTTACCTTGTACACTCAGATCAGCCTCAACTGGAGGAAGAAGGCATACCATTGTCAAGCATCACTAAGCATTCTGGTTTGTATTTTTATGAATCGTTCTTATATAGCGCTTTTCCAGCTCAAGAACAGCTCAAGGCGCTGGCCGATACAGGATCTAACTCAAGCCACCCGAGGTGCCCACTTGGTACCCGAGGCGGATCGTCTGACGTTCAGGATGGCTGAGCGCAATTGTCTCTCACATTAAGCAAAGGACACCGCACAGTGGGTACTACACACTAAAACAGACTGTTTTGAATTTAGTAACAGACCTCGTCAGACCATAACTTTACGAATCTCCTCTGGTCTACCTAATCTAATCATTCCAATATAGCTGTTTGAACACTGTAAACGCCTAACCGATCTCGCCTAGCCAAGAACTCCACGCGACACCTCTTAAAGGCGTTAAACGGCTAAGGAAGTGGCGGACCTCAATGCGGCCTCTTGTCAATATCTCGTAAAACAAACGCGGAATACTAGAAGCAAGTCGCTCGTGTGATATACCTGTTTACTGCTGGATTAAATTTCTTTTCAAACCTCTAACAAGTTCAGACGCTGCTTTAGTGGGCGACAAACTGTGCAGATGTGAAGGTAAGTGGAAGGTAAGTGGTGAAGGTAAGTGGGCGACAACAGATGTGAAGGTAAGTGGGAGGTAAGTAGGGGAAGCTGTGGTTCGGGGTGGAGGTGGAGGAACTGTTCGTTTTGAAGAGAGGTGTGGTGGCGGTTGGGGGATTTGCGTTAAGAAATGGCGATCATGAGTTATCTATCCCTCACAAACGAACATTGAGGTTTAACGTCTACACCCACCATTGGCGATATGGCAGGCCGGGATAACAATCCCAGGGAACAAGGGATAGGGACCCAAAGCAACACCGAACCACCAGAACAATCATATTTCTAAAACGGACAGTGAAAAATTACCACTTTTATTTTTCGCCCACCACGGGATTCGAACCTGGGTCATCGCTGTGTGTTACACTGGATGTTGGTTTTGTTTTTATCAGTAGTTGATTCAGCCCCGATGCTTGAATCCTGATAGGTGTAACTCAGATTCGTTTATCCACGCAACCTGTTCACTCAGCAACAAGACAGGAGTCGTCGTATGAAGTTTTACAACTTTATTCAGCGAACATCAACAACTTCATACAATCGCTTTTTCCACTTTTTTCTCTACAACTTTCAACTTTCAACTCTCTTTTTGAAACAGTGCGGTACATATTGTCTCTCTATACTCCAAAAAAAATTTAGAACACTCCAGCGTGACGCACCACAACCAATCAAATCAAACTTTTGTCATCACTGTCTCACGTCATATAACCATATTTAGGCTAAAAGAATTTCTCAGCTGTTACTACACCCAACGCGAAACTTCGATCGATAGTAAACAACCAACTCTAGAAAATTCTCAAATAATATCGATCAACTAAAATTACCAACGTTATACAAAGCTTCTTCTAACAACAACGCAAAATCAAATCAAAGGTAAATACTTTCTATTATTGCATGCTTTGCAAAAATAAAACGATCAGATCTATCGTGCGCGTCCCACACGCACCATCGCGCGCGTCCCAACGTAACAGTGTGCCAGGCGAACGCTCTACCACTTGAGCTAGGGCGGTGGGACACCCTCATAAACATACGTAACCGCAGTATTAGTTTCAAGTTAAACCCAATCTCTTTCAATAGAACCTGCCGAAAAATGAACACAAAACCCCAGAAATGTGATACCTAGAACAATGGCTGCCTACCGATTCCACCTTGAGACAGGCGACGCTTGCTTCAGTACTTGTGGTGTTCTTAAATAGCGCGTTTTGCCCCCTCAACAGCCACTCAAGGCGGTGGTCGAAACATGATCTGACCTAAGCCGTCCAAAGCCTTTAACTTGCTGCTTGATGCGCTTCGTCTAACGCCCTGGAGAACTGAGCTATCCTAGACGACCTAGATGGAATAGGAACGAGTGCTTAGTAGGCGTGTTCATGCAGCTGGCACAGTCAATTAGGACATGAGCCTCGGGATCTTTAAAATTAAAATCTGGACGATTGAATGCATAAGTACGCACACTAGACCTCGGTGTATACTCTTCCGAATGAGTAAGGTATCCCAAACTCCTATGTACATTGAACAATGATGGCAGAAGGAAAATGTGTGAAGCTTTTTGCAGGCATTGTGGATGAGAGGGCACAACATAGGACGGAGGTGCCAGTCCTCCGCTTGGTTAGACACGCATCACGTAGGCAACATTCCACCACATTCCGCCATTGCAAGTCTGGAACTTTGGTAGACGTCTTTATCCCGCAATAGACTTGACTCTTACGTGCATTAGCAATAGACTTGACTCTTACGTGCATTAGCAATAGACTTGACTCTTACGTGCATTAGCAAAAGACTTTACTCTTACATGTATTAGCAATAGACTTGACTCTTACATGCATTAGCAATAGACTTGACTCTTACATGCATTAGCAATAGACTTGACTCTTACATGCATTAGCAATAGACTTGACTCTTATGTGTATTAGCAATATACTTGACTCTTAATATATTAGCAATACACACAAAGGTCAGGTATATATTTACTACACACAAAGGTTAGGAATATATTTACTACACACAAAGGTTAGGAATATATTTACTACACATAAAGGGTAGGAATATATTTACTACACACAACGTAACGAATAGGTAAGCTCACACGCACTCACACACGCTATATGCATATGGGAACAGCTTGTCGTCGACGTACACACGCTATATGCATATGGGAACAGCTTGTCGTCGACGTACACACGTTATATGCATATGGGAACAGTTTGTCGTCGACGCACACACGCTACATGCATATGGGAACAGTTTGTCGTCGACGTACACACGCTGCATGCATATGGGAACAGCTCGTCGTCGACGTACACATGCTACATGCATATGGGAACAGCTTGTCGTCGATGTACACATGCTACATGCATATGGGAACAGCTTGTCGCCGACGTACACATGCTACATGCATATGAGAACAGTTTGTCGTCGACGTACACATGCTACATGCATATGGGAACAGCTTGTCGTCGATGTACAATGCTACATGCATATGGGAACAGTTTGTCGTCGATGTACACATGCTACATGCATATGGGAACAGCTTGTCGTCGACGTAAACATGCTACATGCATATGGGAAAAGCTTGTCATCGACGCACACACGCTACATGCATATATGGAAACAGCTTGTCGCCGACGCACACACGCTACATGCATATGGGAACAGCTTGTCGTCGACGCACACACGCTACATGCATATGGGAACAGCTTGTCGTCGACGCACATACCCAGTATAAAATGGTTACAGAGACATTAGCAAGTAGGTGACGTTTTTCACGAGTATTGTTATTGATACACCGACTGGAAAGGCCTTGTAATATTTATACACATTGAGAGAGAGAGAGAGAGAGAGAGAGAGAGAGAGAGAGAGAGAGAGAGAGAGAGAGAGAGAGTGAGAGAGAGACAGAGACAGAGAGAGAGAGACAGAGAGAGAGAGAGAGAGAGAGAGAGAGAGAGAGAGAGAGAGAGAGAGAGAGAGAGAGAGAAATTATTGATTTTATAAAATGGACGACAACAGATGGCGAACGTCAGATCTCTATTAACCTAGCTGTCAACTCTTCCTCCCTCCTCTTATGATTCCCCACCCACTCCACGCGACCACCATCAGCACCTCAAGCCCCGTCCTCACTCTGTCCCAACAACCCCAGCCACCGAATTCCAGAATCAAAGCCGCTATCATCAGTCTCATCAAATTGTGTGAGCTTTGATCATAAATAAAATAATACTCTTCTTTCAAGGCACTATCATTTTTTCTCTCCCTCCCTCCTACTTCTCCCTACTCTCTCCTTTGCTCTCTCTATCTCCCCTTCTCCACCTCTCCCCTCCACCAACCCTTCTCTCGTCGTCTGAATAACCCTCGTGCAACACTTGACGTGTTATCCTGTGAAGCAAGCGAGTCGTACAAACTACAGGAGTTTCTGGTTGTTCAGGTTGAAACAATAAATATATACGCTGCATATAAACGTGGCTAATCAACCGTCAGATCGACTTGACATGAAAGTTCCACATTTCACAAAAATGAAGTCACGTTTTCTCCTTTATGTTCAATCATTAAAGGAACCTGGCATTGTGTTGGACACGTAGAGTGGTGCTCTGTGCATGTATCATGAGCGTCATCATGGTTGTCGTCTTCCTTCTCCTCCTCATCAACATTCTCTCTCTTTCTTCTTCTTCTTCTTCTTCTTCTTCTTCTTCTTCTTCTTCTTCTTCCACTCCCTCAATCTTCCCCTTTCCTTCCTTGTTGTTCTTCTTATTTCTCCTACCACTTTTCCTTTCACGCTCTCCTTACCGATCCTGTTCGTGTAGAAATGAAAGTTCCCAACTTAACCGACCCTCAAAACACGTTAAGTTGTCAACGTTGTCATCTTCATACAGTACACCGCTGTATTTTTCACGCCTTCTTTTACTTCACTTCTTTTGTTTTTTTCAGCACAAAGACATCAACAACAAAAATCCTGAAACTTCCACACGCTCACTAAAGAGCTGTCACGTTGTTCTTACTGTTCAATTCTTGTTCTTCTACTTCGTGCCCTCCGTCGTTCTGTAACCTTTTGAAGGTGTTCAACTTATTTTGCAGGCTATTCTCGCTGAATCACAGAAAGACAAAAACAAGGCTGGAATTTAAGTGTGCACGACCGGGCGACAACTATTACTTTGACAAATGTCCGCTACCATGACAGCGGCAAATGACTGGTCATTCCTCGTGGCTGAACGCTCAGTTAGATGGTCAGCAAGGGTCAGCTGTCCGTTCGTTGCGTGACACGCGCGCTCGGTGTCCAGTCAAACCCCTGGGGGTCCACCATCAACACTCTCGTACGACGCTCACAGCTAAAAGGGAGGTAATGCCTCTTCCGGGAAATACAGGATTAATTCCGCTTCTCCCGCCAATGAGCGCTTTTTTTTTTGCTGACTCAGCTCAAGCTATGTGCACTGAGCCAGTAGTCAATGTGCACTGATAGCAGTAGTCGATGTGCACTGATATCAGTAGTCGACGTGCACTGATAACAGTCGTCGATAACAGTCGTCGATTGCACTGATAGCAGTAGTTGATGTGCACTAATAACAGTAGTCGATGTGCACTGACAGCAGTAGTCGATGTGCACTGATAGCAGTAGTCGATGTGCACTGACAGCAGTAGTCGATGTGCACTGACAGTAGTAGTCAATGTGCACTGATAGCAGTAGTCGATGTGCACTGATATCAGTAGTCGACGTGCACTGATAACAGTCGTCGATTGCACTGATAGCAGTAGTCGATGTGCACTGATGGCAGTAGTCGATGTGCACTGATAGCAGTAGTAGATGTGCACTGTCAGCAGTAGTCGATGTGCACTGACAGTAGCAGTTGAGGATGTACACTGACAGTAGCAGTTGAGGATGTACACTGACAGTAGCAGTTGAGGAAGTGTGAGGCTTGGGGAGAGAGTGGAAGTGAGGAGATGAAAGAACATGCCTCGTCACTGTTCATCCGTCTTCAATCGCGAACATCGCTCTCGTCGTTCTCCATGTCATCACCATCTGCATGGCTTTCACACCCATTTTTCTACAACAGCTATAAACTGTTGTTAGTCCACAAGAAGGCAGAAAGAAAGGAGAAGAAGGTGGCCGATAACAACAAGAAGAACAAGGAGAAAGAGGAGGAGGACGGGTAGAATATCCAAGGGGTGTAATTCATTTGAATTGTGCAGATGCCCAAAATGCTTTTGTCAGACTACTTTCTAAAGTAATCTAGCAATAATCCTTGCTGTAAAATTGGCCATTCTGTCTGCCTCCCCCTCCATTTTCCTTCTCTGTAAATCATGAATACCACAGGCCAGTATTTACACCACTCATTGAAATGTAAATCATTAATACCACAGGCCAGTATTTACACCACTCATTGAAAATGTAAATCATTACTACCACAGGCCCGTATTTACACCACTCATTGAAATATAAATCATTAATACCACAGGCCAGTATTTACACCACTCTTTGAAATTTACATCATTAATACCACAGGCCAGTATTTACACCACTCATTGAAATGTAAATCATTAATACCACAGGCCAGTATATTTACAACACTCATTGAAATGTAAATCATTAATACCACAGGCCAGTATTTACACCACTCATTGAAATGTAAATCATTCATACCACAGGCCAGTATTTACACCACTCATTGAAATGTAAATCATTAATACCACAGGCCAGTATTTACACCACCCATTGAAATGTAAATCATTAATACCACAGGCCAGTATTTACACCACTCATTGAAATATAAAGAACGTGGCAATACCTCTTCCTGCGGTTGAACCTGGAATCATGCAATAGCGAAGAAAAACTCGAACTTGGAAAAGTGTAGCTTAGTCAAACTATTCTGAAGACAAGTTAAACATAAATACAACAGAGAGAGAGAGAGAGAGAGAGAGAGAGAGAGAGAGAGAG
>JBAHVR010000363.1:485000-537500 GCA_036898135.1 Oncomelania hupensis
CCAATATAATTTATTTGAACAACTAGGACGGTAGTCGATCATTAGTACTTTTAACAGATGTAAATATTATTTCAGATAAGTAAAATGTATGTAAAATTATGCAGGCAACATAATCTTGGCTAATTTGTTTAATATGCTCGCCTGGGTTCGCTTAGCATGTCAAGACTTATCATCGGTTAATTTGAAATTTGATACGTCGATAATTTGGACACAGCCCAACGACGTTGAACATACTTGGTCCGTTAAGCATTACATTGATTGTGTGGTGTTTGATTTTAGTAAACTGATATCTGACAACCACAGGTGAACACACATACACACACACACACACACACACGCACACACACACACACACACACACACACTGACAAGAGGCAGGCATACAGACACATACACATTCGTGTTCTGTCTGCCTGTACCTCCGTCCGTACCCCCCCCCCCCCTTCTCTGTCTGTATGCCTCTGTCTCTGTATGCCTCTGTCCCTCTCACTGACCATTCCTTAACTGAAGTAAATACTTCCTGAAGACCTGGGCTTCCGCAAATCTTCTAAAATCCAATTTACCAATCCACCAACCCATATATTGGAAGTTTTTATCGGAAATCTTACTCCCCGTCATAGATCCTGATATCCACATTAAGAACCCAGTATAGGCTAAATACGAGTACAATAAATAAATTGACAATAGTCAACCACGTAACACGATCTTTTTCTTCTTTGTTCTGGCAGCTAAAACCATCATGACAATGTGTTGCAGCTGGGGTTGAACATAATAAAACAATGATATTTAAACCGCGATGGAAATTTGTTCCGTTGGAGCTTGATGGTGTTGGGTTTGCCTGCTCGCTGTGGTTGATGAAGGCATATTTATTATTCGTTTGTTTTGTTTTTGTTTCAGTTTCAAACGGAACAACGGAACGGAAGTAAATAGGAGTACGCTGGTTAAACGATCATCTGTGGTGCCCCTACGACCTCCGAGTTATGGGATAGGATAGGATAGGATAGGATAGGCTAAATGCAAAATTTAGTTTTCCGTAAGTAAGGACCCAACTACTACCAAGATAGCCTCCATAGGTTAGCGTGTTGAATCCACATAATGCAACACAACGCAAAATACACGCATACCACTCTTCTCTCCGACCGTTTCTCATCATGTCTTCACAAACAAAACCATTATCAATGAATGTATAGTTGATTTAAAAAATGAATGACTGACTTTTAATAAAGATACACACAGAATATTTACCATTTTACCAACTTCCCCTCCCCTCCATTAACAAAAATTCTTTAAACGACCGAGGACAAAGAGTTTTTTGTATTTTCCCAAAAGAGTAAACAAATGTACTAAACAAAAGAAAAGACCTTTCAACTTTACTCAATGATCTGCAAACTATCAGTCATAATATTAGCAATACATACCTTGGAATGTTTTGATCTATGCACAATGATTACCATATTATATCTACTGTCAACTAATTCCATTCAGTCCCAAACATTGGGTTACAGACCTTGTTTTGAGCGTAGCGCCCAACGCTTGTGACATCAAAGGATTGCTTTAAAGGCAGGCAGATAGGAGAGGGCACAACTCAGCACGCCTAGTCTCCACTCGACCCACAGGTGCTCCTGCATAGTACTGCAGGAGCTAAAGTTGCAATGGAAACCTTTTACAGGTGTCGTGGTGCTACTGCTACTCCAAGTGTTGGCCTCAGCGAGTGATGGTAATGAAGAAGAAGAAGTATGATGATGATGATGATGATGATGATGATGATGATGATGATGATGATGATGATGATGATGATGATGATGATGATGATGATGATGAATACGATGCCTGTGTCAGTACTAGTAGCTATGCTGTTGATCAAATTGATTGTGGTCAGCACACCACCAGCAGCCCACGATCGGCTTAGAAGTAAATGTGGTAGTGGGGATGGTGATAATGATAGAAATACTGGCGGTAGCAACTCTACTACAAAAAGGGGGACAAGGTAGTGGGGCGAGGGGGGGGGGGAGAGAGAGAGAAAGAGACAGACAGAGACAGACAGAGAGTGAGTATGATCGATACACCCAGGCCCAGGTATCATTGGGCCACAGTGGAGGCGATGATCGGTCACTAGCACAAAGGCCAAAACAAAAGCGCAACAGACTAATAATAAATAGGCCTTCATCAACAACAGCGAGCAGGCAAACCCAACACCATCAAGATCCAACGGAACAGCGCACAACAGCAACACCAACAGATAATAGCATAATATCGATGATTGCAGTGGGAGGATGGGGGGACCAGGGAATGGGGTGTGTACGGTATACAGTAATATTTAAATGTAAAGTTCAGTTGACTAACGTTTAAATAGAATATTCAGTTGACCAACATTTGGCGCCAAAGCAGGCGGTCTGACGTTGATAACCTGTTCCCCCATCAGGGCTCGAAATTAGCGGGGGCCCGGGGCCAAAAACCCGCAATGTTGATTTCGGGCTCGGAAAGTTGAAAAACGAAGGGCCCGCTTGGCCCGCAAAATAATTCGTCTGCTACAGCTAGTCTGCTACTCGGCAGTTTCGTATTTGGGCCAAGGGAAACAACCCACACCGGTGCCCTAAATTTGGACAGAAAAAAAAACAGAGAAATAGTTTAATATACACTTCAATATCTTTTTAATATAATAAACAAAAGGCTATGGCACAACATAAGCGCAAAATGTCCATCTTTGCAAGTACGAAAGTATGGCTACATATCGTCGCCATACAGTTGCTAAAACAATCGGCGATGGCGTTTTTCCAATTTTTGGGAAGCGAAAGACGCCAGAAGTAAACGTCGACGAAAGGAAAGAACAAGAAAAAGAGAGAAAAAAGAAGTATGAAGAGGAAAAAAAATCAAGGAACTACAATGAAGGATGGAAAAAAAAGATTTCCATTGCATGGCCTTGAAGTGAACGAGGAAGAGTACTGTTAAGTTTAGTTCCCTTTCATGGTTTTGTTTTGAACTTTTGTGCATTGAGGTCAGATTTTTTGTTAGGTTACTCATATTAAAAATTTAATGATGTGTATTGTGCAATACTCAGTCACAAGACTGAAAAGTATTATACAAGAGACTCCCTTGATTTTTTTCTATTTTGTTTAATGGCCATTTCAGGCTCACTAGTCACTGGAATATGTGTGTCACTGAATGTGTGTGTGTGTTTCCACTTTTTTGTTGGTAATGTTTGAAAGTGAAAGAAAAGGCAAATAAAAATGACATTACTCAGCAAAATTGGAAATTCAATTGTTTTTATTTTAGATTATCAGACAAATTGTACTTTTTACTTATTATATTGTCAATAATTCTTTTGTTTTTTGTTTGCATTATTTTTCAAGTTGGGCCCCGAAAGTTGCTTGTGGACCCTCAAATTTTTCAATCAAGGGGCCCGGTGGCCCCCAAAGAAAAAAGTTAATTTCTAGCCCTGCCCATTTTGCAAGGTCTGTCGTCTGCTAAAGTGATCATAAGTGGCCAGTTATGATGGAAAGACGAGGGAGGGGGAGAATTGTTAAAGGGTAAGAGGGACATTGAAAGAACCTTATCCCCCCCCCCCCTCCCCGCATCACGATTACGGCTAGAAACAAGGGGCACAACACTGGGCCAAACTGCCTTGTCTCAGTTTACCTCCCTTTATCTTCTTGATCACTTTCTCCGTTGATAAGATGATGATGCTGCTGCTGCTGCTGATGATGATGATGATGGTGATGATGAAGATGATGATGATGATGATGATGATGATGATGATGATGATGATGATGATGATGATGATGATGACTGCTATCAGGGTGGTGACGTGGTGATTCGTCCTTAACGCTAACGCAATATGACGCTAAGCTTCGTCATTCCTTCTGTCTTGCAAACTTCGTCAGGCCCGTTCATTTCAACCAATGACCACACTGTCTGCTTTTTAAACACCAACTTCAAGACTCTTATGGCTTCAGTTCTAGAGCCAAAATAAACGGCCATTCTCAGACAGCCACTGATACTCAGTTACGAGCAGCTTTAAAACACGACCTCACGCCTGGTACATAGTGTTCGCACTATCAACGACCACTCGCACTCTCCTAACCTGGGACGAAACAACCATTTTCTATGGGGAAACCTATCCTCTCCTGGCTAGACCTATCTGTTCAATCTGGCAGAAGATGTTCATGGAGTATAGCTCCAGACACTCACGGTATGAAGGAGACAGAGAAGACCTCCGCTGGTCTCAGCTACTCTGCGCGCTCTAGAACCTAACACAGCAACAATACAATACAATACAATTGTCCGATGAAAGATTTGCCTTTTGATCAAGCCTGTACGCATACCCCTGATGAATATGTAACGTGGCTGCCTATACTGCATGATGACCAGATGATCTCGGCATACTAAGCGTCTGTTAGTATAAACCGGGCTGAGAGAGAGAGAGAGAGAGAAAGCGTCATATATTCAGTATGGAAGAAGGGGACATAAAAAGACCGCGGCGACAGGGCCTTCTTGTTCCGTCGTCGCCATCGCAAACTCTCCATCTCCATCAGTATCGCATCAACATTATGCCAGCCTTTTAACAGACGTGGGAGAGAGAGACGGATGGAGAGAGAGAGGAGTAGGAGGAGGAGGAAGAGGAAAAATAGAGAGACCTCTGACGTCACAGTTCAGCTCCACATTATTATAACGATGTTCACCAAGAATTCCCAGCTGCATATTATGCAAAATATCTATCTTGCCATTTCGTAGACAAACTAAAGAGCAAACATCCCAATAGTGTGAACAATTATTATGACTTCCCGCACAGTCGAAAAATGTGATCCCAGAGAGAGGGGGGAGAGAGAGAGAGAGAGAGAGAGAGAGAGAGAGAGAGAGAGAGAGAGAGAGAGAGAGAGAGAGAGAGAGAGAGAGAGAGAGAGATTATGTGTGTACGCGCGTGCTTGTGTGAAAGTGTTGAAAACAAACAAAACAAAATAAAATAAAATGAAAATAAACTTGCAACTTTCACTCCTTGTCTGGTTATAACCGCCCGCCCCCCCTCCCCTCCCTCCATCCCTCCTGTCCTAGGAAACTCATTCGATATTTGTTGTTTCATCGTTTATTTAATAAAAGGGCAACGTTCCAAGGTTCAGTTCACTACCGATTCTAGTGAAGGTCAACTCATCATTGAATCTCCGGCAAATACTCCGGATATCATCACAGTCGCTAGATAATCAGAATACGATCACAGTAAGCTTAACTTATTCTTGATAGTAAGTATCGTATTAGACAGTACCGTTTGTGATTAGGAAGACTTTGTGATTACAGACTTTGTGATTATAGACATCGTGTAATTATAGACCCTGTGTAATTAGACAGTATATAATTAGAGCGTAATTAGACAGTGTGATTAGACATCGTGTAATTAGACATCGTGCGATTAAATAGTACGTGATTATACAGTGTGTGATTAGACAGTGTGATTGATACTATCATGGTTTGTTAGGCTCCCTGAGCTCGCGGGACTGCACAGCCTTTGAAAAGCCCGGTAGTGGAATGGTCACACAAGCACCAAACATTTCCCATCAACCACCATCACTCTGGCTACCTATCAGTCGCTGACCCCCTAACTCTTCTACAGTATAAATAGGTACAAACCAGACATTCCTCACAGTACAGGTATGTACAGACTCTACCTTCCCTACAGTACAGGTATGTACAGACTCTACCCTCCCTACTGAACAGGTATGTACAGACTCTACCTTCCCTACAGTACAGATATGTTCAGACTCTACCCTCCTCAGAGTACAGTTATGTACAGACTCTAACCTCCCTACAGTACAGTTATGTACAGACTCTACCCTCCTCAGAGTACAGTTATGTACAGACTCTACCCTCCCTAGAGTACAGGTATGTACAGACTCTACCCTCCCTGCAGTAGAGTTATGTACAGATTCTACACTCCCTGCCGTACAGTTAGGTACAAGCTCTACCCTCCCTACAGTACAGTTATGTACAGACTCTACCCTCCTTATAGTACAGTTATGTACAGACTCTACTCTCCCTACAGTACAGTTATGTACAGACCCTACAGTACAGTTATGTACCTACTAACCTCTTTATCGTGCAGTTATGCACAGACTATCCTCCCTACAGTACAAATATGTACAGTCTACCCTCCTTACAGTACATTTATGTACAGACTACCATCCCTACAGTACATTTATGTACAGACTACCCTTCCTACAGTATAGTTATGTACATACCCTGTCCTCTACAGTAGTTATGTACAGACCCTACCCTGTCTCTTCCATTCAACTGTACAACTTTAAATAGAAAGCTGGACTCGCAATCTTCCGTTTTGTTCTTGCACCCTGACTTATGCACCTTGTGACACTAAAGAAGAAGAAGAAGAAGAGAAGAAGAAGAAGAAGAAGAAGAAGAAGAAGAAGAAGAAGAAGAAGAAGAAGAAGAAGAAAGACAGACAGAGAGAGACAGACAGAGAGATTTACATCTTAAAAAAACCAACACGCTGTATTTATATTGGTAAACAAATTAAAACTGACCGATTACTCCAAGATTCGTAGGCAGTGCAGTTAGTCCAAGGAAATCCAATCCGATGTGCTCTGAACACAGAGAAAACACAACAAAATGAATGTCGTTCGAAAAAACTATATTGACTGCCATTTCACTGTCAAATAAAAATCACAGGAAACTGATAGATTAAAAACATCTTTAAAAAAAATTAAAACACACTTTCAATAAAAACACCACATAAACAGAGCCATTTAAATACACACTTTGAACACTAAACAACCGTTTAAAAGTGGTCTCTCACTAAAGTCTGCTTCATTGATATCAATAGAACTTGCCGAAGGTTTTCAAAGCTGTCAATCTCAATCACAGCTGAAACTCACTGCACTGCTATAGAGACATAGAGAGACACAAAAGGACGGGGTGGAGGTAAGCGTGGGGGGAGGAGAAGGGGGGGCTGTTGAATCACCTGTTAACTTTCTCACCGTCAAACTGAATGAAGGCAGTTGGTCCACAGCTAAAGGCAAAACCAATAAGGTAAAACCCAATTGATTTGACAGAGATTATACTGAACTGAAGAGTTACTACTGCCTAACACACCCAAGTCCAACCAAAGCAATCGTGCAAAGGCATCATGCCCACATCATGCCATTGCTGAAGGAACTGAGAGACTCTCTAACTTCATTGGAACTTAATAGATCCCAAGTCACAGATGTATCCACAATGAAGGCACAATCACTACAAGGTTAATGTGATCCTCGCAGTAAAACACACAATACAAAAACAATGAATTAATTCAAGGTCGAAAAACACGTCCTGGGCAATGGGTGAATATCAGTACTATACAAATGTTTTGAGCATGTCCTCAGCATAGAATATCACCTCTATACAAGCCCCCAAAACCTTGTAATCTTGCAAGCCCTAGAAATGAAGTAGCTTTACACCTGCCTTCAGCACTTACCTTAACACCAAAAATTACGGCGAGACAATGTCTAACGGATCTTGAGCGTGTCCTGAACTAAGAATATCGCTGCTATACAAGCACGGGAAAATGGTAACACAATTGCCCTGAACGCGCCCTGGCAAGGACTGAAATCGTCTAAACAGATGGGCTAACACCACTGCCGCTATCGGGACAACGCCAAACGGTGTGGGAGAGACCAAAGGCTAAACTGAAGCCACACGTTATACGAACACCGCTGGCGATTATGATACCTCCGTCCCATTCTTTAGGGCTGCCCCAATTATCAATACTCCTCCAACCCCTCACTACGCCGTAAGCTTTATTCATACACCACATCTCTCTCTCTCTCTCTCTCTCTCTCTCTCTCTCTCTCTCTCTCGTCCTTCCGTCGACCAACTCATCATAATGAGTTGAATGAGAGGAGCGTACTGACAGTATCAAAAGTGATCCGCGAGTCAACAGTCGGGTTGGCACGCTAGCGCAGCGGTACTAGGTGCAAACATTAATTTGTACTGCGCGGCGCGTTTAGGGTTCGATCTTCACAGAATGACAACAATGTCATCATCATCATACTACTACTACTACTACTACTACTACTACTACTACTACTACTACTACTACTACTACTACTAATAATAATAATAATAATAATAATAATAATAATAATAATAATAATAATAATAATAATAATACTTTCCTTCTTCTCTCTCATGTATTGCCACCACCATCATCGTCTTCTTCTTCTTTCCATCTTCCTATTCATCGTTTCTGCCTCCTTCCCCTCCTTCCCCCACTCCCCCTCCCCTATTTCTTCTTCTTCCTCCCTGCAAGCCACGATCGAATGTTCTGTACTGACTGACATACAAAAGTCTGCCATGGTCCAGTCGTGTGTTCATGTGGCACAGATGGTCAAACGGTCATCAGGCACGTGGCTGCGGGACATCATTAAGTGCCGCCTTCATACAGGACTCCATCCCAACGCTACACTACAGGCAGGATCAATTAGTCCCCCCACCCCTTTCTCCCCATCCTACCCCATCCCATATCTGTGCACGCTTCATTCTCTCTCTGTCTCTCTCTCTGTCTCTCTCTCTCTCTCTCTCTCCTCTCTCTCTCTCTCTCTCTCTCTCTCTCTCTCTCTCTCTCACTCTCTCTCTCTCTCTGTTACTCCCCCATACCATACCCTCTATATCCCCCTATTTCGCGCAAGCTGACGTGTGCTTGTGCATTAGGCCAACGACCACACTTGTTTGTAGATTATAGTCACATGACACTTTCGCATATAGGTGACTACTGGACCGATATATACTGACACCTGCGGGCCAGTTGTTGGTAAAGGGAAAAATAATATGATCACACGTTGACCAATCCGGGATTCGAACCAGCGACCTTTCGGTTACTAGCAAGACGCTCTTACCAACTGAGCTACCCGGCCCCTCGACCACACTTTCTTTAAATTCCTTCTTATATAGCGCTTTTCCTGCTCAAGAACTGCTCAAGGCAATGGCCGAGGTGTCCACTTGCTGGACTAGGTTGACGCCCCAGACCACTCAGCACAATCCTGGGCGAGCGGGGATGGTGCAGAAGGGCCCTAGTGCTTGCTGGGTGTAGTTAGGTAGCCGGCGCTCTCCCGCCCACCCACAACATCAACCTCAGGACCTTTACAGCCGTGCCAGAATGCGTCAGTGCACAGACAAGACCTCGGTTTACACTTATCTCAATAAGGCAATCCACTCTCTCTCTCTCTCTTTCTTCACTCCACCCCCCCCCCTCCCCCGCATAGACTCCATGATATTTGAGCACTTAAAACTGACCTTCAGGCTCCATTGACCAATCTGCAATCTGCCTATGTCCCTTCTCGCACTCTTCCCTCTTCTTCTGACTCTCGCACACTCTGCATGCAAAAAAACTAACACCAAATCGTACGGAGAACGGGCATTCACCTATTGCGCACCCAGACAATGGAACACTCTTCCAGCCAACATCAGACACAAGCAGACCACACCCTCATTCAAGCAAGCTCTAAAATCTCACCTCTTCAAACTCTACTATCCTGACTAAATCCTTCATTCTATAGACCCTAGCCCCCAACACATATTTGTTCTGCTTTTTGCTATGCTTGTGGATTTTGTTGTGATTGTGATGACTTGTTTGCAGAAGGTTAACTTTATGTATTGTCTGATTTTGCATGTGGGTTTTTTTCATTGTATAATTTCTAATGCAATATTGTATGTTCTTTCATGTTTGTTTTTCTTCCTTTCATGTAAAGCGCTATGCGCTTGTCTTTAAAAAGACAAGTAATAGCGCTATATAAATGTCCATTATTATTATTAGTAGTAGTAGTAGTAGTAGTAGTAGTAGTAGTAGTAGTAGTAGTAGTAGTAGTAGTAGTAGTAGTAGTAGTAGTAGTAGTACTGTTATTATTATTATTATTATTATTATTATTATTATTATTATTATTATTATTATATTATTATTATTATTATTATTATTATTATTATTATTATTATTATTGTGGTCCTGATTTGGCTCGGAAGAGTCCGCTGGACCTAAAGCAATAATCATGTAATATTATTATTATTGTTATTATTATTATTATTATAAAACAATTTATTGGAAACTAGGGAAACCGCTTGAAGGATAACAGCCAGGATATCAATAACAACAACAACTACAAAAAACACTACATAGCCATCCTTAAAGAACAGGAAAGTTGGAAGCGTTTAGTATCACCATTGCACCCCCCAAGACCTTTGTTTAGTAGACGTAAATCTCGCACAAAACGAGAAATCAACGATACCACCAACATGCTGACGTCACGCGATAGAACTACATCACAACAATAATAAGGAGATAACGATTAAATGTGCACCACACGGGACAGCGCTCCATCACAATAAAACTGATGTCACAATAAAATGACGTAACGATCAGTGTGCGCCATAGCAACACAAATTGATATGGACGGGTGACGAGCACGTGCACGGACCATGAGGCAGCAATGGTGACTGCTGTCAGTGTCATTCAACCCCATTACAACATCACATCCCTTCCCGCAACAGGCTCGTAGCCACGCGCTATTGCAACGCATAGAATCAGGTTCAAATCCCGCGAGTGAAGGTGAAAGCGGCTTCGTGGTAACTTGCATGATCAGATTGAAATTCACGCTAGTGAGGAGGGGATCATCCCCCCCACCCACCACCCCTCCTTCTTTCCCCCCCCCACCTCCCCCTCCCCCCTTGAAAACCACTTTGCCTAATGATTCTTCAATGAGGCACGTTAAATGACCCACTGTAATAGGATTTCAAAAAAAATCTTGTCTATCTTACTAGAAATAATTTCATAAAAACCTGGTATTACCTGCTTTCTGTGAATGTTTCGATTTGATTTTCTGAGTGGCGATTTTACCTGTCACCAAAATGTGTTCAATTTGATTTGGTAAAATGGAACCGCCTTTACGATTTAAAAAATTAAACTCGACACCGGACAACAACCAAAAAACCACACAAAAAAAACAACACATGCAAACTGACAACAAACACCAGGCTCCCTTGTAACTGACTACTTTATGTTTTTCCTATCTCAGTTTCTCACAAGCAGTTTTTTACAGTAGCACTTCAATATTTAATATTTATTATTCAATTCACCGTTCAAATGTTGCTTCTTAAACTCCACACCACAATACATGACAACAATATCACCCCCTCACTCCAAAGTATTCCTTTACACCCCCCATCCAAACACACCCCCACCCACACACCCCACCTCTTCTCCTCACACCTTCCCCCATTTCTTCCTTCATCTTCCGCGGCAACTGTCCTGTTTTCAGTACTTGACCTTGATATCAACTAGTTAAATAGCACTTAGCGGCACGATTAAACTGGACACCACAGCCACAACAGATCCATACACCAACAGACATCTATAGCCCAGGCCAACTGACCGCTAAACTTCCTTCTGTAAGGCTTAATTACACGCCTCAACGAGAATCAACTCTAACCAGCCCCGTTCAACGTTGACGCGTGCAAGTAAACAAATAGATGAACGTTCTATTTCCCTTCTACTCTCTTCCAGTAGTAGTAGTAATAGTAGTAGTATTTATTATTATTATTATTATTATTATTATTATTATTATTATTATTATTATTATTATTATTATTATTATTATTATTATTATTATTAAGCACAGTGCAAGAAGGTAGAAGAAGAGGGAGACAGAAAAAGAGGTGGGAGGACAACATTCGAGAATGGACTGGCTTGACACTGAGCGAAGCCATGAGGTTGCTGAGGACAGACGTCAATATAAGGTTGCATGCATGTGCTACAATGCACTATCAAACAACACCCCTCGGTATCTGTCAGACCTCCTCCATATCTACACACCTTCAAGATCTCTCCGCTCTAGTAATGACACCATGAAACTAAAACCTCGAGCATTTACAAACAAATCATGTGGTGAGAGATCATTTTCTTTCCAAGGACCATTGATATGGAATAGCCTCCCAGCCGATGTACGCCATGCGACATCCTATAACTCTTTTAAGAAAATGTTGAAGACATACCTTTTTACTGCCACATACAATTAAACGTTTTTTTTTTTTTTGCTGCTCTTTGTGTGTGTGTGTGTCTGTGCAGTACACATGGTGTGTGTGGGTGTATGTGTGCGCTTTGATCTCTGCGAGGGAAAGCGCCTTATAAATAAATAAATAATAATAATAATAATAATAGAGAAAGATGGAGTACGCTGGTTAAACGATCATCTGTGGTGCCCCAACGACCTCCGAGTTATGGTATATAGGATAGGATAAGATTATTATTATTATTATTATTATTATTATTATTATTATTATTATTATTATTATTATTATTATTATTATTATTCCAGGAGGACAGCAATAAGGAGTATGTCAACGATGTTATCATTTAACTGCGGCTCAACTTTCATAGGCAAGACAATCACACTTTCAATAGCTTTATTTACAACAAGGATACAGAATAGGTTATTGCCACACACCAATGCATTTAGTCAATGTTTGTTGTACTGCACACAAATACGTTATTGATATGCTATTTATTATTTGGGTAGCGCCGAGCTTTCGTGCGCCCCGATGTTCAATTATTATCTAAAAAAACATTTATGTTTAAGCCAATTAAAAATATATAAAAATTCTTATAATATAGCGTTGCTATATCAACTCACCATTAAATGAAATAGTTAATTAAAACTCCACAATACGCTGTCAAAACACACGCACAACACTCTGAATGAGAAGACGGCCACTGATTCTTGAAGGTATGTATGCGTTTATCGTTTCATTATTTCAACTGCACCGAAAACACATTTCACAGCACCTACCCTTCCTCGTGCTCCGTGAAATGCCCGTAGTTAACTGGACGCCACAGCGAGACACGACACACACACTCTCTCCCAGACACCTAACTTGACGTTCACAACATTATATTGTCAGGCTGGACACTGCAGTCGCCGTGGCCGCTCAAGACACGACTGGACGGTGGTCAGTCACCCTGGTCACCTATACCGCTGTAGTTAATGGTCACTACCGTACGGCCATCGATTGAGCGCCGACCCTCGCCACGCTGAGCTGTAGGACAATACTGGACAATCACCCCGACCACGGAGATGCTGTTTTTCTGAGGATTTTTGAGTGTTTGGAGAGGGGGGTTAAACAACACTACAACAACCAAACAAAATAAAAAGTGTTGGATGGGGGGGGGGGGGGGGGGGGGGGGGGCAGAGAGAGAGAGAGAGAGAGAGAGAGAGAGGGAGGGATGGAGGGAGAGAGTGGTGGGGGAAGGGTGGACGGGTGATTTGGGATATAAAAATTCGTCACCCATAAATTAACTTCTCAGCTAAAAAGCAGCAACCGCAGCGCCAACCAGGTCGAGGGAGAATAGGTGCATAGTCCATGCTCTCTCTCTCTCTCTCTCTCTCTCTCTCTCTCTCTCTTTCTCTCTCTCTCTCTCTCTCTCTCTCTCTCTCTCTCTCTCCCCCTCTCTGTACGCGTGTGTTTTACCTGACACTCCACACATTTAGGACATGAGCGTCAGGATTTTAAAATCTGTGCTGATACAAAAGTTGGGTTTACGCTGTCGACCTCAGGAGTAGTGGCGAATGAGCTTAGCGTTGGAGGGTCTGAACTAACACAGCCGACTGCTGCTGCCTGCACATACACACTTTACTGGACATAACTTCAGACGGATGTACAGTGAACACAACAAGCTGAAGAAGAACTTAGTAAAGTCAAATATTGTTTGCACAGAATGTGAGTTGCGGGTCTGGTATTACTAGATCTGCGCTAAGACCACTGTATTCTGTGAAGGAGGCTTCATTATAGCTAATCACCATTTCTACCTTGACGATGATAATGAGGAGGAGGAGGAAGTGAAAAATGAGAAAGAGAATGATGATGATGATTATGATGATGATGGCGGTCGTGATGACGATGATGATGATGAGGAGGAGGAAGTGGAAAATGACAAAGAGAATGATTATGATGATTATGATGATGATGGCGGTCGTGATGACGATGATGATGATGAGGAGGAGGAGGAGGAGGAAAAAGAATGAGGATGCAATCCAGTGACCCATGAAGGCGGGAGTTGGAAGCAACCGTATATACTTCATGATGATGATGATGATGATGATGATGATGATGATGATGATGATGATGATGATGATGATGATGATGATGATGAAGCATCTTACAACACAATCTCTGGCACAAAGAATTGCTGACTTGAAGACTAGCTTCTTTCTTTTCTTTCATTCTAAATCTTTTCTTTAAATTTTCTTCTTTTAATCCTCTTTCTCTAAAACTACCTCTTCCTTCTCCCCTTACTCTTCTTCTCTTCTTCTTATTATCGTCCTTGATCCTTCTGTCGCTCCTCTTGCTCGTTTCTTCTTCTGCAAAGCTGCTACTGAAGGCGTTCAGACACAAGGGCAAATGAAGCGAATTAACTTGGTGCCGTGTTTGCCCAAGTCGTTCGGTGCTTTTTAGTGGTCTGTGGCTATCACAAGAATCTGGTTCTCACTTCATCGCAGAACTCAACAGCACAGTAATATCTTGACTGCGCCAGCCATAAAAAAAAGATGTCCTGTCTGGCATCTCGTTCTCAAAACGTCCTTCCCACCCACCCCCTCCCCACCCACCCCAATCCAAAGTGCGTTTTTTTCTGGAACATTACCTGGCCTATTCGGACCAACTGACAGACAGCAAGAACAAAATATTTATCTTTTTTTAATCAGGGAAAATGACCACAGTGATTCATCTCTCTCTCTCTCCCTCTTTCTCTCTCCCTCCCTCTCTCTCCCTCTCTCTCTCTCCCTCCCTCTCGCTCCCTCTCTCTCTCTCTCTCTCTCTCTCATGACCCGCCCGTCTGTAATGACTGACCATTAACAAAAAGATGACAATATAACAGACTGAAGACCTTAGATCCAGAGATGTACAATCCCCACGTAAGTATGATCTGTAGACTGTGTCATTATGGGCTGTTTATGTAGAAGAGGGATGGGGGTCAACTCTGGCTTTTGCTTTTGGGAACAGTGCAGTTTTCGGGCACCTTTCAACACGGGTACGGAGGAGAGGGATGGTAGAGAGATTGGGTATAATCAATGCGGCTGAAAGGGAGTCATAACCCTTTCAAGGCCTCATACAAGGCACGTACAACTAAACTGCTGCCCTGGCGATGTTCAAGACAATTTGGAAAGACAGGACCCTCAGTCTACATTCCAAGGTAAGACGGCTGCGCTCCCTTGTCATCTCCATCTTCCTATACGCTTGCCAAACATGGACCCTCACAGCAGATCTACAACGAAGAATACAAAGCATGGAGATGAGGTGCTACAGAAGACTTCTGGGCATTCCCTATACCCAGCACATCACCAACGACGAAGTCCGACAGACCATCACACAAGCCATTGGACAACACGATGACCTGCTCACAGTGGTGAAGAACCGGAAACTCCGATGATATTGCCACGTCACCAGATCATCAGGCCTTGCAAAGATCATCCTGCAATGCACAGTGCAAGGAGGTAGAAGAAGAAGGAGACCGAAAAAGAGGTGGGGGGACAACATTCGAGAATGGACTGGCTTGACACTGAGCGAAGCGATCAGGGTTGCTGAGGACAGGGATAGATGGAGTACGCTGGTTAAACGATCATCTGTGGTACCCCAACGACCTCCGAGTTAAGGGATAGGATAAGATTATTAATAATAATAACAACAACAACAACAACAACTGTATAGCCATCAATGTTAAGACCACAACTAAATAATAATAGCGCTGATCGTAATAATATTGTTATTCCCTTCGGATTATTTGCTCTGTTGATTTCAGTTCTATAAAGTCTGTTGTCACTGTCTTTAGAAGTTTTTTTTTACAAAGTTTTTCCAAACAAAAATCCTTATTTTGTATTTTTACCTAAAGTCAACCCTTGACAATACATAAGAAGTCACATCCTTTGAAATACAATCCTTTGTTTTGTAATGAACTGCTCGGTCTTCTATATAGATTTAGCCCCCGTATCAATATCGGTACTGTGAAAGTTTCTTAATACGGGCAGGTACTATTTCTGTAGGTATTGACGGGACATTGTTATTCAAGTACTTGGGTATTTTTGGCCGCTAATAATCAATGAACAACGGCTGCCTGGTTTTAGTTCTCAGTTTTCACGTGCAGTTGACTGAAGTGTCTGTTATCTGCTACTAACGGCAGTACAGTTACATTACCGTTTTATAATTATTGCATTGCTGTGCTGCGATTTCTTTCAAGATGGTGTTCCGCATTCAGTTGCTGTTACACTCCGTTTGATGTTGGTGTTTTCTATCAGTATTTGATTCAGCCCCAATGCTGAATTCCTGATAAGGTGTAACTAAGATTCGTATATCCACGCAGCCTGCTCACTCAGCATACAAGACACGGAGTCGACGTATGAAGTTTTCCACTTTTATTCAGCACACATCAACAACTGCATACAATCGCTCAATCGCCTTTCCACTCTCAAATGTACTTTCCAACTTCACTATCATCAACAACTTCTCTAACCCCACACAGGGCATCCATTTTATAATTTTTTTTTCTCATTCGAGATGACGACAGGTCGTTCTAGAAATGACGCATTACAACCAACCAATCAGAATTAAAGATCGTCATCACTGACTTACGTCATACATCTCTCTTCCTGTCAAAAGAATGTTCTCCATTATCTACGTCCATCAAGAAACTTCGATCGATAGTAAACAAACGGATCCAGAAAATTCTCCAACAATATCGACTAACGAAAATTATCAACGTTATACAAAGCCTCTCCTAACAACAATGCAAACTCAAATCAAAGGTAAATAAACTCCATTATTGAATACTTTGCAAAACGAAACGATTAGATCTATCGTGCGCGTTTTAGACATACTACCATTGGCGTTTCAACGTAACAGTTGCTTTATTTTCTTGAAATCAATGGCGTAGAAAATGACTTGTGGGAGCAAAATTGGGTTTATTTCCATAGAACGGAAGTCCAGCACAACTAATACGCATTGATTGTTGGGAAACGAACTCAAACAAGGATAGGCCTATTCTCCCAAAAATTAATTTATCCAGAATTAGTAATGTTCAAAATGCTGTTTATGCAAAAGAACATTTTCTGCTATCCATTGGAGTACCAAGGAGTGAATGGCTGTACAGAGAAATTCGCAATGAATGAATGCTTGTCTGTACTGTATGGAACAAGTCACCATCAATTAATATTGGTCTGACACGGGTCAAACGAAATAAAGATAAAAAGAAAGGGAAAGGCTAACCTGGGTTAACTGCACTCATAAACAGGGGTAAACAGTGTACCAGGTCTTAAGGTGTGGGAGCGCTGTTGGTGCTAGTTGATGTATTGACTGTTGACACCTTACCACGCCTTGCACGCTACGTTGTTCTGTATAAATGTTACACGTCGATCACCCCCCCCCCCCTTACACCCACAACTCCCGCCTCCCCACCTCCACAAACCCCTCTTTCTCCTTCTTTTATTATTCCTTTAGCTTTTACTGTCAACCCCTCCCCTCCTCCTAAATCTCCTCTTCTTTCCCTCTTCCCACCCCTCAGTAATAATGTTCTCTCACTGCAACCACACTCTCCATCCCCTACACGCTCTCAAACCTTAAATCGGTCTTTAAATCAAGTCTGAGAGACAGCATCTTTTAATGAACTTGACGACGAGTATTCCTACGCTGGATAAGTCAGAGTTCATTAAACCAACCTAACAAAATATTCAAGTGACGTCGTCTATAATCTGGCAAAACCAATAAAATGGTTGGTTTATTAGGTGTCTAATCCTGCAGAGGCCCTTACAAAGCTCCCAACAGTGTGATTTCCTTCGTTTGTGAGTGTTTCCAGCCAATGGCCAGCTCACAGCCCCAGGGCACGCTATCGCCTCTTAAGGCAAAATCAACAAACACAAAGTTAAAGTCTTCGCTGTAGTTTATGGCTGGGACCAAGTAAGAGTGCGTTTCATGCTTCTTTCAAGAGGGTAGTGGGTGTGCGGAATGTTCATGTGTTGTGTGGGTGTGCGGAATGTTCATGTGTTGTGTGGGTGTGCAGAATGTTCATGTGTTGTGTGGGTGTGCGGAATGTTCATGTGTTGTGTGGGTGTGCGGAATGTTCATGTGTAGTGTGGGTGTGCGGAATGTTCATGTGTTGTATGGGTGTGCGGAATGTTCATGTGTTGTGTGGGTGTGCGGAATGTTCATGCGTTGTGTGGGTGTGCGGAATGTTCATGTGTTGTATGGGTGTGCGGAATGTTCATGTGTTGTGGGGGTGTGCAGAATGTTCATGTGTTGTGTGGGTGTGCAGAATGTTCATGTGTTGAGTGGATGTGCAGAATGTTCATGTGTTGAGTGGATGTGCAGAATGTTCATGTGCTGTGTGGATGTGCAGAATGTTCATGTGTTGCGGGGGTGGGCAAAATGTTCATGTGTTGTGGGGGTGTGCAGAATGTTCATATGTTGTGTGGGTGTGCGGAATGTTCATGTGTTGTGTGTGTGTGCGGAATGTTCATGTGTTGTGTGGGTGTGCGGAATGTTCATGTGTTGTGTGGGTGTGCGGAATGTTCATGTGTTGTGGGTGTGTGCAGAATGTTCATGTGTTGTGGGTGTGTGCAGAATGTTCATGTGTTGTGGGGGTGGGCAAAATGTTCATGTGTTGTGGGGGTGGGCAGAATGTTCATGTGTTGTGGGGGTGGGTAAAATGTTCATGTGTTGTGGGGGTGTGCAGAATGTTCATGTGTTGTAGGGGTGTGCAGACTGTTCATGTGTTGTGGGGTTGGGCAAAATGTTCATTTTTTGTGTGTTTGGTTAGTTGGTTAGTTAGTCATTGTTTACAGGGTCCAGCGGACTGCAAAGAGCCGGATCTTGGTTGAAAGAGAACTCACCCCTGATCCACATTAAAAATCAGCTGAAACAACTCTAACGGCAACAAGAAGGCATTTCACCAGCCGGTCACTTTACAATAAAGGCCTCCCATGCAGGGGACGCTGAGGCTGTACTCTCATTTATCGAATCCACGTTTACAAACACATACCTAGGAAATGCTTACATTGTTAAATAATAATACAATAGAAAACCCTAGTTACCATTTGCAAGAAAGTGTCCAATTGACCCAAGCTGACCCAGCAGATCCCTTACATACATGAAGAGTTTTGGAAGTTTACCAAAAAAAAAATAGGTGACTGGCCTAGCGAAGAAAATAGAAGATTGATAGAACAGACTAGGAACGTGAAGGAACAAATGAGAATGATAGAAACTGATGTGATCTAAAGCACTACACTTCCACAAAGTGGGGGTACTATTCATACATAAAACCCCGGCACTCCCAAGGGAGTAATTTTTATTTAACTTTCGACGTTGGTGGTGACCGCAACATAAACAATCTCAACACTATAATTTCGAAATCAACAACTTCGCACAAGACTAGTCTTAGCTAGTCATAAACTACAAATTAACCTGCGTATATGTTGGAAATCTTGAGATTGTCCGTTTCTTGTATAAACTGCAGAAAAATATAATATCAAATCAACAAACAGCAAATAACATATATTAAAACTCGCACTTTTGAAGTATTCGTAGTTTGTGGACCACTTTCAAAGCTAGAATTATTCTTCAACTTGATGAAGTGTTCAAGATTTAATAAAACCAATTACAAAAAAGGTATCAACAAAAGCCTCACACTTACGAACCCGTCAAAGGTTGACAAAGGAATCAAAACTACAATCACACAATTTAAAAGCGCGCACTTCTGAAGTCTCCAGAGAGTCATACACACTTCCTCAGTCCTGGTCGTAAACGTTGAACAACTCTTGAGGAGGACTTCAATCCACGCCTTTCCCAGACACTGCGCAACGTTTATCACTGCACAAACACTGTAAAAGTGGTGTACACTACGAGTGGTCAGCGTCATAAAGTACTCCCTCCTAGTGTCCAATTGCACGTCCAAGTCATCAAAGATTAGAAATCGGTTCGTCGCGATAGTCAGTACAAAATGGTATCAATACTTATCTGTTATCATTGCAATGACAGCAATAAAAGTCGTACCTTTAGCATGTTGTGATGCGGTAAACGTCACCAGACCATCAGGCCTTGCAAATACCATTCTGCAAGGCACAGTGCAAGGAGGTAGAAGAAGAGGGAGACCGAAAAAGAGGTGGGAGGACAACATTCGAGAATGGACTGGCTTGACATTGAGCGAAGCCATCAGGGCTGCTGAGGACAGAGAAAGATGGTGTATGCTGGTTAAACGATCATCTGTGGTGCCCGTACAACCTCCGGGTTACAGGACAGGATAGGATAGGATAGGATAGGATAGGATAGGATAGGATAGGATAGGATAGGACAGGATAGGATAGGATAGGACAGGATAGGATAGGATAGGATAGGATAGGATAGGATGCGGTAAAACAGCTTGAAGAAAGGGGATAAAACCTGGCCTGGGGAGGCAACTCCTTCAGTTGGCTGAGATGTCGACTGGTAAGAGGTTTGCAGGCCCACTAAATGTGGAAAATGAGTTTCTTGATTTAACGTTACTGCCCCTTCCCCCCTCTCTCTCCCTAACATCCAGTCCACAAGCTTCCTCTCCTACCTCCCCCTCCCCGCCGTCATCTTCCCTCATCCTTACACACGTCCAAGCCCTCAATGCTTGGGCACCATGCCGTCCCCAAACGACCCCCCCCCCATCCCCCCACTTCCCTCCTTTCCTTCCTTTTGTGTGTTCACGAGTCTGGAACTCGGGACTGTTTGAGAAGATCGTTCACATTGTAAATGAGAGAACCCAAAGCAGTCTGAACCCATTCAGCATCTCTGACATACGTCATCATTAAGTTGGTAATAGCGGGTAGTCGTTCGTCTGAACAATTATCAGTAACGTATTAGTACACTTATCTGCGGGCGGAGATTTATTTGAAAGCGTTGATCATGGCGGGCATTTGTTCTTCTGAACGTTTTCAGTACCATCGTCATATCAGTATACTTAGGTGATAAAAAAAAGTGTAAATAGCGAAATCCGCACTTAGATGACCAAGCCAATAAACCGCGATATATGTGACTGAAGTGTAGAGTACTGTCTATTGTAACAGATACCCGGAGAACTGTATTAAATGTACTGATCTCTGTAGGTGTTTTGTGAGAGATATCACATAGTTATTCAATGCCGGTCTTGTGACTATTAACAGTTTGTTTGAGAGTTCTAGTATTAACTATCTTGACAGGCAGGTGAGTGTACTGAATGTATTGGAAAGTTCTAGTTTATAACTATCTTCACAGGTGAGTGTATTGTACGTGTCTAGCTGTAAACTACAAGTAACCGTTGTTTTATAGCGCGCACATCAGTTCAAACACTTGTCCAAGGCGTTGGCAGAAATAAGGATTCACACACAAGGTGCCAAAAACGCAAACTTGCAGCATACCGCGCATTGGTCAAAGTTCGAGCCGCTGTGAAATCCAGATCCATCTGTTCGCATGCGTGTGTGGTTGAGCCCGTCATCTGGCTTTCAAATACAATGGCGGAGTCTTCAAAGCTCCACTGGCGTCATGAGAGGATGTTTTGTGGGTGAAAGTGATCAGAGGGAGTGAACAGCAACACAGTATAAAGAAATATCACCCACAAATCCCACTTCTGCGGTATAAAAACAAAATCTCGCGTCCAGGCTGGAACCCCTGTCTTCAGCACGCCAGGCGATTAGTCCTACGGCTGAGTTAATGTGTCTCTCAGTATTAGCAGTTGTACTAATTTCATTGTCTTTAGTTCTCTTGTGACGGTGACTCTAAACCTGGCAATGGGAGCGGCAATTTCAAAGAGAGTGAACAGTGAGCAGACGAGAGTGAAGTATTGGCAACGACAGAGTCAACAGGACAACGACAGAGTCAACAGGACAACGACAGAGTCAACAGGATAACAAAGGAACAGATAGGCACACAGGGTAATACACTAACTCAACAACAGTAAATACAGTCAGCGTAAGGGGAAGCAGGCATCGTATGATCTCAGACACGCTGTTTGGAATAAAGTGTAATACTGAGTTGTTCAGGAAGTTTGACACTGCCCCTAAGTTGATACAGCAAGTTGATGCCCTGATTGTGTCAGCTCCATAAGCAACTCTTTGAATGGGGAAGTGCGCTATTGCAGAACAATTACTGGACGTTTATTTGATGTTCAGTTAGCAGTGATACAGCGTTGTGGAAATATAGCTATACAATATTGCAGTATTAGGTTGAACCTTTGGAATCCCAGTAACACAAAGGTGTGTCCACCAACACATTGTACAACTTCTCTCAAGGAATTGTCAGGCAAATGTCAACACCGATGGCCACTTGTAAAGCGCGTACTTTCTCGCTTTAGTGTCGTCTGGAAATCACGAAATATCCTAGCATCGCCCACCACAAGAACAACTTCTCGCCGACACTCTCGTTGTAAACGGTACTCTCGTGACTATGGTCAGACGCGAGTAATGGTCCTCGGTCGCTATAATTAAACTAGACACCATTTTATGGCTGCTGTAATCCTAAGTCTGTGCTATTCTCACAGAGGGAACAAGGGTTTGAAAAGGGAGCTGAAGACCAATTTAGGTTTCCTTGGAAATCAAACAACGTCTGTAGCCATGATTGAGCCACACAAGTTGCAATGCACCATTTTGACTAGTGTTTCCACAAAGTGGGACAGGTAAACGTCAGCTGAATTTCAAGGGTTGAAAAGTGATTATTATATTGAATTTATAATATATCACAATTTTAAAAAAGTGTGAATGAATGTATGAGTGATGTATGGATTGATGGAGTAAAATGCTATACAGGTTTAAGATAAGATAAGATAAGAATATTTATTTACCAAGTAAAAACGTTACAAGGATTTTGGTGTGACATGGCGACAGTGAAATACATCCTTTCTTGCACAGTCATTCATCGTGTCATACACTTCATTGGCCTATAACATGTATACAGCACTAAAGGATAGGTAAACACAGTAACATACATCACTCATCAGTCATATAAAGTTATGGAGTCAAAACACACCCTGCAGGTAAAACAAAATACAGCATTAAAACAATTTAACAGCATTAAATAAAATGAGAATTATTAAGAATGTTAGGCTTCACATCCAACACCACACACACACACCACACACGCACACACACACACACACACACACACGGCATAGCATACTCGTACTCCTATTTCACAAAGGTACAAATCAAGCAATGGTTGTGAGTTTTCAGTTTATACAGATCATTCCATGTTTGGTGATGTACTGAGGACAGCGTCAGGGAAGAAACTGTTTCTGAATCGAGAAGTTCTGGCTCTTAAAGCGCGGAACCGACGGCCAGAGGGCAGAAGCTCGAAGAGACTATTGGCTGGGTGTGATGGATCGCAGACCGTTTTTCCCGTTTTCCGTTTCATTCGCGTTGTGAAAATGGAGGCGACAGATGGAAAGTCGCAACCAGCTATTTTGGAGGCAGTCTTAACAATGTGCTCGAGCTGTTTCTTTTCTATCGCGGTTGTGCTGCCGTACCAGACAGTGATAGAGAAGCACAAAATGCTCTCTATCACCGCGCGATAGAACTGTACCATAATTTTACTAGACATACCAAACTTTCGCAGCTGTCTCAGAAAGTGGAGACGCTGTTGGCACTTTTTTACAATAGACGTGGTGTTATTATTCCAACTTAGGTCGCTCGAGATGATGGAACCGAGAAATTTGAACGAGTCGACCTGCTCAACGGTTTCCCCATTGATGACAAGGGGCAATACCTGGACATTTATTCGGCGAAAGTCGATCACGACCTCTTTTGTCTTCGAGACGTTCAGTTCCAGGTCGTTGTCCGAGCACCAGCCAACCATTCTTCGAACCTCTTCCCGATACGCAGTCTCGTCCGTATCAGAGATCAGACCTTCGAGGGTAGTGTCATCGGAAAATTTTAACATTTTCACAAATGGGGTTGCAGATACAGTCATTTGTGAACAGAGTGAAAAGTAGTGGAGAGAGAACGCATCCTTGTGGAGCGCCAGTGTTCAGTGTTACACAGGCAGAGAATGAGTTGTTGAGTCTGACGACCTGAGGACGGTCTAGAAGAAAGTCAAGAATCCAGTGACAGCTCATATCCATTCTATAATGCCGTGGTAATGCGGTAGGCCTGCATAGCCTTCCTAGCAGAGCAAGTCTTAAACAACAACACAAAAATCTCCTATTCGATCAAGCACAGACAGGTCTCCAAAATAATTCAAAATGCACTCAAGAACTAAGGGAGTCTACGGTAAGAAATTCAAGCCCAACCTGAACGATGACGATTGGTTTATATGAAAACACCTTCAGTGTCCTCGCCCTCATCCTCATTGAAGGCACAAACTACCGTCACTGGGGCTACAGTTTCTTGTGTTATCAAAGGCAAAGATAACATAAGTGTGGCACCCCTCTTAAACTAATGTTATTGAGAGGTTTCCTGATACTCTATCCTAAATAGACGTCGTAATGTTAGGGTACTATCTACCTCCTAGTTACACCTATATGCATTATTGACAGCTTAGAACATGAGCCTAATCAGGCTCACATTTCTGGAAACAGTTCCAGGCGACACCTCGAGGTGTGAATGCCTTAATAACACAAGGCCAGAGTTCCATGGAGAAAGATTAACAACAAGATACAACTGGAAATAAGCCTTGAGCGACAAAGATACCTGAACTTGCACAGTCAAGCTGTAAGACACTATTGTAACAATGAACGGGGATTCCAATTACCTTTTCAAACAGTATCAATTAGGGTTTGCTTGATGGTTGTTGGTATGGAGTGAGTGAGTGTGCGAGTGAATGTGTGTGCGTGTGAAAGAGCGAGAGACAAAGAGACAAATATGACGAATATTAAACACAAACCGTGTCACGCTACGCAGTTCGCAGTCGCGCGCCTATGTATATAGTTTAATCATCAGCCTGTACATAGAGGTTAGAAGTTACGGTAGTCAAGGGGAGAGAATCAGAATAAATTAATTAAGTTTATAATTAATAAAAGTAGCGAATGATTTGCGCCCGTGCGGAACGCACTATGTTAGAAAAACAGCATAGTTGGCTATTTTGTTATTGAGAAGATTAATTGCTGCCATGCGATATTCTATGTGTGAAATGCGTGCTCTAATCGCGAACGGTGTAGGGAATGAATTATAATTAAAACGAGTGTATTCTAGAAGATTCCTAGCTAATCGTATAAAACCCCATGCACTGTATATTTTGAGGAGCAGAAACGTTTTGATATCGCTTTTGTAGCCAGAATCAACAGATCCGAGTTGGGTCAAGGTGCCAGTTAGTGACTTTGTCTGTGGGTCGTACTGATCAGACCGTCAACGAAAAAGAGCCTATTATCGGAAGAGGAGGACTGTTTTGGGAACACTTTGGAAGTGTTTGATTAACTGGAACTGTTCTAAGCTGTTTAGAATACCTACTGTGTATTCTCGGTGAAATCTGAGTTATCTACGTATAACGTCGGGTGACCTGTGACTCCGTCTAGGACTTCTTGTGCCTGTATATCACCTTGCCTAACCTTCTGTGCCTGTGTGTTTGTCCCGTCGTTTGTGTGTCTTTGTCAACAGGCCGGGGATCCCACTGGTAGCCGTAAGTTATTTACCTCAATTTCTCAGTTGGCCATAGCGTTCGGGGGTTTGGGTTATGCATGCAGTGTGAATGGTTAGTTAATTATGTTTTCTTAATTCTATTTTATGTTTCATATTGTTTGCTGCATAAATACCTAGCAATAGAGAGAGAGAGAGAATTTTCTAAAATGTATTATAAATTAAATAATTATAAATTGATATAAAAGAATTCGCTGTTATGTAGCGAAGAGATGACAGAAAGGAGGTGATTGTGAATGTATATGCGCGATGACAGGGAGGATGAGTAAGGATGTTGAAAGGGAGACAACCATTCCGGTAGCGGGATGCTTGTGCAGTATATTGTAATATAATTATTAATGGTTGCGTATTTTTGTATGTATTGTTGTAGATGTACCAAAACCAAAACCTTAGAGCGGATCATTGATGATGTGCTGAAACCTTGCTGGTGTGAAGCTGGTGCGCCTCGGCCTATTACGCCGGTGTTCTGTGTGTCAACCTCGGTTGCGAAGGTTGTGGTATTCGCCCAAGGAACCTTATTTTGTTTATAAAGCACACACACGCACACTCCACCATACACAACAAATAACTATAACCATTGATAGACAATTGTGAGGAATAATAATTGTTTTACATGTGATAAATTATAAATTACAGCACATTGAAATATATTTAATCTGAATTGATTGATAAACGTTGTTGAGTAATATTACCTACTAGATTAAGTAACCCTGTGATTGTATAGTTTTGTCTGGGGGAATTATTTCGCCAGATATTAATTAATTAATAATTTAGATTAATTTCTTACAAATTCTATTTTGCATAAAGGATAAATTTTCTTATTCATTTTATATAATATAAGAGACTTCTTGTATCTGTTTAAAATTTAAGTGGAACAAAATTTGAATATTTATAAAGATTTAAAGCAGTTGCTTACTGTGTATTTACTTCGTTGTCAGTAAGCTGTTTCAGCCATAATTATTACCAATTCTTTTGTACATTTTGTAGTTAGACATTTTTCATTTCGATTTAGTTATTATTATTATTTTGAGCGAAATGTTTATGTATTAGTTTGGGGTTATATTAGTGGGATTGAGGGTTGGTAGGTTGGGAAGTGGGATAAAGGGAGTTAATTTTGAGTATGAATGTGTGAGTGAAATAAAGAAATTGTCTTGTTACTTCTGGTTTTGTCTTTTAGAGTTTATTTAGGTGTTGGGTTTTTTTCTCGTGTGAAAGAGCACACATGTCGAACCTCTGTTGAGGCAGTTGGGACGTGACAAACCGTATGTACTCACCTCAAATCTGTTCACATTAATATGGAGGATCTGTAACACACACAAATAAAACAGGTTTTATCATCAAAAAAACAACTACGAGGTACTGCGTCGCTTTAACAACACCAAGACAACTTCGTAAACATCCTCAACACCATGGGAGTGATGGGTGGAGGGTGGGGTGGGGGATTAAAACCATATCGTGCCAAAACATCTTTAACGACCACTGAATAAAGAGCCAGAAAAATAACAGGATGACGATGTGCCTAAACACCCACAAACATATCAATATTACACACACACAAGTCTGTCAGGAACCTAGAAAGAGAGCAAACTAATGTAAAACAAGAAAAATAAGATGTCTGATGATGAGACGACGACGACGATGACGAAGAAGAAGAAGAAGAAGAAGAAGAAGAAGAAGAAGAAGAAGAAGAAGAAGAAGAAGAAGAAGAAGAAGAAGAAGAAGAAGAAGAAGAAGAAGAAGAAGAAGAAGAAGAAGAGAAGAAGAAGAAGAAGAAGAAGAAGAAGAAGAAGAAGAAGAAGAAGAAGAAGAAGAAGAAGAAGAAGAAGAAGAAGAAGAAGAAGAAGAAGAAGAAGAAAGAAGAAGAAGAAATATGAACAATGAGGTTTAACGTCTACACCGTACCCACCATTGGTGATATGGCAGACGGGGATAACCATCCCAGGGAAAGAGGGGTAGGGACCTGAATCAAAACTGAACCACCAGAGCAATCATGTTACTAAAATGGACAGTTAAAAACTGACACTTTTTATTTCGCCGACCAACCACGGGATTCGAACCTGGGTCATTGGTGTGCAAAGAGAACGCGCAAAGAAGAATAAACACTCACATTCACGATCTGGATCCCCACTTTATGGACATGTAGTGCTTTAAATTCCTACTATTGGTGTCTTTTTCCTTTGCTCTTTGTCGTTCCTACTGTCCTATCAATCCATTATCGTCTTCGCTAGACCAGTCACCTACCTTTTTCTTGAAATCTCTCCCAAAACTCCTCATTTGTGTTTGAGATCTGTTGGGTCAGCTTGAGGATATTGGACGCTTTCTGCCAAATGGTCACTAGGGCTTTCTATGGTATTATTATTTAGCAATGTAGGCATTTTATATGTATGTGTTTTGTTCATATTTTATAATGATGTGTATATTCTATTTTGTTTTTTATACACGGGGGTTCGATAAATTTAGAGTACAGCCTCAGCGTTCCCTGCTTGGGGTGCCTTTATTGTAAAGTGACCGGCTGGTGGAGCGGCTTCAGTGTTACCGTTAGGGTTGTTTCAGCAGATCTATTTTACGGATCAGGGTTGAGCCCTCTTCCAACCAAGTTGTGGTCTTAATTCGGCTCTTTGCAGTCCGCGGGACGCTACGCAAAATGACTAAATGAATAAATTCATTTTTACATTAAAGAGAAACTTCACTACATAATAATTATATCAAATAATGTTATTTAGTACCCCGACTCTTTCTCTCCCTCCCTCCCTCCCTTCTTCTCATCATTCTCTCTCTCATAAACCTCCCCTCATCCATATATCTTTCTCTCTCGAATTTAAAAAGAGTAATACCGATAAGATAAAAAAAAAAGAGGGAAATTTTCTAAGATGAAGATACAATTGTTAATTAATTGTCGCTTACGAACGCCTTGGGAGTCTAAAACATATATTATCCTGTTAAACCTTCAAAACTTCAATTTCTCTCTCTCCCTCTCCCCTATCTTTCTCCCTGTCTCCCCCTTAATCATCCACCCACAACAAAACATATTGTCATCACATATCCTCACTCACTGCCTGGAGGAATCTGGAGTTTTAATCAAAGACCTTTTTTTATCTGCTTCATTCGTGTCCTTTTTTTTTCTTTCTTCACTCTTTCTTTCTTTGATGCTTTCTGTTGGTCTGCTGTGACATCAAAGGCTGGTTCAGACGGAGGGATTTCTTCTGTCTCGTCCCCAAATTTGTGGGTGTAGTCTTAAATTTGCCCTGTTGGATAAGAACATAGTAGACCACGGATCGGGAAGGCTGGAAGGAGGTAGGGATGGAGAGAGAGAGGGAGAGGCAGAGAAAGAGAGAGAAAGAGGGAGATAAAATGAGAGAGAGATGTACATGTATAGAGAGAGAAATGGAGAGAGAGAGAGAGAGAGAGAGGGAGAGAGAGAGAGAGAGCTAACGTCAGTAGCGTTAGTACCAGACCACTCTGAGCTTACTATAGTAGGGTGGATGTACTGCCCCAATCACTGATAATATACAGGGTGTTAGACAAATACTTGCCAATTGAACACTGCTAACAACTGTGATAAACAATAGGCCTATATCTAACTAATATGTATCGTCATCCTTGCCTATTGAACACTGCTTACAACTGTGATAAACAATAGGCCTATATCTAACTAATATATATGTATCGTCATCCTTGCCTATTGAACACTGCTTACAACTGTGATAAACAATAGGCCTATATCTAACTAATATATATGTATCGTCATCCTTGCCTATTGAACACTGCTTACAACTGTGATAAACAATAGGCCTATATCTAACTAATATATATGTATCGTCATCCTTGCCTATTGAACACTGCTTACAACTGTGATAAACAATAGGCCTATATCTAACTAATATATATGTATCGTCGTCCTTGCCTATTGAACACTGCTTACAACTGTGATAAACAATAGGCCTATATCTAACTAATATATATGTATCGTCATACTTGCCTATTGCACACTGCTTACAACTGGCAAACAATAGGCATATATCTAACTAATAGGTATCGTCATCCTTGCCTACTGAACACCGCTAACAACTGTGGTAAACAATAGGCCTATATCTAACTAATATGTATCCTCATCCTTGCCTATTGAACACTGCTTACAACTGTGGCAAACAATAGGCATAATATATTATATCTAACTAATAGGTATCGTCACCCTTGCCTATTGAACACTGCTCACAACTGTGGTAAACAATAGGCCTATATCTAACTAATATGTATCGTCATACTTGCCTATTGAACACTGCTTACAACTGTGGCAAACAATAGGCATAATATATTATATCTAACTAATAGGTATCGTCACCCTTGCCTATTGAACACTGCTCACAACTGTGGTAAACAATAGGCCTATATCTAACTAATATATATGTATCGTCATCCTTGCCTATTGAACACTGCTAACAACTGTGGTAAACAGTAGGCCTATATCTAACTAATATATATGTATCGTCATCCTTGCCTATTGAACACTGCTAACAACTGTGGCAAACAATAGGCCTATATCTAACTAATATATATGTATCGTCATCCTTGCCTATTGAACACTGCTAACAACTGTGGTAAACAATAGGCCTATATCTAACTAATATATATGTATCGTCATCCTTGCCTATTGAACACTGCTAACAACTGTGGCAAACAGTAGGCCTATATCTAACTAATATATATGTATCGTCATCCTTGCCTATTGCACACTGCTTACAACTGTGATAAACAATAGGCCTATATCTAACTAATATATATGTATCGTCATCCTTGCCTATTGCACACTGCTTACAACTGGCAAACAATAGGCCTATATCTAACTAATATATATGTATCGTCATCCTTGCCTATTGAACACTGCTAACAACTGTGGTAAACAGTAGGCCTATATCTAACTAATATATATGTATCGTCATCCTTGCCTATTGAACACTGCTTACAACTGTGATAAACAATAGGCCTATATCTAACTAATATATATGTATCGTCATACTTGCCTATTGCACACTGCTTACAACTGTGGTAAACAATAGGCCAATATCTAACTAATATATATCGTCATCCTTGCCTATTGAACACTGTTTACAACTGTGGTAAACAATAGGCCAATATCTAACTAATATGTATCGTCATCCTTGCCTATTGAACACTGCTAACAACTGTGGTAAACAATAGGCCTATATCTAACTAATATGTATCGTCATACTTGCCTATTGAACACTGCTAACAATTGTGGTAAACAATAGGCCTATATCTAACTAATATGTATCGTCATACTTGCCTATTGAACACTGCTAACAACTGTGGTAAACAGTAGGCCTATATCTAACTAATATATATCGTCATCCTTGCCTATTGAACACTGCTAACAACTGTGGTAAACAATAGGCCAATATCTAATATATATCGTCATCCTTGCCTATTGAACACTGCTTACAACTGTGGTAAACAATAGGCCAATATCTAACTAATATGTATCGTCATCCTTGCCTATTGAACACTGCTTACAACTGTGGTAAACAATAGGCCTATATCTAACTAATATGTATCGTCATCCTTGCCTATTGAACACTGTTTACAACTGTGGTAAACAATAGGCCAATATCTAACTAATATGTATCGTCATCCTTGCCTATTGAACACTGTTTACAACTGTGGTAAACAATAGGCCAATATCTAACTAATATGTATCGTCATCCTTGCTTATTGAACACTGCTAACAACTGTGGTAAACAATAGGCCTATATCTAACTATAGGCCTATATCTAACTAATATGTATCGTCATCCTTGCCTATTGAACACTGTTTACAACTGTGGTAAACAATAGGCCAATATCTAACTAATATGTATCGTCATCCTTGCCTATTGAACACTGTTTACAACTGTGGTAAACAATAGGCCAATATCTAACTAATATGTATCGTCATCCTTGCCTATTGAACACTGTTTACAACTGTGGTAAACAGTAGGCCTATATCTAACTAATATGTATCGTCATCCTTGCTTATTGAACACTGCTAACAACTGTGGTAAACAATAGGCCTATATCTAACTAATATATATGTATCGTCATACTTGCCTATTGAACACTGCTAACAACTGTGGTAAACAATAGGCCTATATCTAACTAATATATATGTATCGTCATCCTTGCCTATTGAACACTGCTTACAACTGTGGTAAACAATAGGCCTATATCTAACTAATATATATGTATCGTCATCCTTGCCTATTGAACACTGCTAACAACTGTGGTAAACAATAGGCCTATATCTAACTAATATATATGTATCGTCATCCTTGCCTATTGAACACTGCTAACAACTGTGGTAAACAATAGGCCTATATCTAACTAATATATATATATCGTCATCCTTGCCTATTGAACACTGCTAACAACTGTGGTAAACAGTAGGCCTATATCTAACTAATATATATGTATCGTCATCCTTGCCTATTGAACACTGCTAACAACTGTGGCAAACTATAGGCCTATATCTAACTAATATATATGTATCGTCATCCTTGCCTATTGAACACTGCTAACAACTGTGGTAAACAGTAGGCCTATATCTAACTAATATATATGTATCGTCATCCTTGCCTATTGAACACTGCTAACAACTGTGGTAAACAATAGGCCTATATCTAACTAATATATATGTATCGTCATCCTTGCCTATTGCACACTGCTTACAACTGTGATAAACAATAGGCCTATATCTAACTAATATATATGTATCGTCATCCTTGCCTATTGAACACTGCTTACAACTGTGGTAAACAATAGGCCAATATCTAATATATATCGTCATCCTTGCCTATTGAACACTGCTAACAACTGTGGTAAACAGTAGGCCTATATCTAACTAATATATATGTATCGTCATCCTTGCCTATTGAACACTGCTAACAACTGTGGTAAACAATAGGCCAATATCTAACTAATATATATCGTCATCCTTGCCTATTGAACACTGCTTACAACTGTGGTAAACAATAGGCCAATATCTAACTAATATATATCGTCATCCTTGCCTATTGAACACTGCTTACAACTGTGGCAAACAATAGGCCTATATCTAACTATAGGCCTATATCTAACTAATATGTATCGTCATCCTTGCCTATTGAACACTGCTTACAACTGTGGTAAACAATAGGCCAATATCTAACTAATATATATCGTCATCCTTGCCTATTGAACACTGCTTACAACTGTGGTAAACAATAGGCCAATATCTAACTAATATATATCGCCATCCTTGCCTATTGAACACTGCTTACAACTGTGGCAAACAATAGGCCTATATCTAACTATAGGCCTATATCTAACTAATATGTATCGTCATCCTTGCCTATTGAACACTGCTTACAACTGTGGTAAACAATAGGCCAATATCTAACTAATATATATCGTCATCCTTGCCTATTGAACACTGCTTACAACTGTGGCAAACAATAGGCCTATATCTAACTATAGGCCTATATCTAACTAATATGTATCGTCATCCTTGCCTATTGAACACTGCTTACAACTGTGGCAAACAATAGGCCTATATCTAACTAATATATATATCGTCATCCTTGCCTATTGAACACTGCTTACAACTGTGGCAAACAATAGGCCTATATCTAACTATAGGCCTGTATCTAACTAATATGTATCGTCATCCTTGCCTATTGAACACTGCTTACAACTGTGGTAAACAGTAGGCCTATATCTAACTAATATGTATCGTCATCCATTACGATGGTGCAAGTTCAGTTCCCATCTTCATCTCCAAGTGACGCCAGTAGCTCCATTGTGGCACGTCACCCCATTGTAAGATTAGCTATGCCTGAAACTCCTTCGGACGAGACTATAAACAGAGGTCTGCTTCTTACAGGCACGCATTCCGTCGCACGGACTTTAAAGATCCTGACGGGTGAGTGCCGGGTACTCAGAACACAGCCAGCACGCACTAAGCCACATCTCCCCATCTCTAGTTGCCCAGGATTGTGCTCGGTCGTCTGGGCGTCCGACTATGCGCCCAAAGGTTGCAAGTGGGCGCCTGGGGCGGCTTGAGTTGGATCCTGTATCGGCCACCGCCCTCAGCTGCTCCGGAGCTGGAAGAGCGCTATACAAGAAAGATTCCTATCCTATCCTATCCCGTAACCCGAAGGTCGTAGGGGCACCACAGATGATCGTTTAACCAGCATACTCCATCTTTCTCTGTCCTCAGCAGCCATGATGGCTTCGCTCAGTGTCAAACCAGTCCATTCTCGAATGTTGTCCTCCCACCTCTTTTTCAGTCTCCCTCTTCTTCTACCTCCTTGCACTGTGCCTTGCAGAATAGTCTTTGCAAGGCCTGATGATCTGGTGACGTGGCCATACCATCGGAGTTTCCGTTTCTTCACCACTGTGAGCAGGTCATCGTGTTGTCCAATGGCTTGTGTGATGGTCTGTCGGACTTCGTCGTTGGTGATGTGTTGGGTATAGGAAATGCCCAGAAGTCTTCTGTAGCACCTCATCTCCATGCTTTGTATTCTTCGTTGTAGATCTGCTGTGAAGGTCCATGCTTCGCAAGCATATAGGAAGATGGAGATGACAAGGGAGCGCAGCAGTCTTACTTTGGAATGTAGACTGATGGTCCTGTCTTTCCAAATGGGCTTCAACCTTGTCAGGGCAGCAGTTGTTTGTGCGATCCTGGAGAGGACTTCCTGTCGGGACCCATTGTCTGATACAATGGCTCCTAAATATTTGAAGCTATGCACTGTGTTGAGGGATTGGCCTTGGACTTTGATGTCCGTGTTGATGCCATTGATGTTGTTGGTCATTATTTTGGTCTTCTCTGCACTTATTTCCATTCCATAAGCTCTGGAGGTGGTGTCAAGCCTCTGTACCAGCTGTTCAAGTTCGAGAAAGATTAAATAAATGATAAAACCTAGATCCGATGAAAAAAAAATTTTCAACTTCAACATATGCGAGAGCGAGCGCTGAGCTGTGGTGAGGAGACATAAGAGCACAAAAGATGAACAAGAAAAAATAACAAAAACTTTATAGTGAATGTTTGCTTTTGTTACCCTGTCTCGGTAATGTTAACAAAAGTATCCAGTAGCACAAGGCCGCGTAACACGAGGATTAACAGCCAGAGAAGCAGCGGCAGAAATGTGACAAACAGCAGTAACACAGTCAGCAGCAATTCAAACGACATAATTATGTAAAACAAACATCATAGCTTTCCCGACAAATAAAAACCAAAGGAATTGCACTGGGAGTCAGGCCATCAATCATTTCCGCATAACTGGCTTCCCCTTGGTTATCCCTGCTTGACCCATTCTGTCTTTATTTAACAATAATAAGCCTTATTTCCCTGTCCTCTTCAAATGATCTGCTCTGTCCACTGGCACTACAAGTCAGTTGGTCAGGCAGGCTGTCCGGCGTGTGATAAGCCATGATTATGTGAGATGATCGTCTGTTTCCTTAAATTCTAAATGAACGTAGGGTTCCTGTCCACTTCAGACTATATCGCTAGTCGAAGCCAGTTATACTCCTGGACAGTGAGAGTCGCGACCACACTAACGCCGAATAGAAAAGCTGAGTTGATGATGATGATGTGATGATGATGATGATGATGATGATGATGATGATGATGATGATGATGGTGATGATGGTGATACGACGACGAAGGCGATGATGATGATTTATATAATGCCATTATCCCTGGGTTCATGATAACTCAACTTCTCTGGCAAATTCGGAGCAGAGAACGAACCGCGACCAGATATTTGTAGTTGTAACAGTGGTCCCAAAGGAAAGAATAATGGAATCCTCAAAGCCGGGTTGGCTGTTCTACAGACGTGAGTAATATTCATCACATGCACACGGGACAAGTTCCTACCCAACAGGGGCAGCATTAGGTCATAGCAATTGCGTCACAATAATTATTATGATATCATCACAACTCAGTCTGCAACAATACATTATCCTGGCACTTTAATATAAAGAAAGAAATAAATAAAGCGATTAGTCTTATATAGCGCACTTACGAGCTCAGACAAAACACGAAGCCAGTAAAACATAGAAAAAATAAAATAATGTAATAAAAATAAAGCGGGTGAAAAGAAAATGCAATGCATAAACAAAGAAAACAAATTTAAAAAAAAACTGCAGAACGACGTAATTAAAAAATTAGAAGACGAAATGAAAACAAAGAACAACAACAAGGAAATAAGGAAAGAAAGAAAGAAGGAAAGAAAGAAAGAAAGAAAGAAAGAAATAAAGAAAGAAAGAAAGAAAGAAAGAAAGAAAGAAAGAAAGAAAGAAAGAAAGAAAGAAAGAAAGAAAGAAAGACCATAAACAAGAAAATGATAAAAAGGACAGATAAAAAGAAGGGAAGAGAAGATATCTAGAGAAGAAGGGGACTACCAAAACAAAACCAAAAAAATAACGCTCCAATCTTTTAGACAAAGGTTATTAAAAACTTTGGAAAACATAGAAAACTGTGTCAGCAAATGGTCCATTCAACTGATGACTGTAGCAGCATTCCGTCAACATGTGGTGCAGTCAGCTGATAACTGTAACAAAACTCCATCAATATATGGTCCAGTCAGCTGGTGACTGTAACAAAACTCCATCAATATATGGTCCAGTCAGCTGGTGACTGTAACAAAACTCCATCAATATATGGTCCAGTCAGCTGATGACTGTAACAAAACTCTATCAATATATGGTCCAGTCAGCTGATGACTGTAGCAACACTCCATCAACATATGGTCCAGTCAGCTGATGACTGTAGCAACACTCCATCAACATATGGTCCAGTCAACTGATGACTGTAACATCAATCCATCAAAATAGGGTCCAGTCAGCTTATGACTGTAGCAACAATCCATCAATATACCTCATCAAACCTTCGCCGTCAATGTTTTACTCATCAAAACCCTTAATTATCTCAATCAGGATATCTTCCCTTTGTGTTAAGGAGGCGTCTGAACGTTTGCGAAGTGTTAAAGTGTAGCCAGGGTGGATCCAGCTGTTGGCGGGGTCATGTTAACTTTCCGTCTCCGCCTTTTCATAAGGCAATTAAACTCACCTCTGTCGCCACTCCAATGCAATTTAAATAATTTCCTCTTTCCAAAGAGTTTCAATTAACACACTTTTCCTCACCGTCAGCTCTAGTTAAGAGTTTAAACCAAAACACAACTTTGGTTTGCACTTTAAAACTTTCTCTCTTTTCTTTCTCTTTCTTTCTTTCTTTCTCTCTCTCTGTCTCTCTCTCTCTCTGTCTCTCTCTCTGTCTCTCTCTCTCTCTTTATCTCTCTTTCGTCTTTCTCATTAACACAAAGGTTTCAAAGTCTCTCTCTCTCTCTCTCTCTCTCTCTCTCTCTCTCTCTCTCTCTCTCTCTCTCTCTCTCTCTCTCTCTTTCTCTCTCTTTCGTTCTTTCTCCCTAACACAAAGGTTTCAAAGTCTCCCTCTCTCTCTCTCTCTCTCTCTCTCTCTCTCTCTCTCTCTCTCTCTCTCTCTCTCTCTCTTTATCTCTCTTTCGTTCTTCCTCCCTAATACAAAGGTTTCAAAGTCTCTCTCTCTCTCTCTCTCTCTTTCTCTCTCTCTCTCTCTCTCTCTCCCTCTCTCTCCTCTCTCTCTCTCTTTATTTTTATTCCGTTCTTCCTCCCAAATACAAAGGTTTCAAAGTCTCTCTCTCTCTCTCTCTCTCCCTCTCTCTCTCTCTCTCTCTCTCTCGTTCTTTCTCCCTAATACAAAGGTTTCAAAGTCTCTCTCTTCCCCCCTCTCTCTCTCCCCTACTCTCTTGCTCCTCTCTCTTCCACACTCTCGTAATATTTAACCCTTTAAATTCCAAAAGTGCGCGCAAGCTAGGGTGAACAGCATATTGCATGTAAAATAGCAACATTGAAATGGGTTCAGAAACACCCATGTCATTACTCTTTGCTTCGCCAACCCAAGGATGCATTTTCATCTCAGCTTGTAACGGTTATTCCACGTTGCGACAGACAGTGCTGTACCACTCACACACAGGGCCTGCCAGAAGGCAACCACAGAGTGCCATCAGGAAACGCCAGTGTACAGGTTTACAATGCTCTATCAGCCTAATCCTATCTTCCACACCTCAGCTGCTGTCGCAGTTCAGAAACTCCCTACGTTCGTTCTCTAAATAGTTAAAATCGGTTAACGGCGTCCGCTCATTAAAGGACACTTAACTAGGTTCTACTATCTGTAGGACCATCTGTCTCCTCTGGAGCGCGCAAGACTGTGTCTTAAAGATAAAACCAGTAACCGGACAAGATGTATCCAGTGCTTAAAGACAACAGAAGAAAGGGATCAACTATGCAATGTCCTCGTGTTTAAGGCTAGGTGCGGGAAGGCAAAAAACTAAAGGTCACCTAATGGTGTCGCTAGTGGAAGCTGACAAAAGCAGTGGCCATTAATTATTGCCCAAACTAAGCGTCTGAGAACGTCTTGCAACCCCCGAGAAGAAGCGCTTTTTTCTCACTTGCGTAAGCAACTTACTTACTTTTGCCAAGTAAGTGGGTCAGTGGTGTTTAGCGTTTTTTTTTTTGTTGTTTGTTGTTGTTTTTTCTTTCTACCTTGTTTGTTTTCTTTCTCCTTTCCTTTTTTTTTTTTTTTAGCTTTCTTTTTTTTTTTCCCTCTCTAGGGCATCTCTAATCCTTGATGTCCTTGTACCCCAGACTTTTTTGTTTTACTTTATTTTTTTTTTATTTATTTTTTTTTTTTTTTTTTTTTTTCTCTCTCTTTTCTCCTCTCTCTCTCTCTCTCTCTCTCTTCTCTCGCTCTCTCTCTCTCTCTCTCTCTCTCTTTCTATCAATACTGTTGATTATGCTTGATTTTTTTTTTTTTTTTTTTTTTTTTTTTTTTTCGGAAGATACCCACTGATTCAATACATAGATTATATTTGGTGATGGTTGTAAAACATTCAGTATAGCACAACAAACAACCTTCCACCACCTTCTCCACATTAAAATACTCTATAAAAGTAAATTTTAAGAGAATAAAACATCGCAGCCCACTCGCACTCCCCCCCCCACACGCTTTCACGTCCCCGCTCTCTAGGGCATCTCTAACGTAATGAGATAAATACAGTTGCAATCTCACCACTGATCATTATCGCAACAACCACTATTATTGATTACTGGGCCGCAATGTGGGCAATGTTTATTGTATGCCTGAAGGTGCTTTCCTAACTTCTGCAGCTGTGGCCACACTGACGAGAAGAAAGAAAGAAGGATGTTTAGTCCTCTCTCTCTCCCTCTCTCTTTCTCTCCCTCGCTCTCTCCCTCTCTCTCGCTCTCCCTTCCTCTCTCTCGCTCTTTCTCTCTTGTCCATAAGAACCTATCAATACTGTTGATTATGCTTGATTCATTTGGAGACAGTTGTGGAGAATCTTGTTTTCAAGATGTTTATTTTTATTTGTATTAGTTCAAGTTCAAGTTCAAGACACTTTATTACCCAATGAATTCAAAATACATAGGATTTCGTTTTGGTGATGCGGTAAAACATTCAGTCCCTCGCAACAACAAACAACCTTCCACTGGACATTAAAACAATAAAATACTCTAATAGAGAAAGTTAATTTAAGGAGTAAAGCACAGGCGCACGCCCACTCGCAACCCCCACACGCATACTCACGCATACCCGCATGGGTATCTAAATTAAAACGTAATGAGATAAAATACATTAAAGAATCAGAATTGCACCACTAACTCATTATCGCAACTAATAAATTGGCGTTTAAGTATAACACCTCGTGCTATGTGGATAACTGAGGACACTGGTATCGAGAGGGCAGCCTCGGGGAAGAAGCTGCGTCTAAACCGGCTAGTTCTAACTTTTAGTGCTCTGAAGCGTTTGTATGTATAGGGGGCGGGTGTGGACGTGGAGGGATAGAAGGTTGAAACTAACAGGGGGGTTATCATGGTGCATTCGCCTCCCTCTGCCCTGCACTGTGGCTTTCGTTTAGATGTCGGCATGAATTTCCCCATTTGTTTCAAAATTCTTGACATCATTGATACAGGACAGATGTTTGCAGCCCCTGTGGTAAGCATCCGGCGATAGTCCTCACACCAACGGGCCAACAGTACGTCTCTATACTGCAACATCAAAGGAAAGAAGTCTGAAGAAGCGATAGTGAAAGAGAGAGAGAGAGAGAGAGAGAGAGAGAGAGAGAGAGAGAGGGGGGGGGGTAGAAGAAGAAGAAGAAGAAGAAGAAGAAGAAGAAGAAGAAGAAGAAGAAGAAGAAGAAGAAGAAGAAGAAGAAAGCTTAAATGAGCGAGCAAGACGGGAGTGGGGGGGGGAGAAAGAAAGAGAGGGGGAAAGAAGAAGAAGAAGAAGAAGAAGAAGAAGAAGAAGAAGAAGAAGAAGAAGAAGAAGAAGAAGAAGAAGAAGAAGAAGAAGAAGAAGAAGAAGAAAGCTTAAATGAGCGAGCAAGACGGGAGTGGGGGGGGGGACAGAAAGAAAGAGAGGGGGAAAGAAGAAGAAGAAGAAGAAGAAGAAGAAGAAGAAGAAGAAGAAGAAGAAGAAGAAGAAGAAGAAGAAGAAGAAGAAGAAGAAAGCTTAAATGAGCGAGCAAGACGGGAGTGGGGGGGAGAAATAAAGAGAGGGGGATAGAAGAAGAAGAAGAAGAAGAAGAAGAAGAAGAAGAAGAAGAAGAAGAAGAAGAAGAAGAAGAAGAAGAAGAAGAAGAAGAAGAAGAAGAAGCTTGAATGAACGAGCGAAACGGGAGGGGAGGGTGGAGAAAGAGAGAGAGAGAGAGAGAGAGAGAGAGAGAGAGAAGAAGAAGAAGAAGAAGAAGAAGAAGAAGAAGAAGAAGAAGAAGAAGAAGACAGAAGCTTGAATGAACGAGCGAAACGGGAGTGGAGGGTGGAGAAAGAGAGAGAGAGAGAGAGAGAGAGAGAGAGAGAGAGAGAGAGAGAGAGAAGAAGAAGAAGAAGAAGAAGAAGAAGAAGAAGAAGAAGAAGAAGAAGAAGAAGAAGAAGAAGAAACAAACAAAAGAAAGGAAAGCACAAGAAGAAGCCGGAAGGGGAAACAGAGAAAGAGAGACAAGGAACGACAACTGAGATGGACAAATGGCGGCATCTGTCAAAGGCACTGTCAGTGTGAGTTTCCTGCCTCCTTTGTGATCCCTGCATATATTTCATCAAACAGTCGTAAGCACACGCCCACCTTCTGTCGTACCTCAAGTAACCATAGGCTGAAAACGGAACGCCAAATGGCAACGTAACGAAAGTTTTTCAGCACTGACTTTTATAGCAATCAAGGGGACGCGTATTTATATTTTATATACCCCTTGGGGTCATGAGCAATCTTGCCACTGTAGATTGTTCAAACCTATAAAGGGAACAGTGAAAGCCACAGTTGAAAACCTGTCTTTCCTTTATAGGCAAGACGCTTCACTGCGGCAACAGTACCCCCGTTGGAGTGCCGGGGGTTTTCAGTATAAATAGTATCCCCACTTTATGGAAATTTAGTGCTTTAAATTCCCACTGTCGCTGTCTTCCTCATTTACTCTTTCCTATTCTTGCTCTGTCCTTCACTCTGCTATCCTATCTTCTTCTTCGCTAGATCAATGACCTACCTTTTTTCTTGAAAACTCTTCCTGGACAAGACTCCTTGTTTGTGTATGAGGTCTGTTGGATCAGCTTGGGAGTGTTGGACGCTTTCTGCCGGGTGGTCACTAGGGCTTCCTATGAATGTACTATTTAGCACTATAGGCATTTTATATGTATGTGTTTGGTTGATGATTTATAATGATGTTTGTATTCTATTTTGTTTTTGTAACCGGGGTGTTCGCGTAGTTGAGGTCAACCCTCAGCCGTCCCCCGCGTGGGATGTCTTTATTGTAAAGTGACTGGCCGGTGGAGGGCATTCAATTTTCCCACTGGGGTTGTTTCAGCAGATCTTTTATGCGGATCGGGGGTTGTCCGGTCCTGATTTGGCTCGGAAGAGTCCGCTGGACCTAAAGCAACAATAAATCAATCAATCAATTTATATTTTATATACCCGGTAAAGCATCGGAATAGCAGCGGCGCGGTCTGCCTCTTTAACACGCCGAAGCCGATTCATCCCGATGCTTGAAATATTTGTAACTAGTATTGTTTCCACGCTGCCTGTCCATTCAATAACAAAAGTAAGAGTCGTCGTTAGAAAGTTTTCCATCGTTTTTCAGCATAAGATGAACACACAGCATTAACAACTGCACTCCAAAACTCTCTCTCTCTCTCTCTCTCTCTCTCTCTCTCTCTCTCTCTCTCTCTCTCTCTCTCTCTCTCTCTCTCTCCTCTCTCTCTCGCAGACAAAAGCTATTATTATATGTATAGTCTCTGTACATTGTAGACAGTTTTGGAACATCTCAGAATGACGTAATCAATAAACCAATCGGTGGGGAGGTGGGGAGGGGGGGGGGGGAGATCGTCACCGGAAATACGCACAGTGTTACGTCATAAAATGTTCTACACAGTTCGAATTGTTCACTACCTCGAATCTTCAGTCGTTGGTAAACAAGCAATTCTAGAAAGATCAATATTGCTTAAACAATATCGACCCAAAAAACTATTAAAAAAAAAAAAAACAAAAAACAAAAAAAAAAAAACATTGTGGCGAGTTTATTGAACAAAAAGCAAATCAAAGGCATATGATGACCAGGGAATGGGAGGTCATCGTCTGTGACGTATCTGCCCTTAAAGCAAGGTGAATCTCCGGACATAGGAAATGGCCAGCTCGAACAGCTGATCTAGGCAAAGGCAAAAAGTCAGCTTGTAGCACAAACCGCTGAAGACACCAATTTGCTGGGATCTTGCGCATGCACTGACAGCTGGGGATATCACTAAACGCTACAGACCACCGAAGAGAACATTTAAAGCAAAGTACTCGTCCCAACAGTGACATGCTGCTGTGACTCCAGATTAATGCAAAATCATCGCACAACAATGAAGCACTTGCACCACAATAACTTTGGCCTTTTTTTGCCCACCCAGTGCACTTAACGATTAGGTCTGGTGTTGTTTCCTTGTATTACAGCTCTAGCTGCACTAATAAGATGGTCGCTGCGCAGTACAAGCATAAGGCGGATCAGCAGATAACTGTTCCAGTCCCTACTTGGCTCTATTGACAACCAAGTTACATATAAACCAGTAAGGAAGAGGACACAGTCGCCGCCATGACAATGCTGACCATCAAAAAAGAGAGCCCTTTATCCCATTTCTTACTTGTCCCAGTTGTACTTACAAGTCTGTACCTGTAGCACCTTTTGATTACGTTTTAAGACAGGATATCGGAATGACGTCTTAAGGGTACTCGTCATACATTACATTGATCGTTGTGTGTGCCTGCCTGTATTGGATTTAAGATTGTCCTTCTTGTGTTTTGAACAGTATTGGCTTTAATATTACGTCGCGTTTGTTTTATAACACATAATATTGAATGTTTTCTCTGTCTGTATTGGATTTAAGATAGTTGCTCTTTATGTATTGAACAGTACTGGGATTACTATTACGTTACTTGTTCATATTAATAATACGATATTGAATCTTGCTTCTGCTTGCATAGGATGTTTCCTTCTTTGTATTGAATTGTTTGTTCCGCCTGTATATTAGCAGGCAGAAGTAGGCGGTGAACCATTAGACAGCTTGTCAATTTACCAAATGAAAGTAAACAATATTGTACGTACGTACGTGTGTGTGTGTGTGTGTGTGTGTGTGTGTGTGTGTGTGTGTGTGTGTGTCCGTCCGTCTGTCTCTCTTTTTATCTCCACCCCGCAGCGTTCATTAGCCCCCCCCCCCCCCTCCCCACTTCCATGAAACCATTTAACCACATGACCCTTAAATTACGCCTCCATGTTGTAAACTTTGCGGCTATGGCATCTCCTACAACTCTTCAGAACCTGCGTCCTAGATGTTGTTATTACTCCAATCCTCTTTTCTCAAGCAGGGATAACCTATTTGTGTTTGAATCGCGCTTTTGGTTTTATTGTGTTCCATTTGCACATAGTATTGTGAAGAAGGCTGAAGTTACCTTGGTACACCTACTTCGTACCGTCGTAGCTGATTCCACACACAATTATTTCCAGCGTCACCAATCATTATGGATCACAGATACACTTTTCTTTGCAAGCCAGCCATTTTTCCAGGTAGAGATATTTTTTTGTATACCTTTGACAATCACTCCAAACAGTTTCTACCCCAATCAATTGTGCCGCAGGAATCCTTTGACAGGTGGGTTTTGTCGCTTTACCGAAATCTGCCCCAAAATCGATTTAGCGGCGCGCGCCATGAGAGCATTTTTGTGTGACTTTGTACCCAAAACGTCAAAGATATCGACAGGTCCAATGTGACTTTGGGAATGAGATCTCCACAGCTAAGCTGGTTGTGCTACGCCTTTCCGCTCGCCATTTTTGTCCCTTTGTGTGCTTGTCTGAACTCGGCACTGTGGGTGTGTCAGTGCACTAAGGATGGCCAAAGGTGGGGAGGAGGGTGGGAATAATAGTGGAGGGCAGGGTTAGGGTTGGGGAGGGGACGGAAGGGTCGTGCAGTGAACAATGTAATTTAAGGATGGGATTGTTGCTTTCCGCACGCTCATCAACAGCAACATCGTCATCATTGTTGACTAAATAGTATGTAATGTGATGTAAGGTGATTTCATTTTTTGACAGAAATTACGTGCTTATTTCACGCGTCCTGAAGCCGACACGGAAAAACCCGTAACAACATCATTCTCCCTCAACCTCCCCCCATCCACACTCGACCGTCCCCCTTCGCTCCCCTCCTCCTCCCCCCCCCACACACACACACACAAATCGACTTCTGCAAATGAAATGATACTTTTTGATTTTCAAAGTATTAGGGATAAAAATACTATAAAAACTTTCAACAGAAACTCTAGCGAGGGGAAAAAATATTATACAATTTAAGCCAACTGAAACTTGTAAACATGAGCTCGAATCCACACGGGAAAAACGATTGACCACGGGGCCAACGCCACACCCGTGGTCTGTACAACGGGGTGTGTGACTGTGGTTTGGTAGGCTACAGGGGTTGCTGACAGCCTGTGACAGGTGCGCTCACCCACAACTCTGTCATCGATCTTCCGTCTGGGTCACTCAAGTCGAGCTGTGCCAACACCACGGCACTACGTCCAGGGCATGCTTGATGCTCAGCACTTCAATAGCGCAGCTTTCTCCTGGAAAGGTGGCGGGCTCAAAAACACGCGCCTACGTGGTTAATTAAAAATAGCCTTATCTACTACTACTACTACTACTACTACTACTACTACTACTACTACTACTACTACTACTACTACTACTACTCTACTGCTGCTGCTACTGCTGCTACTGCTGCTGCTGCTACTACTACTACTACTACTACTACTACTACTACTACTACTACTACTACTACTACTACTATTACCACTAATACTATAACCTTTGGTCGTTCAATCCGGGGTTGTTAACGAATAACGAATAACGAATAACGAATCTTTAGTGTCCCCATTTGCACAAGGATATTTATGTGTGATGCACAGTAACTGTTAACATTATTAAGACAACAACACAAAGGTTAGCGTACATGTATACAATATAAAGAAACGGTAGCGGATATTAGAGCACCTTAATGCATAACAATACTAACAAAAATCTCAAGACTATTACTGCCATTTTCTCAATCATTCACGCTTTATCGTGACCATGCTAATCCTTGCACAATCATTTTTATCCACGCACCGACTCATCCCACACACACCCTTAATACATTTAAGGGGCACACTGTAGTTACGCTAATCGTTCTAGGGTTACACATAAAACACTTCCACTGTCAAAGCTATGTCAACATTTTTGTTTCGCCTGTTTTGTTGTCAGCAAGCTTAATGATGCGCGTTGTCGTTTGGGGCAGTTGGAGTAAGATCCGGATTTCCCCTATCGCCTTGAGCAGATCTTTAAGTTGGTGATTGCATCACAAAGTACAATTCATATCGATGTGATAGCACGCCCCGTGCACTCGCATAGAACAATAATAGCGAAGTACAAATGGGGTTAATGAAAGTTCTAGGTCTTCATCGTGCAAAACTGACAGGTAAGGCCAGTGACAACAACCAGAACTCCACAACAACAACTGTTCAGATGTCGGTACATGAAGGTCATAATTATGACTTCTTATCATAATTCTTCTTTTTCTTCGTCTTCTTCTTTGTTCCACGGCTTCCATCTTCGCCATTCTGGGACATCTTCTTGGTACATCCATTACGAATGATCATCAGCATAGCAGCAGTCTCTTTCTCATCAATCTTTCATTCCTAAACCTGTAGCCCATCAATTGCCATCTGTCCCATCAGAGATACCACATAATACATGTAGTTCTATCTCTCTCTTTCTCTCTCTCTCTCTCTCTCTCTCTCTCTCTCTCTCTCTCTCTCTCTCTCTCTCTCTCTCTCTCTCTCTCTCTCTCTTTCTCTCTCTCTCTCTCACACACACAAACACACCCACACACACACACTCTCTCTCTCTCTCTCTCTCTCTCTCTCTCTCTCTCTCTCTCTCTCTCTCCTTCCTGTTATTATTTGAACAATGACACGGCATCAGCTAATTTGTTCCGTACTGCGGTTTCTAGCCGTTAGCTAATGTTGCTGCCTAATGACTTGTACAACTGAGCCCCACCATTCCGTGCGATGCAAGTGTAATAACAAATTTCGGATCTCGTGAAAACTAGTTCCATGTTTCCCTAGGAGTTTTATTTTTGGGAATAAAGATTTCTGGTCCTGAATTCACTTGGCAGCAGCGACACATGTCTCACAGGGAACTTTAGTGCGAAGTTAGCTGCCTAATATTATATAACTCTCACACCTCAATCACGCTCGTCCCCGTTTCAATCCGATTGAAACCACAAAATTAGTCCCTCTGTGAAAATCTGCCACTGTGCTTCCACCTCGACCTTTTTCAATGGAAGAATATTAACATTGCCTCCAAATGATGAAGCAGACTTGTCAGTAACAGCTGCTTTAAAAGTAACAGTATGGTGCTTATTGACTGTATTTTGTCGTTGTGAAAATATGAACGACAGTCTTCGTTCAGGAGTAAGACATATTCAGGCGAGCACATTGTACACCAATTATCCATGACTTAAGTCACGTAACTTGGTAGGTCAACAAACAAAAAAGACGTCAACAAAAGAGTGCGAGGAGGCTTCGTGGCGCAGTGGATAAGTCGCCGGTTTCGTAGGTCGAGGGTCGCGGGTTCGATTCTCGCAAGGGGCGAACTTATGTGGCTTAGGTACGAGACTATTGAAGTCACCGAGGGTTTTCTTCGGGTACCCCGGTTTCCTCCCTCCATTCAATAGTCGTATTGGATGCAGTCAGTCAAAAAAAATTTCAAAACTAAAAATTCGATTTTCTGTTTGTCTTGTAATAGCAGTTTCCACGCCTTTACACCACGTGTTTGAGTGATAGATGTGTGTTTGTTGTGTGTATGTTGCTACAGATCGCCGGGCTTTGAGCCTCATTGGTGATTTGGAGAAAAGCGCCATTATTATTATTATTATTATTATTATTATTATTATTATTATTATTATTAGTAGTAGTAGTAGTAGTAGTAGTAGTAGTAGTAGTAGTATTATAATTATTATTATTATTATTATTATTATTATTATTATTATTAGTTATGGAGGGTGTAGTGGATTACTAACAACATCATGTTTATCATCTGTCACAGCGGCCTCTATTTCATTCTTTACGATAGGGAAAGAAAACGGTTGGAACCTCCCTTTTCTCTAGGCCAGCTTAATGAGGGTGGTGCCTAACCCTCTCCCTCGCTGCTTGACCTTCCCCGGTTCTAAACAGAGCCAGGTGCCCATTCACAGCTGGGTAGACTGGGGTGTGCCGTGCGTTTGTTTAAATATTTTATGTCGTTTGGTGGTTGCTTTCCAAGCATGGTTACCCATTTAGGTACTAACTCTTCCCGACGTTGCTTGACATGAAACATAGCTAGCGTGGTCACCCATCCAAGTATTAACTCTTCCCGACGTTGCTTAACATGAAACATAGCTAGCATAGTCACCCATCCAAGTATTAACTCTTCCCGACGTTGCTTGACATGAAACATAGCTAGCATGGTACACCCATCCAAGTATTAAATCTTCCCGACGTTGCTTGACATGAAACATTGCTAACGTGTGCCAAAACCACAACACCAACCGTGTCACACACACACACAAACAAACCAACTGTTTTAATGTTTTGAGGCGAGCAGTTAGTACTTTGACATGACTAGTTGTCACGCCCTCTCCGCTGGACCATTTCCCGATACATGTTGTCACGCTTGTGCCCCAGGATTTCACAGGCGCAGTGTTTCCAAGTCCTAGCGCGGTAATGGCATATTCATTGTGTGGCGTGGTTTGTGTTTTTGACATTTCTACCTCTCCAACCGCTTGGCCAGAGTTAGGGCGTCGCCATCGATCTACGCTCTGGACCTTGTGCTTTCTTACCTACCAGCATTCCTCACACCGACGCCAGCCCGTCCGTCCATCCGCCTGCGCGCGCTCACACACTCACACACACACACACACACAAGCTCTCTCTATCTCTCACTCTCCTTCTTTCTTTCTCCATCTCTGTCTGTCTGTCTGTCTGTCTGTCTCTCTTTCTCTCTCTGCGTTTGAATGAGTACGTGTGTGGCTCGTTTGTTAACAGTCACGGTGTTTGATGCATTGATCACGTGGTTGTTGTGTTATTCTGCTGAACCAATATTCATGTGCAGCAGTCACGTCACGACCATTGATCCACTCTGAGAGCAATACATCTTTCTTCACTGGCGGGATTGGAACCCAAATTCTCCCGCAGCCCAGACCAGCACTGAACCGCCGAGCCACCGTGCTACTCCCAGAACGACAACCACTGCTCTAGTGTTAATCCAAGAACGACAACCACTGCTCTAGTGTTAATCCAAGAACGACAACCACTGCTCTTGTGCTAATCCAAGAACGACAACCACTGCTCTTGTGCTAATCCAAGAACGACAATCACTGCAGCAGTGCAACCCAAGAACGACAACCAATGCTTTGTTTATTACCTGTCCTAATAGGAAGATTTCTGGAGGTTCACGAACATTTTTTCCCAGGCTCTCAGTTCCCGAACCTAGGTTCCTGAGCAAAACGTTTTTGGCCCCTGTGTTCAATTTTTGACGTCTATATTGAAATAAGATAGACCAACATAAGTTGTGTACACTTGATTGTAGACAATGTTGCTACTTCTAGACGAATTCAAACAGCGTTATATATTTTGTTTGTTTTGTTTTTTTCCTTGTTTTTTTTTAAGCAATCCCAAATGACACTGTTATTGGGGCTTTTTCAAAACAGAACCTAAGGACATATCAAATAAAACTCTACATCGTAATTTTAATTTGTAGAAGAACTTCGTCCAGGAAATCCAATGATTGCACAGCCAGCTATTATGATGACTGCATTGTAATGATAATGACTAGACGGTGACCATAGACAAATAATGCTTTGGACATCGTCATTGGATTTCGTCACTCACTGTGTACACCTGTCTCAAATCATTACAAGGCACGTCATTCAAACAACAGCAACGTCATCCTAGCATTATTATACGGTATTTTCGGAGTGTCATCTTGGGGCCGCTATGATTGTAAAATGGATTCGGTTGCAGACAGAAATTCATGCTATAACGACATTTCGTAAGGCAGTATGTTATCCGCTAACCACGTCGCCGAAAGACGGAATCCCGCTCTATAACGACCTACAGCAAAGCGGAAGATTCCGCATCAGATAACCAAATAGCGGAAAGTAAAACGGGTCATGGCGTAATTTCAAAATGGCAAAAGGCGAGGTTTTTTCTCACTATGTATCGACAGTTTGGCTGTGCGCGTAAGGTTTAAAGGTATAAAATAACAAACACACAGAACTGACGGCCTCGAAGGTTCTAAAAGCACAAAATGATGGCAATCACACCTGCCATTGATTGTTGCAAAACCTTCAAAATGGCCGAGGCGGTATGACATTGAAAAGCAATAGCGGTGCTGGAAGAAGAACGATTTACGGTAATTGTCGTAATTACAATGATAGAAAGTGCAAGACGGTGCACTAGGAAAAAAAACAAGACATTTTTTAATGTGTTTTTCTCCTTTTTGTACGTGTGAATGCTATTTCCTTTATTTTCTTTCCGTTTTTATTTTCTTAAAATTTCTTTCTTCTTATCCACACCTGCTTGGATTTTGCATTCTCCGATTTCTCCCTAATATCCCCCCTCCCTCTCTCTTCTCCAAATTCCTCTTCTTTTTTTCTGTTTCATCTACCTAGGATTTTACATCAATTAGCACACGATTTACTTCCGAAGTTTCTATCTCTCCCTGTCTCTGCCTAGTTCTCTCTTAGTCGTTCTTGTGTGTGTGTGTGTGTGTGTGTGTGTAGTTGTGAAACGTCACATTTGGGGAACGAAATTTGCCATTTTTAGTACCAAATGAGGTAATTTTGTCGTTCCCCATTTGTCTGGCGTTGCTCATTTGTTCTAAGTACATGAAAGTGCAGTTGTAGTGCATGTGCACTTAAAGTACACTTGGCCAAGTGCAGTTGTAGTGCATGTGCACTTAAAGTACACTTGCCCAAGTGTAGTTGTAGTGCATGTGCACTACAACTACACCAGGTCAAGTGTAGTTGTAGTGCACATGCACTACAAGTACACTTGACCTGGTGTAGTTGTAGTGCATCTTCCAGACGGGTAGGATAAGGAACTTTCCTCGACGATTAGGGTAAGGCAGTGCCTCGACGATTAGGGTAAGGCAGTGCCTCGACGATTAGGGTAAGGCACCCGTTCCAGAAAAGGGTTAGGGTCAGGGCTAGTTGCAGCGCTGCAACTAGCCCTGACCCTAACCCTTTTCGAGGCACTGCCTTACCCTAATCGTCGAGGCACTGCCTTACCCTAATCGTCGAGGCACTGCCTTACCCTAATCGTCGAGGAAAGTTCCTTATCCTAGCTGTGTTTTTGAACAAACTTGACCTACTTCGTCTCTAATAGGCGAGGAATTAGGTCAAACTTTTTGCGAAAAATGTGCTTTTTTCAAGAAACTTGACCTACTTCGTCTCTTAGGAGCGAGGAATTAGGTCAAACTTCTTGCGAAAAAGTGTCTTTTTTGGAGAAACTTGACCTAATTCGCCGCCTAAGGGCCGCGAAGTTGGTGAAATTACCCCATTTGTACCTCGTACACGCATGTGGGTGTGTGTGTGTGTGTGTGTGTGTGTGTGTGTGTGTGTGTGTGTGTGTGTGTGGGCATGTAGATACGACGTTACTCTGACATACACTTGAAACTCTACATACTTTCTTTTGACTTTTTGACGGCCCCGTTATTTTGACATCAAAATAGTGTTCCCGGGAGGGTTAGGGCTGTGGTAGGGTTTGGGTTAGATTTAGGGTTTGGGATAGCTTCAAAAAATTGAACATGTCAAAAAATGGGAAGTGTGTCAAAATAATGTAAGCCTATGTAGAGTTTCACAACAGTCATAACGTCGTTTCTACAAAAATGTGTGTTTGGAGGCATATAATTATGTGTCTGTCGGTTCGAATGCGGGAGTCGTGCGTGCATGAATGCATACAGGAATAAAGAAAAATAGAGTAAATAATTGTGTACATGTGTGTGCGTGGATGTTTTAACGGTTAAACGCTCAACTTTACGTGACACGAAAGAGCAAGTGTTTTAAACCATCGACCACACGCTGATACATAATTGAAATCAGCCGTGCCTTCGCTCGGCCAACGACACTTCAGTTCAATGCACTTGAACACACAATCCCTGTGTACCAATCAATATAAATCAATTTTCTTTCAACAACTTCCACCATCCTTTTTTCTGTAATGAATAGAGTGCAAAATGGTAAGACAACGTTGCATTAAAACTAATGCTAGATACGCGCTTTTTCACCAATCAGGGTCAAAGCGTGGCGATCTGAACCAACACGCTCACATGTTCCACCCACTCCCACGCACACACACACAACAAGCACACACACAACAAGCACACACACAACAAGCACACACACAACAAGCACACCTCTATCACTCAAACATGTGGTGTAAAGGCAGGGAGGCCGCAGAACAAACCCAAACATATAATTGATCAAACACATTTGACAAAACTGTTTATAGCTTGTCTTCATTGGAAAATTTGTGGAGGGTTCGGAGAGGTTCCAAAATTTTTTTGGAGGTTCTCAGATCCCGAACCTAGGTTCCCGAACCTTTCTTTTTTATTTTCCAAAAAGTTCAGCAACTTGGGTCCGGGAAACCTTTTGAACCTTCCCTTTACCAATACCAATACCAAACCCAATACCAATACCTTTACCAATACCAATACAGTACACAATACCAATACCTTTACCAATACCAATACCGTACCCAATACCAATACCATACACAATACCAATACCTTTACCAATACCAATACCTAGGGGCCGGGTAGCTCAGTTGGTAAGAGCGTCTTGCTAGTAACCGAAAGGTCACTGGTTCGAATCCCGGATTGGTCAACGTGTGATCATATTATTTTCCCCTTTACCAACAACTGGCCCGCTGGTGTCAGTATAAATCGGTCCAGTAGTCACCTATATGCGAAAGTGTCGTGTGACTATAATCTACAAACAACAATACCAATACCTTTACCAATGCCAATACCAATACCGTACCCAATACCAACACCTTTACCAATACCAATATCGTACACAATACCAATACCTTTACCAATACCAATACCTTTACCAATACCAATACCTTTACCAATACCAATACCTTTACCAATACCTTGGCGCTTTATTCCAATTCAACTCCCACCATTGGCGAAAGG
>JBAHVR010000363.1:542500-557333 GCA_036898135.1 Oncomelania hupensis
GGTGACGTGGCCACACCATCGGAGTTTCCGTTTCTTCACCACTGTGAGCAGGTCATCGTGTTGTCCAATGGCTTGTGTGATGGTCTGTCGGACTTCGTCGTTGGTGATGTGTTGGGTATAGGAAATGCACAGAAGTCTTCTGTAACACCTCCATGCTTTGTATTCTTCGTTGGACATCTGCTGTGAGGGTCCATATTTCGCAAGCATATAGGAAGATGGAGATGACAAGGGAGCGCAGCAGTCTTACCTTGGAATGTAGACTGATGGTCCTGTCTAAAGGCAACAGCAGATTTTAAAATACTTTAAAATAGTTTGAAATATACAAAGAAAGCTGCAGCGACTATGAACAATGAAAAATAACATTAAAATACGGACAAAGAAAGAAGAAATGAAAGAAGGAAAAGACAGACGAAAAAGAAAGGAATGAAAGAAAATACAACAAGAGATATAGAACGAGAACGTAAACTGCAGAAGTCCTTTTCCTTTCTTTCTTCTTTGAATGACTGACTGAATAACTAAAAACAAAGAGATCCCAGGGAGGAAATTCTATCCTATCCTATCCTGTCCCGTAACCCGAAGGTCGTAGGGGCACCACAGATGATCGTTTAACCAGCATACTCCATCTTTCTCTGTCCTCAGCAGCCCTGATGGCTTCGCTCAGTGTCAAACCAGTCCATTCTCGAATGTTGTCCTCCCACCTCTTTTTCGGTCTCCCTCTTCTTCTACCTCCTTGCACTGTGCCTTGCAGAATAGTCTTTGCAAGGCCTGATGATCTGGTGACGTGGCCATACCACCGAAGTTTCCGTTTCTTCACCACTGTTAGCAGGTCATCGTGTTGTCCAATGGCTTGTGTGATGGTCTGTCGGACTTCGTCGTTGGTGATGTGTTGGGTATAGGAAATGCCCAGAAGTCTTCTGTAGCACCTCATCTCCATGCTTTGTATTCTTCGTTGGAGATCTGCTGTGAGGGTCCATGCTTCGCAAGCATATAGGAAGATGGAGATGACAAGGGAGCGCAGCAATCTTACTTTGGAATGTAGACTGATGGTCCTGTCTTTCCAAATGGGCTTCAACCTTGTCAGGGCAGCAGTTGTTTGTGCGATCCTGGAGAGGACTTCCTGTCTGATACAATGGCTCCTAAATATTTGAAGCTATGCACTGTGTCGAGGGATTGGCCTTGGACTTTGATGTCCGTATTGATGCCATTGGTGTTGTTGGTCATCATTTTGGTCTTCTCTGCACTTATTTCCATTCCATAGGCTTTGGAGGTGGTGTCAAGCCTCTGTACCAGCTGTTCAAGTTCTTGTTCCTCTCCAGCCAATCCATCAATGTCATCTGCAAAACGAAGATTGGAGATTGCTCTACCCCCTATGCTGACTGTGCCTTCATGGTCTGCAAGAGCATCCGACATGATGCGCTCTAGGAAGATGTTGAAGAGTGTTGGAGAGAGTAGGCATCCTTGACGCACGCCGATTGTTGTTCTGAACCAATTCCCGATGGCTCTGTTGTGGAGGACTGCACTGGTAGCCTTGTCATACAGGCTTTTGATGACTTCAATAATTTTAGGGCTGATGTTGTACACTTTCATTGTTGCCCATAGAGCTGCATGCCAGACTCGGTCAAACGCCTTCTTGAAGTCTATGAACACATGATATAGATGTTGTTGGTGCTGTAGGTATTTCTCACAGATTATTCTGAGGTTGAAAATCTGCTCAGTGGTACTTCGCCCTGCCCTGAATCCTGCTTGTTCTTCAGCTATGATTTGTTCAGCTTGGGGTTTCAACCTGTTGAGTATTATTTTCAGGAGGACCTTGCTGGGATGGCTGATGAGGCTGATGGTCCGGTAATTTTCACACTCCTGAAGGTTACCTTTTTTGGGAAGAGTGATGACAAGCGACTGGGTCCATGGTATAGGCCACTCCCCACTCTGCCAGATCTTGTTACAGATAATGGTGAGGGCATCAATCATCGCTTCTCCTCCTGCTTGTAGCAGTTCCGCGGGTATGTTGTCCACTCCCGCTGACTTCCCTTTCTTTAGCGCTTGCACTGCTGCCTCAACTTCTTCCCGGAGAATTGGGAGGATTTCTTCTTCTTCTCTGTTCTCGGGACATGCTAGAACTGATGGGTCTCCATTTGGTGTATGGCTGTAAAGGTCAGAGCAGTACTCTGTCCATCTGTCCAAGACTTCTTGTTCTTCTGTAAGGCATATGCCAGACTTGCTTTGGATAGTGGAGACTTTGGGCTGTTTGACACTTGTCAGCCGCTTCACAGTCTGGTAGGCCTTCTTGCTGTTGTTCTTGTTCAGACTGTTCTCTATTTCCTGGCATTGATCTTCTATCCAGTTCTCCTTTGCTGTGAGCATGCCTTTTCGGATGTCATTGTTGATTTTTCGGTAGACATCAGCTCCCTGTGAGGTGTTCTTTTTCTTTTTCATCTCTCTTCGTTTATCACACAGATCCAAAATTTCAGGTGTGATCCACAGCTTCTTCTTTGGTCGGTGCTTGCCAAGGATCTCAGTGGCAGCATCTGTCACAGCTGAGTTGAAGGTGGTGGTCATGGTGTTGACATCTACTTCACCAGCCCCCAAAATGAGCAGTGGTGCAAATTTCCCTCCAATTGTGCCTGAAATAGTTCTGCCACCTCCGGGTCTTGCAGTTTGTCCAGGTCGAACTTCAGTCTAGTGCACTTTGCTGTATTTACTCTTTTCAAGTGGAGCCGGAAAGACATCATCACGAGATCGTGGTCACTTCCGATGTCTGCTCCTGGAAAAGTACGTGTCCTGCCAATGTTGATGCTTGATCTGAAGCGTTTCTTGACCATGATGTAGTCTATTTGGTTGTGATGCTCCCCGCCAGGACTGTGCCATGTCCATCGTCTGGAGTTTTTGTGGAGACCAAGCGTGTTTGCCAGTACCAGATTGTTGTATCTGGCAAACTCCAAGAGTCTCAGACCCCTGTCATTTGTCTCGTTGTTGCAGTGGGGTCCGCATGTGTCTCCCCAGTTGTGGTGCGCATCTTGGCCAACCTTGGCATTCCAGTCGCCTTGCACTATGACTATGTCCTTCTTCGGCACTTGGTCAAGGACCGCCTGTAGATTTTCATAAAAATCCTCCACTTTGCTGTCGTCATAGTCTGATGTTGGGGCGTAGGCCTGGATGATGGTGATGTTGAAAGGGGCTGCTCTCAGGCGGATGGTAATGAGTCTACTGGAGACTGGGCGGCAACCCATGACAGTGGCTAGAATGTTCTTGTGGACCAAGAATCCAACGCCGTGTTCGTGCCTGTCATCCCTACCGCTGAAATAGAGCTTGTGGCCTTTGTCGGTCGTTGTTTCACCTAGGCCTTTCCAGCGCAGTTCGCTGATACCTAGAACATTCCATCGATAGTGGTCCAACTCGTGGGCCAGTTCTTCTAATTTTCCTTCCGCAGTTAGGGTCCTGACATTCCAGGTTCCTATGACGATGTTGTTTCTCGTGCGGATCTTGCTAAATTGTCCATCAGTAGCATACTTAACACCTCCGTCCTGGTGGCCAACGGAAGGCGCGGTCCTTGTGCCGTGTGACGACCCGGGCGACGACCGATCCGGTATGGAATTAGTGGATTGTGTCATCATGTAGTGTGTCTTGGGCAAAAAAGACCTGGCGGTGCCCAATCCTCTCCAGGCTGTTGGCCACAGCCGAAATCCACGAATACAGTGTGGCTCGCCTTGGCCCTGAGCACATGGTCGTTGAACCTGTAGTAACGTGAGGTTCCTCCGCCCTGGCCGGTGACTTCTGTGTAGAAGACTTTCGCCCAGTGATGCCGTGCTAACATCGAAATTCTGTAGAGAGAAAAAGTCAACATCGTCAATCAAAGAAAATGACACATTTACAACACCATCAATGCTTGTACGTCCTTCTAATCTGTAGTTCAACACAGGTTTTCACGGATATATAACGAATGACACTCAGCTCAGCCTGCCCAAGTCCTCTATATGCTTATGTGTCCGGGGACGGTAATCTACCCACTGAACTGAACTCAGCCTGCCCCGAAACCTCCGTGTCTCAATAGTTGTATCCTTTGCATTTCCCTAAGCTGGAGTATCATAGTCTATGAAGGCCTAACACATCGGACTGCTTGTTACATTACTTTGTCATGCCTGAGACTACAACATCCCAAAGGACAAACAAGGAACTTAGAAAGTGAAAAAAATCATACATGCCAACGTTATTTGGTGTCTAAACTACAATGTTATACTCCTTGCTACATCAGTACTACCGAATCAGCCCATGGTTTACATGAAAAGATGCTAATATATGGACAATTGGAACTTCTTAACACAGCTGTTTGTTGTTTGTATTTGTTGCATACTACTAGCTCATTCATTCATCACACCAAAGAGCCGAAGAGAAGCTTAGTTGAAGACGAACTTAAAAAGTGGAGAGTCGCTGGCGCAGAGCGTCAGCTGAGAGTCTTGAATATCTAGATCTGTGTGCAGCACAGTCTCGCCATCAATGACATACATTAAACGCACGCGGCAGATGCGATCGCTGTGATTGGTCCAGATAAAGGGACACCCCTGCGCACCCGGTATCAACGTCACAACGGCAACGGCCACTCAACTTACATGTACTCACAAACGTTCTGAAAGTTAATCGTCGGTGCGTTGTAACGCAGCTCCACTTTAAAGAGGAGGCACTGTGGTCTAATGGTAGTGCTTCGGCTTGCGGATCTGAAGGTCCTGGGTTCGAGCCCTGGCCGGGCCATTGTGTTGTGTCCCTGGGAAAGACACTTTACTCCTGTTTTCCTACTCCTTCGGATGAGAGTATAAACCGAGGTCTAGTCTGTGTGTCGCATACATTCCATCATAACGGACTTTAAAGATCCTGACGCTCATGTCCTAGACGGGTGAGTGCCGGTAACAAGAACACACCCAACATGCACTTGGTCCTTCTCCCCCATCCCTGGCTGCGCAGGATTGTGCTCAGATCAGTTGTCCGGGCGTCAGACCATGCGCCCAAAGGCTGCGGGTGGGCGTCTCGGGCGGTTTGAGTTAGATCCTGTATCGGCCGGCGCCTTGATCCTTAGGCTAAGGCGCCTTACAAATGACGAATATTATTATTATTATTATTATTATTATTATTATTATTATTATTATTATTATTATTATTATTATTATTATTATTATTATTATTATTAAGAGCGACTCAAAGCATTAGTTGGTCGCCTTACAAACAGCAGGTATACATTGTTGGTCGCATTACAAACAGCAGGCATACATCGTTGGTCGCCTTACAAACACCAGGCATACATCGTTGGTCGCCTTACAAACACCAGGCATACATCGTTGGTCGCCTTACAAACACCAGGCATACATCGTTGGTCGGTATCGCGGACTCGTAATGCATCGTGGAAATAAAATAGGCTTAATGCTGCAATAGACTACAGCGTCCTTGTCACAGCTGCTCCGTACCTTAAATCATAGTGCACACGTTCTGCAATCATAGTGCACACGTTGTGCAATCATAGTGCACTCGTTCTGCAATCATAGTGCACACGTTGTGCAATCATAGTGCACACGTTCTGCAAAGTTTAGCGCAACGGGAACTGCTGAGCTACTCCGATAAGCTGTTTGACAGTACGCGCTCTCACAATATCGTCAGTCAGCAGCTCATTGAGCTGGTAATTGTGCTGTATCAGACCACAATGGACAACATAGAAACTCCCAATACGCTTGGCCTCGCTTAGTCTCATGATAGTGTGGATGACGAATTGTTTACAAGGCAGATGATAACTGCTAACACACAACTTTGCTTTTTTCTGTCAATGATACTGAAGTCTTGTCTTTCTTTAGACACCTCTTTACAGTGTCATATGCTCCAACGGTAAGAGTTATGGAAGACATCCCCATTTTGCAAGTGATGCAAAGTGAATGGGTGCACCCTATTTACTTTCTGTAAAATCAATGTACAGCGTCATGATGCCTTTCCTATCCTATCCTATCCTATCCTATCCTATCCCGTAACTCAAAGGTCATTGGGGCACAACAGATAATCGTTTAACCAGCGTACTCTATCTTTCTCTGTCCACAGCAACCCATCGCTCAGTGTCAAGCCAGTCCATTCTCGAATGTTGTCCTCCCACCTCTTTTTTTCTGTCTCCCTCTTCTTCTGCCTTCTTGCACCGTGCCTTGCAGGGTGGGCTTTGAAAGGCTTGAGGCTCTGGTGAAGAGGCCATACCATCGGAGTTTCCGTTTCTTCACCCCTGTGAGCATTTCATCGTGTTGTTCAATGGCTTGTGTGATATGGTCTGTCGAACTTCTATTGTTGGCGATGTGCTGGGAATAGGAAATACAATACATAGAAGTATTCTGCAGCACCTCATCTTCACGCTTTGTATTCTTCGCTGTAGATCTGCTGTGAATATCCATATTTCGCAAGCCTATAGGAAGATGGAAATGACAAGGGAGCGCAGCAGCCTTACCTTGGAATGTAAACTGATGGTCCTGTCTTTCCAAATGGGCTTCAACCTTGTCAGGGCAGCAGTTGTTTGTGCGATTCTGGAGAGGACTTCCTGTCGGGACCCATTGTCTGATACAATGGCTCCTAAATATCTTAAGCTATGCACTGTTTTGAGGGATTGGCCTTGGACTTTGATGTCGGTGTTGATGCCATTGGTGTTGTTGGTCATCCATAGTGTTCTTCTGTGCACTTATTCACCTTATTTACATTCTGTAAAATCAGTGTACAACGTCATGAGGTCTTTAGAGCCTACTAAATATTTGAGATATCAATAAGACGCGGTAGATCTGTCCAGAGAGAGAGAGAGAGAGAGAGAGAGAGAGAGAGAGAGAGAGAGAGAGAGAGACAGACAGACAGACAGACAGAGATAGAACACAGATAAAGAGGTAGACTGACACACAAACAGAGACAGACCCGGATAGACAATCTGTAAAAAAAAAAAAAACACGAAAAGGTCTCTGGTCATTAGGTCGGGTTAGGTCAAATAGGCCAGGCAAGGTTAGGGAGTCCTGTTTGAGACGGGACGTAACAAGGTGACTAGGTTCCAATTTGTCTGACAGATTCCAGACAGCAGTTCACCACAGTGCAGACTGAATGAAAGAATGGTGGAGAGAAGAAAGAAAAGAAGAAGAAGAAACAGGAACACACCAGCACGACCTCCCAATGCGATAAAATTGCACTGGCGACCTTCGATTTATTCAACAAAAAACTCTTGTTCACACACGGAGTGGCCTCATTGAATAGAAGCAGAGTAGATGGGTGTTAGTCTAGATGGTCAATACGCCTTAGAGTTGTGTTTCCTATCCTATCCTATCCCATCTTATCTATCCCGTAACTATGAAGTTGTTGGGGCACCTCAAGTGATCGTTTAACCAGCGTAACCCTGCTTTCTCTGTCCTCAGCATCCCCTCATGGCTTCAATGTCAAGCCAGTCCATTCTCGAATGTTGTCTTCCCACCTCTTTTTCGGTCTATGTCTTCTTCTGCCTCCTTGCACCGTGTCTTGCAAGATGGACTGTGGACGTGGACCTACGATCGGATATATCCAGCACATCACCAACGATAAAGTTTGACAGACCATCACACAAGCCCCTGGACAACACGATGACACGCTCACGTTGGTGAAGAAACGGAAACTCCGATCACATCACAAAGGGTGTGGCCTCATTGAACCAAAGCAGAGTAAATCCAGATAGTGCGGCGAATTGTGAGCCCAGATAGTCAGTAAGACTTGGAGTTGGAGTTGTGTTTAGGCTATCCAATTACTTGACCACAACTTCTGCTTCTTGTCCAGTCAGTGACAAACCACTCTCACAAACACAATATGTGTGTACGTGTGTGTGTGTGTGTGTGAGTGTGTGTGTGCGTGTGAGTGTGTGTTTTGACCAAACAGTTTCTTGTCCAGTAATTACGCCGGGATGGACACTTGAGATTGGATTTGGGGTGGACGGCAGCAGCGGTCAGGATTAGTACACAGTGGCCCAAATGAACTGTTTAAACTCCCCCATCCCATCAACCCTTCCCTCCCCCTCCGCAATGTCACGGGCTACCCCGCCTCCATTCCCCCTCTCCCCACGACATAGATTCCTCCTACAATGGCCCCAAATCCTCCTACCAAGTACCCAAACCCAGTCTCAAATGACGACTGAAGTCGGAAAGCAAATCTATAGCCTATATAAGAAGGAACGACAATCAGACAAACCACCACTCCCTCACTTTCTCCTCCCCACCCACCCCTCATGTCAACCGGCTCTCTACCTTTCCTACAGTTTAGGCAGATTACTGTGATAAAACTCTCTCGGCATAAAAATCAATTTATAGTTCATTTATTGTCTATTCACAGATGCAGGTGATATTAGACATTAATTAAAAACAACAACAATATAAATCAAATCACAATTAAGAAAACTTATAACAAAATGGAATGAAAGGGGAAGAGGGATTTAACACCAAACTATAAAAGTCTACCAATAGGAGTCACTGCAATAATTTTCACAACCGCTGTTATCTGTGAATGATGTAATACATCATCTAAAGAATGTCCACATTCAGTCAAATGATGTCCTTGATTTTTATACAATGCATTTAAAACTGGACATTCAAATAAAATATGGGAAACTGATATATTTGTGCCACACATACACTGAATATCTGCTGAATATTTAGTATTGCATGAGTTCATTCTTAACTTGTATATTAATTTTGACAGTCGTGAACAGTTTGGTATAGTAACCCTTTAATGCTAGTATCTTGACATACTACTTTTTCTAATAAGGAATACATTTCAGGAAAACACATACCTCTCGGCATTACTAAACGTCAACCCCACCACCAAAAAAACACAACGCAAGTAATTAGCAAATACGAAATAATCATGCTCGTATATACGGGTTTTTTTTGTTTTAAGCCACAAAACAAGTAATTCGCAAATACGAAATAATCATTCTCGTATGTAAGATTTAAACTCCTCCTCATCATCATCATTATCTTCTTCTTCTTCTTCTTCTTCTTCTTCTTCTTCTTCTTCTTCTTCTACTCCTTCTTCTTCTTCTTCTTCTTCTTCTTCTTCTTCTTCTCCTTCTTCTTCTTCTTCGATCATTGACGGACACGGAGTCTACGGCGCAGACAGCGGGAGGCGGTCTGTAGGTCAGTATCTAGCTGTTGTCACTGTGTCATAAACTTGCCTTGCCTTGCCATAATCAAAGACTCCTGTACGAAGTAAATTGGTAAATATTTACATTTGTGTATACATCACGTGTTTATAGAGTGATGACGCAAGCAAGGGCTGTTGACATAGGCACGTAGCGTATGTGTTCGCTTTGCGAGGGTACTGTATTTCCTAGTTCATTAATATTTTGGTGACGAGACTCGGCTATATAAAGACTGTTTGGAGAACAGGACGCTGTGATCATATTATTTTCCCCTTTACCAACAACTGGGCCCGCTGGTGTCAATATAAATCGGTCCAGTAGTCACCTATATGCGAAAGTGTCGTGTGACTATAATCTACATACAAACAAACAAACAGGACGCTACCCACCGCCGTAGGTACAGCGTTCGCTTGGCACACCGATGACCCAGGTTCGAATCCCGTGGTGGGCGATATAAAATGTGGCCATTTTTCACTGTTCATTATAGCATTACGATTGCTCTGGTGGTTTATTGTTTCAGGCCCCTACCCCACTTTCATTGGGGGTGGTTATCCCCGTCTGCCATATCGCCAATGGTGGGTGTAGACGTTAAACCTCAATGTTCAGTCAAGACGTTAATCTACAGAACAGAAGGCTGCTCTCGTATGCATCTGAGAGTGTCTGTGATTGGATGAAATAGGACTAGGATCGGGCGTATTAGTGGAATGACAGATAGACTGTGAAAAAAGGGTGAATGCTTATTTTGTTTGACTTGGGAATATTGTGTTACTGTGTAGGCTACTTCTACTTTTCCCTGTGGTGATTCTTATGACAGACACTGTAATTTGAATATTTATATTGTATGATTTGCTTGCTAGCATGGAGATGAGGTGCTACAGAAGACTTCTGGGCATTTCCTATACCAAGCACATCACCAACGACGAAGTCCGACAGACCATTACACAAGCCATTGGGCAACACGATGACCTGCTCACAGTGGTGAAAAAACGGAAACTCCGATGGTATGGCCACGTCACCAGATCATCAGATCTTGCAAAGACCATCCTGCAAGGCACATTGCAAGGATGTAGAAGAAGAGGGAGATCGAAAAAGAGGTGGGAGGACAACATTCGAGAATGGACTGGTTTGACACTGAGCGAGAGAGAGAGGTTGCTTTCTCAGAGAACGCGCGGGAGCCGCAGGGCTGCGCCACTATGGCAAAGGAGAGTGAAACGTGTCTACTGTTAGTGTCTTTGTGTCTGGCGTGCACGGACTAGATCTCGGTTTATACTCTCATCGGAAGGACCAAAAGATTGGAACCCAACTTTGACACGGGCGACCCCAGCTGAGTGTTATAAAGTTGGGTTGTCACTCCTGACCAAGCTTTTGGAGTAAACCATGTATAGAGAACTTTGCAATGTGCTGTGTTATCTCCCTTGGCTTTGATCTCTTTGTCTGTTTCATGTCAATGCTCTCATTTCAGTAGCGTCGTTGTCAAAAGGACCTTCCAAATGAACTTAGCAAGTCGCACCGACGTCGCTCATCCCAGACCAGGGTTTTATTGACAACAAAATTAATAACATGGAAACCTGATCCTACTACAGCGGTTGTTCAAGATTGAATTTTGTCGCTTCAAATCCTATTTGGGAGGGTTTTTATAGTTTGATTTGAGTGGTATCCTCACCTAAAACACTTTCAAATTAAAAATAACTTAGCTCGTCACACCTAAATCCTATTTCTTATTTCATGATCGTATTTGAGACAACTGTAACATCATTTAAATGTCGTCCTCCTACAGATTTGCTGGCATTCTAAATCCCAGTCACGGGGTTCTGTATTATGATACTGCTGGAAACTTCTGCTGATATCCTGCTGTCACGCTACGCAGTTTGCAGTCGCGCGCCTGTGTATATAGTTTAATCATCAGCCTGTACATAGAGGTTAAAAGTTACGGTAGTCAAGGGGAGAGAATCAGAATAAATTAATTTAGTTTATAATTAATAAAAGTAGCGAATGTATTGCGCCCGTGCAGAACGTACTATGTTAGAAAAACAGCATAGTTGGCTATTTTGTTATTGAGAAGATTAATTGCTGCCATGCGATATTCTATGTGTGAAATGCGTGCTCTAATCGCGAACGGTGCAGGGAATGAATTATGATTAAAAGAAGTATATTCTGGAAGATTCTTAGCTAATCGTATAAAACCCCTTGCACTGTATATTTTGATAGGAGCAGCAACAGTTGCATATCGCTTTTGTAGCCAGAATCAACGGATCCAAGTTGGGTCAAGGTGCCAGTTAGTGACTTTGTCTGTGGGTCGTACAGATCAGACCGTCAACGAAAAAGAGCCTATTAACGGAAGAGGAGGATTGTTTTGGGAACACTTTGGAAGTGTTTGTTTAACTAAAACTTTTCTAAGCTGTTTAGAATACCTACTGTGTATTCTCGGTGAAATCTGAGTTATCTACGTATAACGTCGGGTGACCTGTGACTCCGTCTAGGACTTCTTATGCCTGTGTAATCACCTTGCCTAACCATCTGTGCCTGTGTGTTTGTCCCGTCGTTCGTGTGTCTTTGTCTACAGGCCGGAGAATCCACTGGTAGCCGTAAGTTTTTTACCTCAATTTCTCAGTTGGCCATAGCGTTCGGGGGTTTGGGTTATGCATGCAGTGTGAATGAATAGTTAATTATGTTTTCTTAATTCTATTGTTTCATATTGTTTGCTGCATAAATACCTAGAGAGAGAGAGAGTTTTCTAAAATGTATCATAAATTAAATAATTATAAATTGATATAAAAGAATTCGCTGTTATGTAGCGAAGAGATGACAGAAAGGAGGTGATTGTGAATGTATATACGTGATGACAGAAGTAATGACAGGGAGGATGAGTAAGGATGTTGAAAGGGAGACAACCATTCCGATAGCGGGATGCTTGTGCAGTATTTTGTAATATAATTATTAATGGTTGCGTATTTTTGTATGTATTGTTCTAGATGTACCAACAAATACAACACCAAAACCCTAGAGCAGACCATTGATGGTGTGCTGAAACCTTGCTGGTGTGAAGCTTGTGTGCCTCGGCCTATTACGCCGCGTTTTCCGTGTGTCAACCTCGGTTGCGAAGGTTCTGGTATTCGCCCAGAGAACTTTATTTCGTTTATAAAGCACACGCACACACACTCCACCACACACAACAAATAACTATAACCAATGATAATCTGTTGTGAGGAACGATAATTGTTTTACATGTGATAGATTATAAATTACAGCACATTGAGATATATTTAATTTGAATTGATTGATAAACGTTGTTGAGTAATATTACCTACTAGATTAAGTAACTCTGTGATTGTATAGTTTTGTCTGGGGGAATTATTTCGCCAGATATTAGTTAATTAATAATTTAGATTAATTTCTTACAACTTCTATTTTTGCATAAAAGATAAATTTTCTATTCATTTTATATAATATAAAAGACTTGTTGTATCTATTTGAAGTTTGAGTGGAACAAAGTTTGAATATTTATAAAGATTTAAAGCAGTTGCTTACTGTATATTCACCTTGTTCGCAGTAAGCTGTTTCAGCCATAATTATTATAAATCTCTTGTACATTTTGTAGTTAGTCATTTTCCATTTTGATTTAATTATCATTATTATTTTGAGCGAATTGTTTATGTATTAGTTTGGGGTTTTATTAGTGGGATTGAGGGTTGGTAGGTTGGGAAGTGGGATAAAGGGAGTTAATTTTGAGTATGAATGTGTGTGTGAAATAAAGAAATTGTCTTGTTACTTCTGGTTTTGTCTTTTAGAGTTTATTTAGGTGTTGGGTTTTTTTCTCGTGTGGAAGTGCACGCAAGTCGAACCACTGTTGAGGCAGTTGGGACGTGACATTTTGGTGGCAGCGGTGGGATAGATCTAGGATAGGTTAGGGGGGAATAGTTGGGTAGATTTATTGTTATTTGTTTAGATACCAGAAGTCAGTGTTTGTTTCTTTGTCGTCTTGTGTGTCGGATGAGTGGCCAGTGGGTGGTTGGTCGGGAGTGAGGTTGCGCTGCGCAAAAGGGTTCACACCCCGAGCGTGTGTGCACAAACGGGGGGTTGAGGTAAACAACTTTGTCGTCGAGGCCTAGACGATAAGGGACTTCTCCGGCTCCTGTCACTGTTTACTTGTCATTTGTTCGACTGTTTGTATATGTGTTAATCGTTATTTGTTTCATTTGTTATTCACCCATTTTTTTTTCCCATTTTTCTTAGTCCGCGACTGTATGCTGACGAGAGCTGCGACTCGGAGAGCAGCTGAGCAGGCGCGAGCGATGGACCAGTACACGGAGGCCGACGCAGCCGCTTCGCGTCGGGAACCGATGGACGAGGAAACCACAGTGAGTACGCCTTTCGCTCATAGTACTCGCATGGCAGCTGATCTTACTCCTACTGCAGTTAAGGCCGGTGCAGGAAAAAGTAGCGTTGGCATGGATGTATATCTTAGATATAAGGAGCTAGGCGCTAGCATGGGGCTGAAGGGAGCGGGTCTAGCCAGTTTTGTAGTAGATGGGGCGAAGAGGGAGCAGGAGGCTGCTAGATTGGCGGAAGAGACTGCTAGATTAGCAAAGGAGACGGCGAGGCTCGAGAGGAAGATGGAACGTGAGGAGAAGAATAGAGCTGAAGAGCGTAAGGAAAGAGCAGCAGAGTTAGCCCTGATGGAGAGAAGGCTAGAGCAGGAGCGTAAAGATAGAGAGCAAGAGCGCAAAGATAAAGCTAGAGAACTGAAGCTCTTAGAAAAGAAAATAGACTCCGAACGGGGAAACGTTGAGTTGCGTCTGCAAGAAGAGCGTGCAGCTAGAGAGCAGGCCCGGGAAGACGATAGAGAAAGGCTTAGGCAACAGTTGGAGCAAGAGAAAGAACTAGAAGCCCAACGTAGGAGAGATAGAGTTCAGCCTGATAGCTACAAGATCAAGGTCCAACCATTTGATGGTAAAGAGGATATTGAGAGCTACCTTCAGCACTTTGAGCAAATAGCTAGGACTCAGAAATGGAGGGAAGAGACGTGGTCGGCTAGGTTGTCACCGTTGTTGTCAGGGGAGGCAAGAGAGACTTATCTGAAGTTAACTCCAGAGCAGATAGTCGATTTCGAAGTGGTCAGGGGGGCTCTTCTGAAACGTTTTAGGAGAGATGCTGACTACTACCGCAAGCAGTTCAGGGGGAGTAGGAAAGAAGGCACAGAGACTTTTCCGCAGTACTTGAGTAGAGTACAGGTCTTAGTGAAGAGGTGGTTTTCTTTGGCTAAGAAAGATATAGATGATGCGGGCGTAGTGCTTGATGTCTTTCTGACTGAACAGTTGTTGTCAGTGATGAACCCTGAGTTAGAACTGTTTGTGAGGGAGAGGCAGCCTGAGAACGGCGAGCAAGCAGCTGAGATTGCCCAGTTACATGTAGACGCGAAACGGACAGTGAGTAACAGACCAGTGTTCGGTAGCGTGCCGTACAAGGGGGGTAATCGTGCTGTCAGTCAACCTGTAGGGGCAGCGAGGAGTGGTCCTAGTGGCAACAAGGGTGAAGAGGATAAGAGGAGGGAACCTAGTGGGGAGAAACGTCCTTGGAAGTGTTTCAGGTGCGGGAAGCTAGGTCACGTAGCGAAGGAGTGCCGTAGTCCAAAACAGTTGCTACGTATCACTGTCAGTCCGGATTCAGGACCGATTCACTCGGGAA
>JBAHVR010000364.1:0-2500 GCA_036898135.1 Oncomelania hupensis
TTAATTTAACGTCTTTTCACCTAAATGATTTCAGACTTGATTGGAGCAAGGGGAAATAATAAACAAATAAGGAATGGTCCTAAATAAGGGAGAAAGGAATTAAACGAACTACTAAACGTTACTGAACCATGTAATGATAATGCAGAATGTTATCACGCGTTTTCTCTTCGATCCAAACACTTGAAAACAGAAATGTGTTTTGTTTTAAACATGAAAGTGAACCACGATTGCTTTTAAACATCTGCTATTGGATTTGAACTGTGTGTAATTCATTTTACGTTATTGCGTTTTACCCTCAGGAAAATCTTCTTTATTTTTTATTTTTATTAATGCGAAATTTTGAAAATGCTAAACGGCTTGTTCGGCTTTTATGTTCCCTTTCTTCTGGCAGAAATAAACAATTCTTTTGTTTTTTAAATGGAAGAGAAAACAGGGAACAAAATCTAGGTGGAAGGCAAGAGATGGGGGAGGGGGGGTGTTGGAATAAGCAGAGGGAGGGAGAGTAAGAGGAGAAAACCAATTGCGCTAAACAAGAGGACATTGGATGGGAGAACACTCACAATGCATTGTTATTGTTTGAGGCTGAAGGCCAAATTTCCACAACAACGTAAGGTAACTGCCGGCGCTCTGCTTCTAATATTCATCGCTCATTTCTCTGATTTCCACTTCGTTGATAATTGACATGGCAACGATCTCTCAATTAATTATTGCAAAAGAACAAAAAATGAAATGATGTTAAAATGCACTTCCGTCGAGTCAATGTCTCAATGACATCAATTTCAATTCTGTCAGAGATCCAGAAGGCATGAATACAGAAGATGCAACATTTGGTAGCATTGCAAACTGTTGCATGCGCCCCTTCATCGTCATCGTAGTTATCGTCATCATCGTCGTCGTCATCATCAACAGCAACCACAAGAAAACCAATAATAACAACAAAAGCAGCCACGAATGGCGTCTTAAATACAGCAAATGCTCCGGTTGCGCCTCCTCCTCCTCATCATAATCATCATCATCCTCATTGTGACGAGGAGTTTTATTATTGCTGGGCTCTGCACAATGGAATGCTGTAACCCTCTCGTCTTATTCTATGGGAACCGCTAGTGAGTCACCCGGTGAATTAATTTAATACATTTATTTCTTTAGCTCGGTCTGTGTTAAGGCTGGGATACAGAGATAGATAGAAAAATGGTAAAAGATCACTGTCACACTAACTTTCGCACGGCTATGAATCATATGTAGTCCAGCCACTTGATAACAGTCAAAATCACACATTTATTTCCTCTACTCTATACACGATCTTCGAAGTACGAATCTAACTTAAAAGGTCAAATGTCAATGCGAATGGTTCGCTCGCTGATAGTCTAGGCAGCTACTTTCTCATCATCGGGCACTGGATACTTTCTGCCCTAATGGTCAGATCTTGACGAGTGGACTACTGTGGTCCTGTTTATGCAGAATTGGGTGCACTGAAGGCTGTGTACTTAGCTCAGTGTCCGAAGAGCTGTGTTGCTGCTGATTCCTTGACACGCTGTGTTGTCTTGGAGTGTTCGACGGGTGGGCTATCTGCGCACAATGCTGTAGATGCCTCGGCAGCCAACTCTAAGCGTAGATTAGGTTCTGTTCTTTGCTGAGTTGGGCTCACGATATACTGCCTGCTCGTATGTAACATATGAGACGAAATTCTGCACAACCCTGTATAATAGGTCTGTGCAGAGCGTCTCACTGAAAGCCAAAGTAGCCCTCAGTGATAGCTCCACATCTCTATACATAAGCGAGGAACATTCTGCTATGTCCGTGGTCCACTGGAATCTCCACTCTACTTTCCTATACATATATAAATATAAATCGTGGCTAACTATACACATAAAGAATTAATAATATTATAAACATTCTCGGGTACAGCCACTGGTCTGCAAGCATACATATAGGTTAAACAACAGTGGTTCCGTACATCTTTCAACATGGCGTCGGCCGGTCATGCTTGCCTCGTGGTCGGATTCTTCCACATGGTCACGCAACATCGGACTAACAATTCATTCTATGCATAGCAAATTTCACAAACATAATTTCAACAATAATATAAATACATCACGATGAAACAGAAGTATGTTCATTTACCTGTTTGACAATGTCAGGCCGTGGCTACTTGATTGAATTCGAATATTCAACAAGCACTGCTTCCCTGGTCTATCAGTGGAGAGATTTCTGCTAGGAAGTAGCTGTGTACTGCCTTAAGCTTTCAACACAAATGACCCTCTACATAGCCTTGGCCTATCCAGTCAGAACTGGTTCTACCTACCGGTGCTGTGTTCGGATTGGCTGAAGAAATCTGAGTGGTTGTAAAATTCAAAGCCTTCTACCGTCAGCTGCTATGATGTCACTAGCTATGCGGGCGTCAGGCTACAACTGTGTTACGCATGATCACTTCTGTCGTCTGCTAGAGACTAACAGTAACCTTCTAAGTCTAATTGACTAAACAAGCAAAATCTCAAAGGCA
>JBAHVR010000364.1:7500-20000 GCA_036898135.1 Oncomelania hupensis
GGTAGTCCACTCTCCAGAAACAAACATTAGGCCAACCAGAAAAAATAGCCCAATGATCAGACTGTCGCAAATATCATGAACAGTAGCAGCATAGACCCATCAAGGAACAAACTATTCGAAGTGAATTTGAACATTTAAGTTAGTGTAGAGTGTTTAGAGAATTATGTATAGAGTAGGGGAAATAAATGTGTGATATTTACTGTTAACAAGTGGCTGGACTACCTATGTTTCATATAGCCGAGTGAGAGCTAGTGTGTCAGTGAAGCTATTACACTTTTCTCCCTATCTCTGTAACCCTATCCGCACACAGTGTGTCACAGGGCAGCTGTGAAGAAAGCCATGTAGTCTGTGTGTGAAGAGTATAGGGGCGGGGGTGGTACTGCGTGTTGCCGTATGTGTGATTATTGTTGTCTCGGGAGCGTGCAAAGCATGGTAAACAGCATACGCCGGTTAGGCCAGGTTAGGAATGTGCTCACTATCAGCAGAAGGTGTTTGACAGCAGTACAGTGTAGACAGTGTTTGTCTAGTGCTCTGTGGTTTTGCTGTGTTCTGGAATTAGGGTGGGACGGATATTAACGAAAAATAGTATCTGGTTCTGAGAAAAATACTAGTTTAAAGATTGCCAATTTCTAAAGTGATACGCTCGGTTGGAGTGTAGTTGTAGAAAAGCAAGCCTATTGGTAGTGTGGTAGGTAGTATTGAGGCATTGTCTACTACGGGAACTACACACTACCGGATTACCCTAATTGGATGTACTTTCGTAGACGAGCAGTGGAGAAGGGGCTACGGGGTGCGGTTACATCGAACCGTGTGGGTTAGTGCAATGGTGGTTTTTCCTCACTGTGCTAATAACCAAGGGCAGGCTGTTGGGGTGTTGAATGATAGCTGTGTGTGAGACAGGAGGAAGGATGAGAATGGTTGCACTGAGGAGAGGCAGAAGAAAGGAGGAGTGCGACTGAAAGAGGGAGAATGAGGGAGAAGAAAGGGGGTGGAGTGTGTTGAAGGTAGGACGGAAGTGGTTGCTGTTGTTGTCGTTGGGGATGCTTGATATGAATAATGTGTTGGTGGTTACATGTATTCATTGCAGCATCGTTCATTCCATGCATTCATTATTTCATTGAATTGTGTGATGTGGAATTGTTTCCAGTGACGATAACAGTAGAAAGCGAGAGAGAGTCAAGGACGGGGAAAATAGACTGCAGTTGGACCCCTCAAGTGTCAGAAGTTTAGTGGAGTAGCGTAGTGAGTGCGGGGGGGGGGGGGTGAGTGTGAGGAGGGAGGGGGACAGAATCAGGTGAACATGACATTTACGATGCGACAAGCATGTTACAGGTTCGTCAAGGATTGTCGTTGAGGACTGAATTCGAGGATCGAGTTCGAAGTTCGCAGCTCAACGTTCGTCAATCCGCCAGTTCGTCGCTGGATAACGCGAGGCAGCAACGACGACGACACTTGGTCAAGTGGACCAAACATCATCAACATCGCCATTCGTTTGTCTACCACCTCTGTTGTCAGCGCCATCAACATCACTCCATCATCATCGTCAGTGGCGACCGCGGGTGGCAACGCTCCTTCGTTTGGACGTCAACGGAAGGGGGTGGATACTTTTGAGGAGACTTTACCAGGGACTGCATTTCGCCAGGTGGGCCCGTTTTGTGTTGTCCCTCTCCTACGCTTAACCCCCCTGTCTGTTTGTGAACACGTGCCTCGGACTTTGGCTGTGCACGTTCGATTTGAGGACGTTGGTCGATTATCGACCCCCGATCACCCACGAACCATTGCATCGTTCCATTGACCCATTGATTGTTCCATTACCATTTCTTCGTTTCATGTGTAAATGTTGTATGTGTATGAGTGTGTGGTATGAATGAATAAATAGCTTGAAAGTTGTATATATAATTGTTGTGTTTTCATCCCTTCACGTCTGCGGGAAACTGTCATTCTTTCTGGGTTGTTTGCGTGTGTAAGGTGTTTGTTTGTGGCGTCTGCCCAGGGGGAGTCGTGGCGGTGACATTTGGTGGAGATGCAGGGTATGGTGTGAGTGTGCCCAGACGTGAAGTTGTCTTGTGATTGTCTTGTGGTGTCCGAGTGTGTGAGGCGTGATTCGGTGAGAGTGTGCACCCCAGCGGGTGGTTGGAGGGAGTCGGGTCGCTGTTTAGCGGAGGCTCACAGCCGGCCTGGGTTCGACCACACGTGAGGGAGGGGACCATTGCACTCCCCAACCGGTTCGCTACCTCGCGGGCCAGTTTCCACTGTTTGAGTGGGAGGAGGTGGGTGATAGGTAGGGAGATAGCTTAGGTAAGGTTTGTTAGTATCTTAGGCTAGGCTAGGTAAGGTTAGGTTTTTGACTTCTTGTTGTTGTTTTTGGTGTTGTTGTTGCTTTCCTTAAGCAGGATGGCATCGCACGAGGAGGCTGAAGGAGTGTCACCGATCGCGGCTCGTACGCGTTCTCGCGTGGGTGTCACGATGGACGAGCGCACGGCGGCAGCAGCTGATACAGGAGTCACCGACTTACCCTCTGCAGACGAGCGACGGAGGTCACCAGTCAGGTCATCGCGTCGTGGGTCAGCAGACGACGAGTCGACGACGTTTGAAGCCAGAGACACAGTGAGTGACCCTTTTGTGACGGGATTTGGTGTGACTGGCGGGATGTCGACAGGCGCCGACTTCTACGGAGACCAAGATCGACTGAGCGATGCAACGAGACTGAAGAGGTTTGAGACCAATCCTTACCGTTCAGTCTACAAGGTCGAGGCGGCACAGACGCCAAGGACAGGACCGTTCGCGGACGAGACGCCGATGGAAAGGATCTTGAGGCTCGCTAAGCGCGAAGGATTGAAGGGCCAGGCAGCGTTAGACTACGCAATGGACCAAGCGGCTAGGGCGGCCCGGGAAGACGCCGAGTTGAAGGCGAGCGAGAGAGACGCAGATCGGAGAGAGAGAGAGAGGGAAAGAGAGCACGAACTAGCGATGGCGCAACTTAGGTTGCAGGAAGGCGCCGGGAACCGCAGGAATCGTCAACCCGAGTTTGAGACAGTTAAGCTCAGGTTACCTTTCTTTGAAGACAAGGACGACCTAGAAACCTACTTGTGTCAGTTCGAGCGTTTCGCCAAGGTTCAGGACTGGAAGAAGGACACGTGGGCTATTCGCTTAGGGACCTTGTTGAAGGGGAAGGCGAGGGAAGTTTACGTTGGCTTGAACGAGGACGACTCTGCCGACTATGAGATCCTGAAGGCAGCGTTGTTGGTGCGTTTCAACCTGACGGCCGAGACGTATCGGAAGAAGTTTCGCCAGCTACGAAGGGAGCCACCGGAGACTTTCAAACAGTATCTGCGGAAGTCAGAGTTGTTCCTGGAGCGCTGGATGGGACTAGCGAACAAGAAGGCCACGTATGCGGACTTACTGGACCTAGTGCTGATGGAGCAGATGATCAACGGTATGACGCCAGAACTGGTCACGTTCGTGCGCGAGCGCAACCCAGCAACGGTGGAGGAGGCCGCGACATTAGCACAGCAGTACGTCGACGCCAGGGCGGGAACCAGCTTACGTTTCTCACCACGTCAACCCTTTACACCCAGGGACAAGAGTGAGGGCCGCGAGCCAGCGGGACCGCGACCCAACTCGCCTGACAAGCGGGTGTGCTACAGTTGCGGACAGAAAGGTCACTTGAAGCGAGATTGTCCGAAACGCAGCGAGCGGAGTGGAGCAGCGTTGCGCATCTTGAAGGAGGCAGGCAAGGAGGGAGATCCTCGGTTCCAGAGCCAAGTGGTAGTGGAAGGTGTTCCGCTGACGGCTGTGAGGGACACGGGGGCCGACTTGATTTGCCTGCGGAAGGGAGAGGTTGCCAACCTTGTGTACACAGGACGCACGCAGCGCATAGGATTCGCCGTTCGCCAGCTATCCAGGTCACTGCCGACAGCATGGGTACAGCTGGAGTCACCGTTCTACACCGGGAGAGTGGAGGTAGTGGTGGTGCCGGACTTGATTTACCCAGTGGTGATCGGCAACTGGGCGAGGACGGAACAGCAAGGAGACACAGCACTGCCAGTATTCGGCGAGGGAGACGCGGAGTGTTGTGCTGTGCGGACACGAGCGCAGCCAGCCAAGGAGCAAGTCGCTACAGAACCGGTGGTGGTCGGACCGACTAAGAGCGTTGTCGCGACGCCAAAGGAGATTCGTCAACTGCAGTTGGGAGACAGCGAACTTGCGAAGGTGCGACAGCTAGCAGACCGGAAGGCAGGAAAGGAGCAACGAGGCAAGGGGCAAGTGGCATTTGTCTGGAAGCGGGGCCTGTTGTACCGCGAATACACAGGACAGGACAAAGTCGATCGCAGCCAGTTGGTGGTGCCAACCAAGCTTCAGTCGGAGGTACTACGCATGGGGCATGAGACGCCTATGGCTGAACACCGAGGAGCCAAGGGGACCCTAGATCGCGTGTGGGCCGAGCACTACTGGCCTGGGATGTGCCGTGACGTGAGGAAGTACTGTGCTTCATGCGACGCATGCCAGCGAACGACGCCGAAGGGGAGAGCCAGGAAGGTACCAGTGCAGAGAGTCGGCAAGAACAGGAAACCGTACCACACGATCGTGCTGAAACGCTACGTAGAACGTAGAGCGGAACCAGAGGCGACGGTGGCAGTGGTGTTGGACCAGGCAGAAACAGAGGGGGCATCAGGCATCAGCTACCAGGACACCGTACCACTGACACCGCTACGAGCGAGCGAAGGGCGTGTGGACGTACAGATAGACCCGTCGCTGTATGCACATCATCGGAGCCAGCTACGGGGAGTGAGTCAACAGTACGCGAGTCAGCTGACAGATCGACCCCAGCGCACCAGCGTGGACGAATGCGAAGTGGAATTGACTGACGACAGCGCTGTTCGCGTGCACCAGCATCCGCTACCATTCTCACAGATGGAAGTCGTCAAGGGTGAAATGGAATCGATGCTGGAGTCGGGGGTGATCAAGTCTTGTACGTCGCCGTACGGAGCACCGATCGTGCGGGTAAGGAAGAAGGGAGAGGTCAACAGGACGGATGACTGCCAGGAAGCCTTGGATGACGTGAAGAGAGCGCTGACAAGTGAACCAGTGGTCAAGTTACCAAGCTTAGACAAAGAGCTCATCTTGAGGACGGACGCACCTCAACAGTGCCAGACTCACCCGGTGGGCTATGCAGTTGCAGGCGTACGTCTTCACAGTTCGACAAATTCCAGGGGGAGACAGCATAGAAGCGGATTTCTTCAGCAGATCTGACCCTGTGGAAGTTTAGGTTTTGAACTCTCCGTAGGTTCGTCTTGGGAGGGGGGTGTGTCACAGGGCAGCTGTGAAGAAAGCCATGTAGTCTGTGTGTGAAGAGTATAGGGGCGGGGGTGGTACTGCGTGTTGCCGTATGTGTGATTATTGTTGTCTCGGGAGCGTGCAAAGCATGGTAAACAGCATACGCCGGTTAGGCCAGGTTAGGAATGTGCTCACTATCAGCAGAAGGTGTTTGACAGCAGTACAGTGTAGACAGTGTTTGTCTAGTGCTCTGTGGTTTTGCTGTGTTCTGGAATTAGGGTGGGACGGATATTAACGAAAAATAGTATCTGGTTCTGAGAAAAATACTAGTTTAAAGATTGCCAATTTCTAAAGTGATACGCTCGGTTGGAGTGTAGTTGTAGAAAAGCAAGCCTATTGGTAGTGTGGTAGGTAGTATTGAGGCATTGTCTACTACGGGAACTACACACTACCGGATTACCCTAATTGGATGTACTTTCGTAGACGAGCAGTGGAGAAGGGGCTACGGGGTGCGGTTACATCGAACCGTGTGGGTTAGTGCAATGGTGGTTTTTCCTCACTGTGCTAATAACCAAGGGCAGGCTGTTGGGGTGTTGAATGATAGCTGTGTGTGAGACAGGAGGAAGGATGAGAATGGTTGCACTGAGGAGAGGCAGAAGAAAGGAGGAGTGCGACTGAAAGAGGGAGAATGAGGGAGAAGAAAGGGGGTGGAGTGTGTTGAAGGTAGGACGGAAGTGGTTGCTGTTGTTGTCGTTGGGGATGCTTGATATGAATAATGTGTTGGTGGTTACATGTATTCATTGCAGCATCGTTCATTCCATGCATTCATTATTTCATTGAATTGTGTAATGTGGAATTGTTTCCAGTGACGATAACAGTAGAAAGCGAGAGAGAGTCAAGGACGGGGAAAATAGACTGCAGTTGGACCCCTCAAGTGTCAGAAGTTTAGTGGAGTAGCGTAGTGAGTGCGGGGGGGGGGGGGGGGGTGAGTGTGAGGAGGGAGGGGGACAGAATCAGGTGAACATGACATTTACGATGCGACAAGCATGTTACAGGTTCGTCAAGGATTGTCGTTGAGGACTGAATTCGAGGATCGAGTTCGAAGTTCGCAGCTCAACGTTCGTCAATCCGCCAGTTCGTCGCTGGATAACGCGAGGCAGCAACGACGACGACACTTGGTCAAGTGGACCAAACATCATCAACATCGCCATTCGTTTGTCTACCACCTCTGTTGTCAGCGCCATCAACATCACTCCATCATCATCGTCAGTGGCGACCGCGGGTGGCAACGCTCCTTCGTTTGGACGTCAACGGAAGGGGGTGGATACTTTTGAGGAGACTTTACCAGGGACTGCATTTCGCCAGGTGGGCCCGTTTTGTGTTGTCCCTCTCCTACGCTTAACCCCCCTGTCTGTTTGTGAACACGTGCCTCGGACTTTGGCTGTGCACGTTCGATTTGAGGACGTTGGTCGATTATCGACCCCCGATCACCCACGAACCATTGCATCGTTCCATTGACCCATTGATTGTTCCATTACCATTTCTTCGTTTCATGTGTAAATGTTGTATGTGTATGAGTGTGTGGTATGAATGAATAAATAGCTTGAAAGTTGTATATATAATTGTTGTGTTTTCATCCCTTCACGTCTGCGGGAAACTGTCATTCTTTCTGGGTTGTTTGCGTGTGTAAGGTGTTTGTTTGTGGCGTCTGCCCAGGGGGAGTCGTGGCGGTGACACAGACCGAGCTAAATTTATAAATGTATTAAGATTAGTCACAGGGTGAGTACACTAGCCGATCTCCGCAGACGAAAGACGAGTGGGTAATAGCATTCAATTGTGCAGAGCCCAGTAACAATAGACCCACCGTCACACAACTTCGTTTAGTCCTTGCTAAAATGGACGGTGAAAATTTGACTTTTTGTTTGAAAATCTCGCAAATCAACCACGGAATTCGAACCTGGGTCATCGGTGAGGCCGATGCCAACGCTCAAACCACTAAGCTACGGCGGTGGGGCAGCCCTTATGCTTTTTATAATTCTGTTTCCGTTAAAGATCGCCCCCATTCCCCACTACGTCTGTGGCAAGGGCGGCGAATGATGGGCTGTTTTCTGTGGAAATGGCTTGCTGGAGGCTACGGTCCTGGACCTCATCCATTGGACAACAGGAAGAAAGCATGTACTTTAAAGACGGTACTCGTTCGTTGAAAGCTTTTTTTTTTAATCAAATTTGTCTTGTGACGTACGCTTTTAATGGATTCCTCCCTTCCTATATCGTTCCGCCTCATAACATGTGAACACCATTATAATCATCTTTCCTATGACGTTTGTCCATGCTATGACTTCACGCTTGCATTTGTGATTCTACTATCGATTTGTGTTAGAGTGTGAGTGTGGTTTGTGTGTGTGCGTGTGTGGGTGTGTGTGTGGGCGCGTGTGTTTGGGTGGGTGGGTGTGTGTGTGTGTGTTATCCGTCTGTAATCGTGTACTTATTCTAATTATTATGTTCCGAAAAATGCAGAAGGAAATCGATGGCAGTCTATCTAGCATGCAGAAAGAAAGATAAGAAGAAGAAGTTTAAAAGAGAGAGAGAGAGAGAGAGAGAGAGAGAGAGAGAGAGAGAGAGAGAGAGAGAGAGAGAGAGAGACAGAAATATAAGAGAAAGATTTTAAAAAAATGAAAGAAAGAAAGAAAGAAAGAAAGAAAGAAAGAAAGAAAGAAAGAAAGAAAGATAATACATGATGTTCGACTCTCCAAAATACAGAGAAAAAAAGTCTATTGCAGTCTATAGCGTGGAGAAAGAAAGAAAGCTGAACAAAACGACACATGCAGTCATATTATAATCATATCCTATCCTATTCTGTAATTCAAAAGTCGTTGGGGCACCACAGATGATAGTTTAACCAGCGTACTCCATCTTTCTCTGTCCTCAGCAACCCTCATGGCTTCACTCAGTGTCAAGCCAGTCTTTTCTCGAATGTTGTCCTCCCACCTATTTTCTTTCTCCCTCTTCTACCTCCTTGCAATGTGCCTTGCAGGATGGTCATTGCAAGGCCTGACGATCTGGTGATGTGGCCATACCATCGGAGTTTCCGCTTCTTCACCACTGTGTGCAGGTCCAATGGCTTGTGTGATGGTCTGTCGGATTTCGTTGTTGATGATGTGCTGGGTATAGGAAATGCCCAGAAGTCTTCTGTAGCACCTCATCTCCATGCTTTGTATTCTTCGTTGTAGATCTGGAGTGTACCTGACACACGTAAATCTGCCGTTAGATTTACAATTCAAATGTGGGCGGCCGAAGACTGACGTTTTTAACAATAGCCATAGGGAGAGTGAGATTATGAAGGTTAATGAGAGGTAGCGTAGGTTTCGAATGCTAATGCAGTACTTACTTCCCCTTTTCTTTGGGTTCTTTTTTGTATTTGCAGACTTAACCTGGAAATACTTTAAAATAGTCTGGAATTAGAAAGAGCAAAATGACGGTCGGTGGGTCGGTCTGTCGGTCGGCCCGTTGGACGCCATATGTCAAGAACCATTGAACGGATTTTGAACATTACAGAAACATTACCTAGGCTATAACGGCCTGCTTCCCGTGCCATCGTATTTGCTCTACCGCAAAAGTCAAGATCACTGGAGTCATTTTGTGGTTAAACACGTTTTGCTCAACATCTCAGTAACGGCTGAAGGGATTGTGTTGAGTTTTGGTATACAGGTACTTCAAATAAAGGGCCATCCTTTAGTAGCAGTCCAGTGGTCGGTCAATCGGTTGGCCAGTTTCTCCGAATTTCCCTTCTTTTTTCTTTCTTTTAAAACACACTTGCTGCCTCATCTGAAGAATACGTTAACCGAAATTCATCATTTTTTTTACATTGTGGATAATTTCACTACTGCTAAGCATAATATGAGTACTTTGTTAAAGATCAAGGTCATTCCCCAGTGCTTCTAAACACGTTGTGCGCTGTATCTAACAACTGGCTGAGCCGATTTGGGCAACAGTTTGCTGGCAGATAGTCCAGATCGTCATTCCCAGTTTTTATTTTACTTTCGTTAGGAGGAGAGAAAAAAAGAGGAATCACAACACCGTCAAGGAAATGAACACTGTTGAAAATGCTTTTTTTGTCGCCCATGCCTGTGTGTTTCTGGAAACACCTTTACATGGCTTGCAGTCTTGCTCTTTTTCTCCTTATTGCGTGTGAGTGTGCGTCAAGAGAACTATTACCTCCCCCTGTCGGCTGACGGGGTCTACTGTTTCCATCTACATGTAAAGGCCGTAGATCCTGAGTCCAGCCTATTGTTGTTCTCGTCCTTTCCCCATCGTTCATGCCTTTACTTACGTTCTCATCAGGGCGATACATACAACAAGGAGGGAATATTGTACTTTTCCCACGTCTTCATTTGCATTAGTTTCGAGGAGATTAATCCGCGCATGCGCGTTCAAGCGCTCATAGGGATTAGGCCTACCATTCTGTGGAGTTTGGAATCGTTAGCTAGGGATTGGGTTTTATGGTCAGTAAGCTACGCTGCGGGATATGAACGATCTGTCAAGTTTCCTGAAGCGGCTTGACGCTGTGCTGACTTAGTAGTGGTATGTCTCAACAGTCTGATGATACTCGGTAGGGGTCAGTAGTGCTGGCGATGAGCCACCAGGGACCGCCCAGACCATTTGACGTTTTAAAAAAAAACAGTAGGACGAGGGAAAAATTGTGTTTAATTGTTTAGGAAACCATGCCAAATATTCCGCTTGAGGGTCTTAGCTGAGCCTGCCAGAAACTTCTAGCTACTGACGGAGGGACAACCGTAAGTACGTACGGTGAGTTAGGTCACGTTAATTTCGCTTTTTACATTCTAACAATCCATTTCTTTGGCTGTCAAGAGTCCGTCCTTGAGCCAGAAGTACGGTTCTTGGTCTAAGACCGAGAGAGATAGGGATGCCTCGTTTTCTCTAAAGCTGTCACGCGCGTCCCATACTGTATAACATTAAGTATTTAGCCCAGCAAGGCTTATAATTACAGCCGGAGTAATAAGTTAAACAAAGCTATAGTGTGGAGACAGGCAGATAGAGAGGCAGATAGAGAGGCAGACAAGACAGACAGATATAAACACACACTTAGACGCACGCACACACAGACGCACACACACAAACACACACACACACAAACACGCACATCTCAAGTTTGCACATTATGGAATGTGGGGGCTATCTGCGAGCATGGGGTGTGAGCGTTTGTTGAAGAAACCGTTTTCAAGGCGTTAAATTCCATTTTGTTTCCCTGCTCCCGCCATCAGCAGTGGTCAAAAGCTGCAGCAACACCACTATAATAATAATAATAATATTAATAATAATAATAATAATAATAATAATAATAATAATAATAATAATCATAATCATAATAATCATAATCATAATAATTAAAAAATAATAATAATAATAATAATTATTATTATTATTATTGTCTGTCTACTCCCCTTCACGCACTTTAAGATCTTCTGCTGACACTCGCACACTCAAGGTTCCCGTCACCCGCACTAAGACATACGGCCAACGTGCATTCGCTTACTCCGCACCTAAGCAGTGGAATTCCCTTCCCTCCCATATCCGCAACATACAATCAACACAAGCATTCAAAAAGGCCCTCAAAACCCACCTCTTCAAACTGCATTGTTCAGATTGATTTGTGTCCCGCTGCCATTCTCTCATCTATTGCCTATGTCTGATCCGTAAGTGTATACACGGCTGTAAATAAATATTTATACTGTTTTTCTTCCTGGGCCTAACCGGGCATATAAATAGCTGTGAATAGGTTTTTGCTATTCTACCTTCTGTCTTTTTGTCATTTGTGTACATAGTTGTAAATAGTCTATTTTTGTATTTTTTGTAATTTATGTACATAGTTGTAAATAGTCTGCACCTTTACTGTCCCGTCTTTTGGTGTATTGTAGCAAAAGTGATGTTTCATCGAGTGCATGTATTTATATGTAATGACTATGTAAAGCGTGGTGAGTCTGGTCATAGGCTGGAGTACCCGCTATATAAAAATCCGTTATTATTATTATTATTATAAAATATTATTATTATTATTATTATTATTATTATTATTATTATTATTATTATTATTATTATTATTATTATTATAATCATTATCATCATCATCATCATCATCACCATCATCATCATCATAACAAGACCCGTTTCCACTGTGTCGGATAACGCAGTGGTTGGAGCACTCGCTACTGTGTCGCAAGTTAAGCACCGTCCAGTGCGGTTAGCGCTTGGATGGGTGACCGCAAAACGTGAAGTGACAAATAACAACGCCCCCAGTTGACTCAACTGTGACTGAGTACCTACTCTCTTAAGGGTGGGGAAGGTAAAGCAGCGAGGGAGAGAGATGGGCATCACCCTCATTACGCTGGCCCAAGATAAGTGTGATCTCCAACATCACGCTCCCCTACGGCCACAAGGCTATGGGACTACCTTTACCTTTACCTTTATAGGCGACCTTTAACGCTAGCGGAGTGTCAGAGATCAATCAACCATAGGATGTATATAGACGTTTGTCCTCCACAGCCTGTGACACTCATACTTGAGTATTGTTCTAACCTATAAAGGGAAAAGTTAAAGCCCCAGTTGAAAACCTGTCTTTCCTTTATAGGCAAGACTGATTCACTGCGGCAACAGTTTCCCCCGTTGGAGTGCCGGGGGTTTCAGTATAAACAGTATCCCCACTTTCTGGAAATTTAGTGCTTTAAATTTCCACTGTCGCTGTCTTCCTCATTTGTTCTTTCCCATTCCTGCTCTGTCCTATCACTCTGCTATACTATCTTCTTCTTCGCTAGATCAATGACCTACCTTTTTTCTTGAAAACTCTTCCTGGACAAGACTCCTTGTTTGTGTATGAGGTCTGTTGGATCAGCTTGGGAGTGTTGGACGCTTTCTGTCGGGTGGTCACTAGGGCTTCCTATGATGATATTATTTCGCAATGTAGGCATTTTATATGTATGTGTTTTGTTGATAATCTATAATGATGTTTGTATTCTATTTTGTTTTTGTAAACGGGGGTTCGAGCAGTTGGGGTAAAGCCTCAGCCGTCCCCTGCGTGGGATGTCTTTATTGTAAAGTGACTGGCCGGTGGAGGGCATTCAATTTTCCCACTAGGGTTGTTTCAGCAGATCTTTTATGCGGATCAGGGGTTGTCCGGTCCTGATTTGGCTCGGAAGAGTCCGCTGGAC
>JBAHVR010000364.1:22500-125000 GCA_036898135.1 Oncomelania hupensis
CAGGCCACAAGGATTGAAAAAAAAACACCTGAACTCTCGAGTTAATACGGTAATCACATTACCGTTTCATCACTTAGGTCGTAAAATAGCACCAACAAACTGTTTTTAAAAGCATGATTTTTCTTCTGGGGTTTAACAGTTATAACCCAATATCCAGAGGCTCAACAATCACAACGAAATAGTTTAGACATGAACCCTGTCCTTGAAAAGGAAGAAGAAGAAAACACACACACACACACACACAAAGATTGTGAATTTTCAATCTTTGGAGATTGTTGCACATGCATTTTGAAACATCATCCATGAGAGAAGAAAACCTTCTAGGTCCCTATCGATTATGAAAGTCATATTATTATAAATTCAACATCTCTTTTCACGAATCAATCTTCAATTCGACCGCCCAACGCATATCATATCGGCGAAGGGGTGCGCTGTGCTACATTTTTTTAAACTGTACGGCCTGATCACCTCCAAGCATATTTGTTTGGACAATCGAGACACAGGAAGTTTGTCAGACTACAGACGTTGCTAACAAGAAGTGACGTGTCACTTCAGTTTGCCCGGAAGTCGCTGCTGTCTTTTAACGAGGCTGCCAAAACCTGGTAGATTGGTTCTGTGTTTGACGTGTCGTGAAAAAGGAAAAACTGTTTCCTCTTTCAAAAGCGAAACTTTCGGGCATGACAGACTTCCGGCGAGCTATGTACCAAGACCGATCAGATTGGAAGACTGATTTGGGCGTCAAAACATTGTTGCCAACGGCTTGTTCTTGATTATTTTGTGTGCCGCGGTTCAAGCTGAGTTTGTTTATTTGTTTGTTATATCGCGTAATATGTCTATGACGCGTGCTGTGTGTGTGCGTGTATGTGTGTGTGTGTGTGTGACTTACCTGTTCCAAGTGGTCCGGATTGTGTTCTCTCCTGGTTTTCCTGACGGACGTGGCTCTCTCTTTCAGTTTCTTGGCTTTCCGCTTGGCCCGAGCACCCCAGTACGTGTAGTTGACAGCGGCGTACTCCAGCAGCGCGGCGAAGACGAAGACGAAGCACATGACCAGGTAGATGTCGATGGCTTTGACGTAGGAAATACGCGGCAGCGAAGACCTGACCCCGTTGGAGATGGTGGTCATCGTCAGTACCGTTGTAATTCCTGCACACAAAACCAAGAGATACGCACTGTAGTCAACAGACGTTTTGCCGCCATTGGGCTCCTTACTAACATTTACAAAGATAGTCGGTTCCACACCCCATATTGTTTGATGGATCTCTGACTCTTAATGCCATCTTTTTAGTGCACACTGGTCAATAGATCCTTGGTAGATTGTTTAATTTTAATTTTTTATTTTATTTATATTTTTATTGTCTAATATCACCTAGAGTGGACAGACGTAAAATTGAAATATTGAACTGAACATGCTTGGACAAACTTAAGAATTAAACTATGAGTTCTTTTAAAGCAAAACAGATGCAGTGATGGTTTTGTTATCACCGTGTGTGGGCTTACTTACTACCGTGATTGTAGTGTTTGCTTTGGACAGAAGGCTGTGAATAGATACCCCCCCTCCCCCAACACCTCCACTCCCACAAAGGAATAAAAACACAGAAAGCTGGAAAGATCAAATTCGATGACGACGACGGTGATGATGATGATGATGATGATGATGATGATGATGATGATGACGATGACGATGACGATGATGATGATGATGATGATGATGATGATGATGATGATGATGATGATAATGATGCAACGTATTGACGTTACCCATTTATGTTATCGACGACACGACGATGAAGCTGACTCAGTTAGGTAGTGACATCATCCTACTTACGTATAGTCAGTAGTACCGCGACCCACACTAGAGGGAGCCTCTTGTAGTTTTAGATTGCCCGGGCTTCCGGTTGATCACAGGGATAGAGAGTCATTCTATGATCCACTTTCCTAGAGGAAAGAGCTCAGCTCTGAAAGATCTCTCTACTTGAAGACTAAAAGCAGGAACTGGTGAAATTCTATTCAACATAGTTAGCCACAGCCTGACATTGTCAAAAAGGTAAATGAACTATCTTTTGTTTCATCGTGATGTATTGATATTATTGTTGAATTATGTTTGTGAAATTTGCCATGTTTAGAATTGTGATTGTTAGTCAAACTTTGCGTGACCACGTGGCGAACGCGACCGGTTCGACGCCATGACGTATTCCCTACTGGACCCACTGTTGTTTAGTCTATATGTATTCTTGCAGACCCGTGGCTGTACCGGAGAATGTGTATACTATTAATTAATTCTCTATGTGTGTAGTTAGCCATGATTTATATTTATATATGTATAGGAATTAGAGTGGAGATTCCAGTGGACCACGGACTTAGCAGAATGTTCGTCGCTTATATGTATATAAGTAGAGCTAATCACTGAGGGCTATTTCTGCCTTCAGTGAGACGCTCTGCACACACATAGTATACACAGTGTTGCAGAAATTCGTCTCATATTTTGCAGACGAGCAGGCATCGAGGGCCCGAGCAGAAGCAAGACAAGTAAAAGTCTTCACTGACATTCAGCCTGCATTTGGAGCCTCACGCACTGAGCGACGAGAGCCCACTAGTCTGTCAACAAGGAGAAGAATCCACCAGAACACAGCTCATCGACTCTAGAGTTAAGTTATATTTGCACCAGTGCACCAAAACTGTTCGAAAAAGGACATCACTGGTCAACCTTTCCAGAAGACTGACCCGTTAGGCAGAACGCACCAGTAGCCCGATGATGAAACAGTAGCTGCCTAGAATTATCAAGGAGCGACCATTGGAAGTGATATTTGGACTTTTAAGTTAGTATCGTGATTAGCAGATCTTGTATAGAGTAGAGGAAATAAATGTGACATTTACTGTTAACAAGTGGCTGGATTACCTATGTTTCATAGCCGTGTGAGAGCTAGTGTGTCAGTGAATTTCTTACCATTTTCTTTCTAGCTCTGTACCCCAGCCTAAACACAGACCGAGCTAAACTTATAAATGTATTAAGATTAGTCACAGGGAGATTAACTAGCGATTCCCATCGACGAAAGACGAGTGGGTAATAGCATTCCATTGTGCAGAGCCCAGCAACAATAGACCCACCGTCACATCTTAAACGACGGCGAAGACAACGATGATGTTGATGATGAAGATGATGAAGATGATGATGATGATGATGATAATGATGACGATGATAATGATGGTGATGATATGATGACGATGACAGCGTCAGCAGGTTCGGTGAGAACAGCAACAGTTAAGATGAGATTGACGGGGGTTCAATAAGGAAATTCTATTTATAGCCAACACATGGCGGAATGATGAGATAGTGTCATGTCTGAGGTGCGACGGCTGAAGTATGTGTTCAGACACATTAACCTTCTCGCGCCCAGTTTGCCCGGACAGGCAAGGGTGACATTAACTCTTTGTTTCCTAAGTAGGGAAAAAGGGTTTATAGGCCAATATTGTCAAAGATGTCCGCGTTTTCTAATCTTTCATCATTTATTTGCCGCTTCCTTCGCTTTAGTATTTTCTGCAAGGTATAAGAAAGCCTACAATAATTATTTACAAAGCAGGGTATTGAAGAAAAAAAAGTAAAAAGAATTTTTCTTTGCGTCTAATCTGATCTTTTAGTTTTTCTTCTCTTTTTAGTTTTTTCTCTTCTCTTCTCTTTTTTCTGGCGGGCTGGAATTTAGTTCGTCTGTCGACCTGCGTGCTGTAGTCAATGCGAGGGGTGGATGGTTGCGGAGTGATATCACTGTGTGACTCTCTCTCTCTCTCTCTCTCTCTCTCTCTCTCTCTCCCTCCCTCTCTACCTCTCTCTGTTTAAGTGAGAAAGTGTTTAAGAGTGTGTAGGTTGTATCTATGGGTGTGAAACTCGGTGTGGGTTTTGTAGTTGTGTAGCGCTGAATATTAGTTTTAATTTTTAACTCTGCAATTGCTTTCGAAGTGTTGTGTACAATCGCGTCTCTTTACATAAGGCGTTTGTGATACTACTACTACTACTACTACTACTACTACTACTACTACTACTACTACTATTACTACTACTACTACTACTACTACTACTACTACTACTACTATTACTGCTGTTGCTACTACTACTCATCCTCATTATTATTATTATTATTATTATTATTATTATTATTATTATTATTATTATTATTATTATTATTATTATTATTATTACACGAAATACGCAAAACAGATTTTCTTTCAGCAGACTATGAATCTCATTATTTGTCAGGCCAACATGCTTGTTGAAGCAATTAATTCCATCAGCAGTCCCTGACACTTTGTAGCTCTACCAATTTCAGCTTTTCACCCGGAGTAGACGTAGACGTAGTCATCAAACAGTCTCTGATGCGCGGTGTTGCTTCCAGGACAGTCCTCGCTCGATTATCTCCCTTTGACTCTTTAGGTCCTCCTGATTCAATTATACCGTCACTTCTAGCTTGTGTCCACTCGGTTTGGTCAACAGGGAACAAAGTTCCCCCACAGCTACGTATGCAGACTGTTAGACTAAACGGTCCGCTGTACCGAAAATAAGTGGCTCTTGACTCATTCGGTAATCTGCGTTAGTTATTATGCACCTGACCATACTCAGAAAAGATAACCACAGGTTGCAAAACCCGCTCTTTACCGGTTGGTAACCTAGTCATACAAAATAATAATTATAACAAATTATTTGGTAAAGCGCAAATTACAAATTGTAAGGTCGCTTTAGGCGCTCTCACACAATTACACTCGCAAGTTAACAAGTAATAAAATACTATCTGCGGTTAAAAAAACAGTTACACCAGTCATACATAAAAGGGGTTAATTTGCAGGAAGCAAAACGTATCTTTTCTATACAGTCACCGCATAACCTTTTCTACTGTTACTATGAAGTAATGCACACGCTGCCTTATGTCGATAACCATAAAATAGTGAAGATTGCTGATCACACTTATTCGCAGTAGTTAAAATAAAATTCAAAGTACAGTTTGGTGACCTGCTGATATGTGAACTAACTGTGGAAATGTCTTGTTATTTTTGTATACGGTCATCGGTACTACATCAATATTATTGTGTGTCCAGTATGTCTTGTCGACTGCCGGAAAGGTACTTTCAGAGTTGTGTGTGCTGATAGCTAAGAACAGGGTCAACCGAGCTAACATTTGACGGTGCGGCCATCTCGTGAAAATCAAATTGCACTTTAATTAAATTGTTTTGTCGTACTGCAAACATTGTTTTAGATATCTTGTGACATTGTTTACAATACAGAAGAAGAAGAAGAAGAAGAAGAAGAAGAAGAAGAAGACATTTCGTAAACAATGGTTTGGAGATTAGTTGAATTTATTATACATAATGACTGAACGTAGATCTCATTATATATTAGAAGAAGAACAATAACAATAACAGCAACAACAACGAGGAGAAGAAGAACAAGAAAAAAAAACAAGATGGAGGAGGAGAAGAAGAAGAAGAAAAAGAAGAAGAAGAATGAGGAAAGGGAAAATAAAAAAGAAGGAGAAAACTAAAGCAGAAGAATAAAAAGGAGGAGAGAAAGAAGGAGAAAGAGAAAAAGAATATGCAAAGCAGAAGAAGAAGGGAAAAATAAAGCATCAATCTGTATAATTAAACTACACAAAACCTACTTTGCAGCTGTGCAAGTACTAACGCTCGGCTGGACACTCTTCAACCGGAGTGACTGACGGTGGAGGTCTTGACCACACGAAGGTCGGGAGGAACAGCTGTCCGGAAGTTGGTCAACACACACTGATCTCTGGCCCTTTCGGTCCAACGCCCTTCTCATTCCGGACTGTCCAGAGCCTCAGAGAAACCTAATGGTCAGCTACAGCCGAGTCAACGACTGGGAAGACAGATGTGGTTATGAGGATGATGTATTGCCTTCCCCTCAGTAATGCTTGTCAGTGGTGCGACTTCAGGGTGTATAGTTACAGCTAAATTTGTATATTTTTGCTGTTGCTAGTGTTACTTCTAGGACGCAACCAAATATATAAATAAAATCCAACGCCCCACAAGTATGGCCTACAAGTTCAAGGTCAACAAAACCGTTACATTTTTTGCGTCTAAAATACTTTGTAATGCATCCCTTAAAGTAAAGAGCATCACTTTGCTATATCTGTGTACTGTCCATGCGACTTACAATAGTAGGCTACTTTCTAAGTTAACAGTTCAACTTTGTTTGCTAGATTTGGTTATGCGCGCGCGCGTGCCTTTGTGTGTGTGCGTGTGTGTCTGCGTGCGTGTGTCTCCATGCGTGAGAATGACTGTGTGGTCTAAAATCAGATGTTTGTGAGCATGCGTTAAAATAAATGGTTGAACTAAAATGCATTGAATCGAATTGAATTCAATTCCATGTGACTTACCAACTTGCAAAACAATGGTCTCGACTGAGACCAAAGATTTTGTCAAAACCATACAAGAGATTATACCTGTTTGGAATGAAAGCAAAGCCACTAAGAGCTTCTCAAACACAGTCAGCTTAGGTAAATATTAAGATTTCAACCACATTCACATGCATACACATTCTCGTGTCTACTAAGTCCACTACAAAATGGGTAGCCGACAGCAATGGCTTCCATTGGAATTCTAAATTTAGCAACACTCTGCGCTGAGGACATCAATAAGATTAAGATGTTCCCATTTTAACAGAAGAACTTGTACAAAACTAATCGATAAATTCGATCAAGGTTGAATCTGTAACGACACGGACCCGCCCTACCCATGAATTTTCGATTGGAAAGCAAATTAAACACACAACACCTGCGTAATGGAGTCCTCTAGTGAGGACCCCAAAACAAAAAGAACCACATTTGTGTAAACCGTTCCTCTGACCTGAATAAGGACAAAACAATATCAATGCTCCAGCTAGCGGACAGCACGGTTTATTTTTATATTTATTCAATTTATTTTGTATCGTTGTTATATACAGAGCTTTTTTTCCAGCTCAAGAGCTGCTCACAGCCGATACAGGATGTAACTAAAAGACAGAGGCGCTCACTTGCTGCATTAGGCGTGATGACCTGACAGCTGAGCACTATCTTGGGCGACAAGGAATGGGATGAGAATGGACCCTATAGTACTTGCAGGGTGAATCGAAACATGGACTTTCACAGTAGATCTACAACGAAGAATACAAAGCATGGAGATGAGGTGCTATAGAAGACTTCTGGACATTTCCTATACCCAGCACATCACCAACTACGACTATCACACAAGCCATTGGACAACACGATGACGTGCTCACAGTGGTGAAAAAACTGAAACTCCGATGGTATGGACACGTCACCAGAGAATCAGGCCTTGCAAAAACCATCCAGCAAGGCACGGTGCAAGGAGGCAGAAGAAGAGGGGGACATAAAAAAAGCTGGGAGGACAACATTCGAGAATGGACTGGTTTAACACGGAACGAAGCCATAAGGGTTGCTGAGAACAGAGAAAGATGGAGTACGCTGGTTAAACGATCATCTGTGGTGCCCCAACGACTCGAGTTACGAGATAGAATAGGATAGGATAGGCACTCCACCGTGTAGGGCATGGGCGTCAGGACCTTTAAAAATCCGCGCGATGCAATGCATGCTTGTACAGGCTAGACCTCGGTTTATACTCTCTTCCGAAGGAGCAAAAGATAAAACCATAGGAATAGGTCACAAACCAAACGGTCATTGATCACCTCCATGCAGGTCTTTTTGAGAGACCATTCTTCTTTAGCTGATCAGCTGTCTTTTATCTTTTATCATTTCGGTGCTGGTACTAGTTGCTACAATTACACTGATGCTTAGAAAAAGGTTAAACATGACTTCGATGTCTTAAATACTACTACTATTACTAGCTATGGCGTTAATATTTGCAAACGGACATCAACAAACTTCCACCGATTGGAACAGAACATCACGGATAAAGATTAAACATTTGGTCGGCTTGGGTTAAATCTCTCACCGGGAAAGAGCCCTAAGCAACTCTTAAGCTTTAAAGGCGCTATTTAAGGACGATTAAATAATAAATAACATTAAGTAACTCAACACTGAAAAACGAGTCAATCCAGAAGCAATTACTTAATATGCATAACGATTTGTGAACTAGCTCTAGACACACTCACACGGGCATGATGGCGGACAGGACTCATCTATATATATATAAATTGCTTAGCCGGAAGTCCTTCTTCCGGTATGGACGCTGATCTGGGCAGGTGCTGGGCGCTGCGGATCGGCCTGCTGTGCGCTCAAAACCCGCGAAATCGTTATAGCCGACATTTCCTTACCGAACGTTTAACCGTTTCTGAGATAAATAAATAAACAAAATGTCCACAAACTGCAATAGCCTCATTCCGCGCGGCGCTTCCGATTCAACCCGTGTCAAGAACTGCCGTTCCGTAATACCGCACATTTTGTTTTATTTCCATTCAAAACACTTTTGCACTCATGTCACCAATCTTACAGCTGAAGGTTACCTGTTCACTTTCTTTTTCATCCATACTTATATGCGCACAAAAATTCAATTTGCATAAAATCTTCCATTACTTGAAGCAACTTTGTCATACAAGATCTGTGCTGACGAAAACCATGTTTGTAGAGTTGTAACACGGTTACTTCCCTCTAACTAAATCACTGTTTATGCAGTACCTATGCGCTACCAAGGGAGATTACTTGCATGCTTAATATTTTTAAATAAAGGTATGACATTTATTAATGTCACGAATATAGGGGTGGGGGGGATGAGGATTAGCAATTATTCCCCCGCGCTGTGTTGCCTCCCTTGACTAGGCCAACGTGCGGCGACATTCAGGGAAATAATGCTGGGAGTACTAAGGAATGATAGACAGTTAAAGGGCCAGACGAGAAGAATACAAACTAAACTAGTGGAGAATTTGAACAAGGGGGAAGTCGGGTGTTATACTATAGTATTAGACAATTTATTAAATAGATACAGGTCAGGCGTAGGTGGTAGGCTTATGGTTGAGTCACTAGGTAGAGTCTGTTAATGTCCAGAGTATCGTGGAGTTATTCCAGTTTAGCTATCTGGGGGTTACTGGGGCGATTGTGGACTGATGTCATCATATGGCAAAGGGGTATCTGGCTGCTTTAACGTGGTTAGCCAGATGTTCCAAGAATTGTGGTGTGCGCTGGGTGCGCACTTAGCTGCTAGGGCGTGTAGGCGGTGGTTGCCTCAGGATTCTGGATGGCGATTGCGCAAGGGTCCAGTCGCGTGGCGTCAGTCTTCCAATCCAGGTCACTGGGTCGAATTCTTGGGTAATAGGAGTTGTGGTGCAATTGGTCTACGGTGCTGACCGGTTGCTGTATTTCTTCTTCAACGCTTCACGGTGTCAACCAGGGGATCTGGGTTGCACGCAGCGGGTCTTGAGTCTCGTAGCAGCCCGGTATAAGGGCCCGTTCTTGACCAAGGAACGGGTAGAAACACAAGAATATTGACGAGGCTCAGCGGTCGCAACGTGGATGCAGACGTGTCCTCGGCAAACAGTGTGTTTACTCGGGCTGACGGAATAAGACTGACCCTGGGTCTGACTTATTCTGGGGTTCCAAGGGGCTATCCCGAGGGGCGTGGCTTAGGTGGCTTGGCCAGCGGGCAAGAAAGTAGAAACTCGACGCGAGCAGCGCCAGGGCTAAATCGTACGCTTGTGACAGAGGCCCCCCCCAAGGAAAAAGGCGAGGTCCTCGGCCTCGACTTAGATGCGGCCGATTAGCTCTGGGGTCTGCTGCGGTGCGAGATGATGGTGGAGGTGGTCCAGGTGACGTGGGGCTATACAGGGTTCCGGGCGGTACGTGGCGGATGCCCAAGGCGGGGGTCCGCGGAGCTGCCGGGTTCCGGCGACGGTTAGTGGGTGGCGGCGGGTACGAACGCCGGAGCGTCGGCCCTCAGTGGGGACTCGGTGGAGTCGGATGCGGGGTGGCGGCTGAGGAAGTCCGCTCCGTGATTATCTCTCCCTGGGATGTGCTCAAGCTGGAACGAGTACGCCTGGAGCAACAGAGCCCATCTCATCAGCCGGGCGTTGAGAGATTTCGAAGTCGCTAGGAAGGATAGCGGCTGATGGTCGACTTGTACGGTGAAGTGAGTGCCCTATAAGTACAGCTGAAACTTCTGTACGGCCCAGACGAGGGCGAGGCACTCCTTCTCCGACGTGGCATAGTTCTGTTCCGCCGGCTTCAGCTTCCTGCTGGCGTATGCGACGGGGAAGAGTGTAGGGGTGTCCGCGGAGTCTCGTTGGAGAAGTACGGCTCCGAGGCCTACGTCGCTGGCGTCCGTGCGCAGGACGAAGGGTTGCGCGTGGTTGGGGAGTCGCAAAACTGGCTGCGACGTCAACTTCTCCTTTAGTTCCTGGAAGGCAGCTTCGCACTGCGGGGTCCAAAGAACTCGGTCCGGGGCTGATTTCCGGGTTAGGCTCGATAGGGGTGCGGCGATTCCATTGTACCCTGGCACAAATTTCTGATAGAACCCGCTCAACCCCCAGGAAGGATTGGACGTCCTTCTTTGTCTTGGGGCGGGGCGCGTCTCGAAGGCGCTGGATGGTCTTTTCCAGTGGCCGGAGCTGTCCATGGCTGATGGTGTGGCCTAGGAACTCGAGTTCCTGGTATCCGAACTGGCATTTGGTCGGTCGAGCGGTGAGACCAGCTTCTCTGAGGCGGCGTAGTAGTTGGCGCACCACTCGCAGGTGCTCCTCCCAGGTTTCCGTGGCGACGAGGATGTCGTCCATGAAGGAATGCAGGGACGAGCAGAGGAGGGGGCCCAGTAGTTTCCGCATCATTGTGCTGAAAATGCTCGGCGCATTGTGAAGGCCAAACGGCAGGACGTTGAACTCATAGTGGCCGTCCATGGTACTGAAGGCCAGGTACTGTCGGGAAGAGGGGTGCACCGGGATCTGATAGAATCCTTTGCTCAAATCCACTCGGGAGAAGTATCTCGCGGACTGCAGCTTCGCGAACAGGTCCGTTGGGTCGGACATGGGTCCGGGCACGAACTGCGTCACGAGGTTGAGCTGTCGGAAATCGATGCAGAGGCGGTGCTCACCACTGGGCTTGCGTGATAGTACTATGCCGGCGCTGTAGGGGGAACGAGATGGAGCGATGACTCCGGCTTGTAGCAGAGCCTCAACTTCCTTCCTCACTACCTGCTGCTGGGATAGCGGGACGGGGTATGGTTTCTGGCGGACGGGCGTGGAGTCCGTCAGAGTTAGGTGGACTTCTTCGAGATCCGTTCTCCCGGGTACGTCGGTTAGTACTTCCTGGTAGTCGGCTATGATGGAGCGTAGTTGGCGTTGCTGGCTGGCGGGGAGCGATGGGTCGAGAGATACGTCCCGGAAGGATTCCTTCCCTTGTAGCGGATATTCGGCGACGCCGGTCTCTGTCCCATCCACCTCGACGGCCAGCGCGACCGTGAGTAGCGAGTGGGTATCCGGGGCGACTGCGGGCTGTTCCAGGTACCGCTTGAGTAAGTTGATATAGTGGGTCCTGGGTTTTCCGTCTACCTCGATGCGGTAGGTGGTTCGGGAGAGTTTCTCCCGCACCGGGTAGGGTCCTTGCCAGGCGATATCGAGCTTGTTCGTGCCGCTGGGGAGTAGTAGCAGGACCTGGTCTCCTACTTGAAGTTCTCGGTCGCGGGCGCGGCGGTTGTGATATCGGGCCTGTCTCTCTCTCGCCTTCTTCAGGTTGGCGGAGGCGGCTTTCCATGTGGCCTTGAGGGTCTCCTGGAGCTTGGTGACATACTTCGTAGCATCGACCGGTGTTTCGTCTAGCTTGGCGTCTGTCCAGCTGCGTCGCAAGGCAGCTAGGGGTCCAGAGAGGGGTCTCCCAAAAAGCAACGTGGAAGGGGTGTATCCGGTGGAGGTGTGCGGAGTCTCCCGGTACGCGAAGAGCGCTGACGTGACGTAGGTGTCCCACGCGGTGGGTTTGTCGTCGGCGATCTTCCGTATGATCGAGATGAGCGTCCCATTCAGGCGCTCGACCTGTCCGTTGCTGGCGGGGTGGTAGGGTGGAGTGCGGATGTGCCGGATGCGTAGCAGATGGAAGACCTCCTGCATCAGTCTTCCCGTGAACTGTGACCCGTTGTCGGTCAGGATGCTCTCCGGGAATCCGACTCGCGTGAAGATAGTGACGAGCGCGTCGGCGACTCGGGCGGCGTCGATCTTCGGCAGGGGAACGGCCTCACACCACATGGAGCATGCGTCGACTAGGGTGAGCAGGTATTGGTTCCGCTTCTTGGTTCGCGGTAGGGGCCCAACTATGTCGACGGCTACTCTTTGGAAAGGCGTTCCTACGACGACGGTGGGGCTGATGGTTACCGGCACGGTATGATGGCGGGGTGAGAATCGTTGGCACTGGCGGCAGGACTTGACGTATCGTTTTACGTCTTCGGTCATCCCGGGCCAGTGGTACTGCGCGCTGATTCGCAGGGCGGTTGCTCCTATCCCCATGTGATCACTTAGGGGCATGCTGTGGCCAAGTTCCAGGACTTGGGGGCGAAGGGTCGCGGGTACAACTAGCTGAGAGTGGTCATCCTTCTGACGGTACAAGAGTCCGTCCTCGACGTAAAAGTCCCCGGTCTTGGGTGGAGTGCGCGCGGCGGGTAGCTTCCCGTAGCATTTGCGCAGGGTGGCAACTTCTTCCTGGGCTTTCCGGATTTGCTCCGGCATCTGGTTGGGTATCGGTGGTGGGGTCGCGGCTGATTTCGTTTGGGCGCGCGTCTGGACGGCGGCCATCGACTCCACAGGCTGGGGCGGCATTCCCAAGAAGACATAACGACATCCTAGAATCAAGTCATAGAGAGGCTGGTCCATCACGGCGGCTTGGATGGATCCCGTGACGTAGCGGCTTGTGACGTTGATCCGGGCGATAGGGAGCGTGGTGCTGGGCTGTGATGCGTCGGCCAGCTTCAGGGTGATCGTTTCGCCGGTCAGATCGTGGTCCCTGATCAGCGAGCGGCGGACGACGGCATCGAAGGTTAGACCGGTGTCGTAGAGGCAGTGTGCGGGGTGGTCATTCACTGTCACCTGCTCCGTGACGGCCGGGCGATCGGTGGGAGTGGCGACGGGGGTCACCGGGTTCCCGTCGGGAGTGACTTGGCGCAGGGCCAACACGGTTCCTTGTTTGCGACGCTGGTCGCTGAGGCGGCGAAAACACTTTTCCCGGGTGTGTCCTCGGCGCTGGCAGTAGCCGCAGTAGAGCTCTCCGCTCCGCTTCCCAGGCTCTGCTCCGGTGTTTGGGCGTCCTTTAGGCGGGGGTGGACGGTTGTTCGCTGGCGGGACGGGCCGGCGAGGTTGTTGGCGGGTTTCTGGTGACGAGGGTGCTAGGGGTTCCCGGCGAGGCTGTCGGTCGTCGGGGTGGGCGGTCAGGTAGCGGTCCGCGACTATTATGAGATCTTCCAAGCGGGCGGCTCCCTGTTCGGCGGCGAAGGTCCGAAGTTCCCCCGGCATGGTTCCTTTCAGTTGCTCGGCCAGCATCAGTTCGAGCAGCCCATCGTAAGTCTTGGGCTCTTTCGTCTGCTCGATCCACTTGTCCCTTAGAGTGGCTAGCCGGTCGGCGAACTGAGTAAATTTCTCTCCCTTCTCTCTCCGGGAGTTACGGAAGCTCTTCCGGTAGTGTTCGCCGGAAAGTTCGAATCCGTGGAGCAGCGCTTTCTTTAGGGCGGGGTAGTCGCCCTCCTCGGCTGTCGGAGTCTTGGCGAGGATTTCGTATGCTTTCCCTTTGAGGCCGTGGCTAAGTTTCCTGTACCAGTACTGCGGGTCGAGCTGATTCTCTCCCGCGACTCGCTCGAATCGGGCGAGGTAGACCTCTATGGATTCGTCGCGCTCGACGAAAGGGTCCAAGGGGAAGTTCATCCCCGGGATCGGCGGGATGACTGCGGATGTTCCGGCGCTGGCGGTGGAGCTGGATGTGCTGAGGACGAAGTCGTCGCTCGCGGGCGATCCGAAGCCTAAGTCGCGGCGCTCGCGCTCGATCTGGAGCAGTTGCCGGCGCCTCTCGATTTCCTTGTCCTTCGCCTTCTCGGCGCGCGCTGCGGCTCTCTCTTCCTCCTCTATCCTCCGTGCGGCGGCCCTCTCCTCTTCTGCGACTCTCTCTTTCTCCTCCTCTCGCTTCCGTGCGGCGGCTCTCTCCTCTTCTGCGACTCTCTCTTTCTCCTCCTCTCGCTTCCGTGTTACTGCTCTCTCTTCCTCCTCTCTCTTCCGGGCGGCGGCTCTCTCCTCTGCGGCGATTCGCTCTTTCTCCTCCTCTTTCTTCCGTGTTGCTGTTCTCTCTTCCTCCTCCCTCTTCGCCTCCCGTTCTTTAGCCCTCTCCTCTCTCTTCAACTTCTCCTCGGCAACGTCCGCATCCACGTTGGTGAGGACATATTCCTTGAGCTCAGTGCCGGCGAGCTAAGCTCTCGCCAATACCCTTGTACTTGAGGGCGAGTTCTCCCCGGTCGGCCATGGTAAGAGAAGCAACTTACCTCGAAGGTCCTAACCGTGATGAAGGGGCGCTTACAGGGGAGTACACTGACAGCAAACAAGGGGCGGGCTGGAATGAACTAAGGTGAAATGACACAGGGGCGAATACAACACAACACGGACACAGAGACAACAAGCAATCAATCAAAGCATAAAAAATGAAAGCAAGAAAAACCTCTGCGTGCCACCACAATTCTGGAGTGCCAGTAGGGGACCTATGCGGCTAGGCTATACACTACTAGGCTAGGGGCTAGGTCCTATCTCTACTGGGGCTGGGGTAGAAAGCTAAGGGATGGACTGGGCAGGGGCTAGAAACCTAAGTCTTTTGTCTCGTCGGGTGGGGGTGGAAATCTAAGTCTTTTGTCTCGTCGGGGTCGCCAAAATTAATGTCACGAATATAGGGGGGGGGGGGGATGAGGATTAGCAATTATTCCCCCGCGCTGTGTTGCCTCCCTTGACTAGGCCAACGTGCGGCGACATTCAGGGAAATAATGCTGGGAGTACTAAGGAATTATAGACAGTTAAAGGGCCAGACGAGAAGAATACAAACTAAACTAGTGGAGAATTTGAACAAGGGGGAAGTCGGGTGTTATACTATAGTATTAGACAATTTATTAAATAGATACAGGTCAGGCGTAGGTGGTAGGCTTATGGTTGAGTCACTAGGTAGAGTCTGTTAATGTCCAGAGTATCGTGGAGTTATTCCGGTTTAGCTATCTGGGGGTTACTGGGGCGATTGTGGACTGATGTCATCATATGGCAAAGGGGTATCTGGCTGCTTTAGCGTGGTTAGCCAGATGTTCCAAGAATTGTGGTGTGCGCTGGGTGCGCACTTAGCTGCTAGGGCGTGTAGGCGGTGGTTGCCTCAGGATTCTGGATGGCGATTGCGCAAGGGTCCAGTCGCGTGGCGTCAGTCTTCCAATCCAGGTCACTGGGTCGAATTCTTGGGTAATAGGAGTTGTGGTGCAATCGGTCTACGGTGCTGACCGGTTGCTGTATTTCTGCTTCAACGCTTCACGGTGTCAACCAGGGGATCTGGGTTGCACGCAGCGGGTCTTGAGTCTCGTAGCAGCCCGGTATAAGGGCCCGTTCTTGACCAAGGAACGGGTAGAAACACAAGAATATTGACGAGGCTCAACGGTCGCAACGTGGATGCAGACGTGTCCTCGGCAAACAGTGTGTTTACTCGGGCTGACGGAATAAGACTGACCCTGGGTCTGACTTATTCTGGGGTTCCAAGGGGCTATCGCGAGGGGCGTGGCTTAGGTGGCTTGGCCAGCGGGCCAGCGAGCAGCGCCAGGGCTAAATCGTACGTTTGTGACAGACCCCTGCAAGTAAACTATTGCAATCATTTCAGTGCATTTTTAATGTTTAATGCTAACTCGCAGACAACAGTTGTATCTCTGTCTACATTTTAAACAGCAACCTGTGTACCCTGGCTTGCCAGGGTACAACACCACTAGTTCAAAATACTGTGGATGGGAAAACATAATGCGGTGTGCGTTTTAATGTGTGCGGGTGGCGTAAACCCGACGGAGCGTGTGCGCGTGTCTTTTCACCATTTCAAGGTTCACTTCATTAGAGATGCTCTTGTCACTTTTTAAACTAACGGAAATAGCATAACGCAGATTTGATGTAGGGAAGAAAGATTAGAAGAAGGAGAAGGAGGGTGAGTGAATGCATATTATTTTGATAGGATGAGAAGGAGGAGAAGGACGACGACGACTACGACGACGACGACGACGAAGAAGAAGAAGAAGAAGAAGAAGAAGAAGAAGAAGAAGAAGAAGAAGAAGAAGAAGAAGAAGAAGAAGAAGAAGAAGAAGAACAACAACAACAACAACAACAACAACAACAACAACAACAACAACAACAACAACAACAAAAGAAGGAGGAAGAAAAAGAAGAAAAATGAGGAGGAAGAGAGAAATCATTAGCATTATAATTACAAGCGTGTTTGATGATGCTACGTGCAAACTCGCTCAGGGAATGTTTCTCAAGTTCGCATCTTCCGCAGTCTTTGATATTTTATTTTTGGAGCGCATTAACGAACGACCTTGTCTTCTGTCAAATCGTGATCTTTGACAGGTCGTTCTCCAGCACATTCACATTTCCCATTGGGGTTTTGTATTCTCTGGAAACATTTTGACACAGTCGGAGGGAATAAAAAAAAAAGGAACCGTCTGTCCGTCCTTCGGGCGCCATAACCCTTGAACCACTTAATGGATTTTAACCAAGCTTCATAGGACCATTACCTAGGTTAGTGGCCTACCACCCGTGCCATTATATTTGCCTTTCCGCAAAGGTCAAGGTCAATGGAGTAATGTTATTATTAAACACGTTTTGCTCAATATCTCAAAAACGGTTAAAGCGATATTGCTGAGATTTGGTATACAGGTAAGCTTACTTCAAATCATGGGCCATCCTTCAGTAGTATTCCCGTTGTCGGTGAGTCGGTCGTCCGTCGCATGGAATTTCACCGTTTTGTTCAAAATACACTGTCTTATCTGAGGAATTACTGACCCGAACGTCAACAGTTTTTTTTTTTGTTAGAATATTTTTAACTACTGCTAAACAAGTTACATTATTCGTATTTGTACTTTCTCAAAGGTCTTTGTGCGTCCTCATTTTCTAACATGTTTTTCGCTGTATCTAACAACGGGCTGAGCCTACAGTTTGATACATTTTGGCTTGCAGCAAGAAGTTCAGAAAGTGGCCGATCTTTCCACTTGTTCTTTTTGCCCAGTCACAACACCGCCACCAAACTGAACTCTATTGAAAGGCGTTCTTTCTCGGCTATGTGAGCGAGTGTCTGGAAATACATTTGAATGACTTGCCATCTTGGTTTTTTTTTCTTTTGTTTTTCTGCCTGGCTCAGTTCGCTAGCACGTTGTCTCTCTTCTACCGTGTCAATTTCGTTTCTGATTAATCTCTGTCCTCTCAAGGCCTTGACCGTGTTCACAATGAACACCACCCCCCTCTCCCCTACTCCACTCTTTATAGTCTTCTTCTTGTTCTTTCTATCTTCACACTATTCCACACTTTCCTTTTCTTCCTGTTTCTGTTCCTTCCTTCTCGTTCGCTCTCTTTTCTTCTACTCCAAGCCCTCCCCAACCTATCTTTTTTTTTCCCCAAGCGAATCAATGATGTTTGCTTATTATTTTGTTGCTAATGATTTTGCCAGTGACACGGAATTGTTGTCATATTTAAAATAAAAAGAAGATAAAATGAATTAACGTTCGGTGGCCTCGTAGTGCAGTGGATAAGTCGCCGGTTTGTATGCCGAAGGTCGCGGGTTCGATTCCCGGAAGGGGCGAACGTATGTGACTTAGGTACGAGACTATTGAGGTCACCGAGAGTTTTCTCCGGGTACTCCAGTATCTTTCCTCCATTCAATAATGGTATTAGTAGATGCATGAAGGCAATCTAAACTTTCAGAAATACAAATTCTAGTTTCGTTTCAATAACGATCTCCATGCCTTTACACCACATGTTTGAGTAATAGATGTGTATTTCTTGTGTTTTTGTGTGTGTGTGTGTGTGAGAGAGAGAGTGGGGGGGAGGGAGAGAGTGGATGAAGCACGTAAGCGTGTATGTTGGTATAGATCGCCGCGCTTGGGGCTTGATTTGTGATTTGGGAAAAGCGGGTATATAGCTTCCCTTATTATTATTATTATTATTATTATTATTATTATTATTATTATTATTATTATTATTATTATTATTATTAATATTATTAATATTACTTTGAATTTTAAGCGCAGCTTCCTTGGTATATAAAGGAAAAACACTACAACGGATCCGTAGGATCTTATTTTTGATATGATGATGATAATCATTATTGTCAGGGTGGCGACGTGGTGATCGTCCTTAACGCTGATGCAATAGGACGTTAAGCTTCGTTGTTCCTCCTCCTCTCTAAAGTACTGTACATTCTCTTTAGCTGCTGGAATAGGAATCTAAATGAATTTCCAATCAATATTATTTCAGAACTGTTCTTTGGAAGCAGGACGTTGTTTTGGCAGAATGGTGGTTGTTGGTTTTCGGTGGGGCAACACTCATTGACAATTTCAAAAGGATCTGTGATATGTGTGATCGTGGGGCCCTTTCATTATCGTTATCTCTTATTGGAAAGACCCTTTTCGTCCTCTTCTTCTTCTGTTACTCCACCCACACCCCTTCCCCGCCCCCTCTTCTCTCTCTCTCACTCTCTCTCTCTCTCTCTGAGGTGAGGATGTTGAGCTGTGTGGATGTGGTGTTGGGGGATGTGGTGATGAGTGTGTGTTGCGTTTGAGCGTGTGGGTGAGCTTTGTGTGAGTGGGGGTGATGGCATTTTTCACTCTTGTCTTTCTGTTGTTTCTTGGGCGCTGGAAGCCATTTTTTTTTCATTTTGTGAAGATTTGGACACCAAAGAGCTTAATGATAGAAAGAGGTGGAACTTGGTACAGAACCGCGAGACGAAAGGTACGAGTTATGCTCCCTTGTCGACATGCTGAAAATGGCTCGTGGCAGAAAGTCAAAAGGTGACCGAGTGAAACAGGGCGGTGACTTTTGTACAGCCATCAATTGCCATAATGCCAGATACAAGAAAAGTTGTGTTGGCAAGTCCTTTTTTAAATTTCCAAGAGACAAAGAAAGGTAAATTGCAATTGAAAAACTTCATTTTGTTGTGTTTATGTAGGCCTAAACTAAGACCGCTGCAGTGTTGTTAGTGTTAAAACAATCGGAGAGCGGCTTGAATGATTCATGTTATACCTATGTGCTAAATCCAAAACAGTTTGCTTGCTGACAGTTTACGTTCAACAGGTCGCTCACTGTTTACGTTATTGCTAGGTTGTTTGACTATATTTGTGCTTATATTTCAAAAGTAGATGTCAGATTGGCAGTTTGGCTTCGTCAAACTGCTTATGTTAACAAGTTAAATTAGACTAAGTCTGTTTTCTCCTCGTGATCAAATACTGTGCAAGATAACCCCTTACCTAGGCACAAAAATGGTCCATGATCTGTTGTAATCCCTTTTCGTTTGAGTGTAAACGGGAAAAAGATGTAATGTAGAAACTCAGTCCTTGTTCTGATCTGTGAATTTCTGCGCATTAGATCTAAATTGCGTGGAATGTTGTAGTCTAGGTTCTGATTGTTCTGTCTGATTAATTAATTATTTTCCATGAAGTGACTGATGTTATTAAGACAGTGATGTGGGAGGTGAGAGGGTTGGGGGGTAGGGGGACACCTGATATAAATTAAATTCACACTATTAGTGAAACATTTTGTTATTGTGCTTTATTGTCATTAATTGATTGAATGACAGAGCGCTCTCTTCCCCCAACCCCCCTCTCTCTCACTCTCTCTCTCTCTCTCTCTCTCTCTCTCTCTCTCTCTCTCTCTCATGATTACGGATTTACACAGTTTCGGATAAATGAAATAGTCTGTCATGCATATTTTAATTTTAAAATATCTGTCGTTGATTAAAAAATAATAAATTCCAGGGCAGAAAACGAACCTATGACATACACACATAAGCAGCATAAAAGCACCTAATAAATGTCAATAAGTAAACATTAAAAAAGACAGCAGTAGCGGAATGTTAATAATAATGATTAATGGTTAAAAGTTTGGTTTTTGCAAACGTTGCCATAAAAATGTTCTTTTGCAATGGCATAGGCTCAATAAGTTACCACGCACAGATCATTCATATAGCAGATGATGAAATATAGCCAGCCCGAGCAAAGGGAAATAATCCGTGAGAGCGTCTCGCACTTTTGTATATGACATAATTGAAGTTCCCCCTCTTTCCGTAATAAGCTCTTTGTGGACACTAAAGTTTACTGTTTACTCTCTCTCTCTGTCTCTCTCTGTCTCTCTCTCTCTGTGTCTCTCTCTCTCTCTCTGTTTCTCTTTCTGTCTCTGTCTGTCTGTCTCTCTCTCTCCATCTCTCTCGCGCATTCGCCTCTTTGATTGTCGTTATCTCACGCGATCGCGAGATCGATTCTTCTCCAACTTTTGTTGTTTTTCCGCTCTTCCCACTGATAATGCTCCTTCCCAGCTGTTCTATCTTCTTATTTTCTTTCTACCGTGCTCTCTTTCTTATTCCATCCACTCTTTAATTTTCGCTATCTCTTTCGTTGATAGATTCCTCAATGGAAAACATGCATGATATTTTCCGCCGATTTGCCTCCCCTGATCTTTCATCTGTTGCTCTCCCCTGCCTCCTCTGACGCTGGCCAGTCCCCCTATTCCATCATTACGCCATTAACTCTATTTCCCTCTTGAATTTCCCATGGCGTTTTCCCACTAGCGCGCGCGCGCTTTTTTTGCTTTCTGTCTTCGCTACGAAGAAGTTCGTTTTAAATTTGTGTAATTTAGTTGTTTTTTCTCATTTCTCACCAATAGTTTCTAACAAATTTTCAGCACCTAAAGCGAGCGTTGTGGCCAAGTGGACTAAGGCGGGACTAACTTGCCTTGTCCTCAGGCCAGAAACCAATGGCGCCTGACAGGTCTGGGTTGGAGCCAGCATCTGGGCGTTATGGTTCTCCGAATATTATTTACTTTCGACTCGGGTAACGTCTCGGGGGTTTTCTCCGGGTACTCCGGTTTGCTCCCCCAGCAAAAATTTCAAAAATTCGCAAATATTGTTAGGTAGGTAGGGTTTGGGCGCGCCACTGGCTGCGACTACGCCTTCCCGGGGGAGGCGGCCAAGAGTTTCCCGATAAAAAGGGATAATAAACTGCAGGCAAAAGAGAGGGGCCGGGTAGCTCAGTTGGTAAGAGCGTCTTGCTAGTAACCGAAAGGTCGCTGGTTCGAATCCCGGATTGGTCAACGTGTGATCATATTATTTTCCCATTTACCAACAACTGGCCCATTGGTGTCAGTATAAATCGGTCCAGTAGTCACTTATATGCGAAAGTGTCGTGTGACTATAATCTACAAACAACAACAACAACAGGCAAAAAAAATCTCTCTCTCTCTCTCTCTCTCTCTCTCTCTCTCTCTCTCTCTCTCTCTCTCTCTTTGTCTTCTTGTAATAATAATAATAATAATAATAATAATAATAATAATAATAATAATAATGGATGTTATACGCATCTTGTTGCAAAATCAGACTCAAAGAGCGGCGATCTGTAACCAATTTACATGTTCACATGTTGTACAGACACTTCTACATTCATCACTCAAACATGTGCTGTAAAGTCGCTGTTCTTCCTCTTCTTCTTCTTCTTCTTCTTCTATACGATCTACTAACCCACCCGATACACCTTGGTCGAAGGCTACTGGAAGCATGTTGTAGTAGTCGCTTCAACAGGCCATAAAGCATGCTCTCATGCTTCAGTGCACTGCTTCCTATACTGTTCAAGCCCTAGGAGCATTGACCAATCAACTCATGAAAATAGAAAATGTAAGTTTCGTCTCCTCTAGGGGACGAATTAGGTCAAACTGTATTTGTTTCTAGGTCAACTGTCTTTACGAACCGTTTGAGAATGTTTTTGAACCGTCCGTTTGTTGACGCCGGATAGTGTCCTCACTTGGTTTCATACAATTTAAGAATCCAAGAAGGCAAATGGGTTTTTGAGACTGAAAGAGCGGAATGTTGTAGAGCAACATTCTGTATATATTTACAGTGAAATTGCGCTTCTTCCGTCACTATAGAGCTTGAAGAGTATAGGAAGCAGTGCTCTGAAGCATAAGAGCATGCATTATTGCCTGTTGAAGCGACTACTAAAGCATGCTTCTGGGAGCCTTCGACCAATGTGTACCGGGTGACTAACCAACTTACCTCTTTTTTTCTCGTTCTACTTCTCAAACCTTTATTTCTTTTAGTAGTCGGGCTTTCTGCCTTCTTCTGTTACTTCTTTTTGATGTTCTTGATGTCCCAAGTTTGGGATTGACAAGCATGCTCTCCTTGTTGCATGCTTGCTATAGAGTTTCGCTCCTTCTTTCATCTCTCTCTCTGTCTCTAGTCCTCGCTGAAACACATCCCAGCTCCTTCCTGCTTGCAAGCATGTTCAGACAATGTTTTACCGGCTTTTAGCGTCCTCTCTTCGCCATTGCCCAAGATCTGTCACTTCCAGTTGTCGCGCAATGCCCATCGGCTCTCTTTGCACTTGCACAGACGCAGGCAAAACTCCATAATTATTCTTTTTGCTTTCCCCATTTTTTGTCACTGCACATTTTCGTTGTTCGGTGATGTTCCTAGACACCGGTTATATGCGAAGTGGGCTTACATTCGTTTTTGTCTATGTCTTTGCATATTTTCTTTAGCTCCGTGCTGCGCAATACACTCCATCATACTTTGTTCATTTTGCTCAAATGTCCACCCTTTGTCGTCTTGCTGCACACACTTAGCTTTCTGAATGCCGTAAACGAGTCTTGAATGCAGCTTAGCTTATAAACGTGTGTGTGTTTGTGTGTGTGAGTGCTTTTGTTGCGACAATCAAAAGGGACTTAACTGCGAATGTACGCGCCAGCCACCTTGTCTGCAACTGATTTCCCTTTCTCCCGGGCACATCGCTTCATCGGGATGTTCTTACGCTTGTGCACGAGTGTGAGCAATCTCTGCTGAAACCATGAATCAAGCTGCTCTTCCATATTAACACATGAATTAGCAGTTGCTGGGGTTGTAGTTGTGGTTGTTGTTTTCTATCCCTCGTATTCTTCTTTCTATGCGCTCTTGTTTCGCTGTGGTAAAATCATTAGGCCTGCTTAAACTCTCGTCATTCCATTCCCTTCTCCCCTTCCTTCCCCTTCCTTCTCCCACCCACACCCGCCCTCTCGCCCTTCTCCCTTCCCTACCCCACTCACCCACACCACCCTTTTCGTGTGCATCGTGCTAGGAGCTCTCTTTTGTACAAATCTGGAATTACAGCAGCACCCAACCTTCGTCAACTCAAATTCTTTTTTTTTTTTTTTTTTTTTTTTTTTGGGGGGGGGGGGGGGGGGGGGGGGGCGGGGGCAGAAGGGGGTGTTGTTGATACGCGGTTAGCTTGGTTCCAATGCAAAGTTCATTGTTGTCACTCACACTCACAAAATAATTTCTCATCTTTGTGTGTCTTAGGCAGGTGAACGCGGCGTGGGGCGCGGCGTGCAGGGAAGGTCCGAGATATTAGAAAATGAGGATAGATAGGAACTACCGGTAAATTGAAGGCACCGTTCAGCTGCATTGCTCCTCGACCTCGTTGATCATGCCATCTCCTACATAACCCATTGATTGGCTTTCGATGTCTGAACGTTGATATGACGGTGGACTCTAAACTCGAATGCATTAGCCCTAACACTAACCGTGGACGTCGTCCACCATGCTGTGGAAGTCAAGGTCATTTTTGCTGTCTTAAAGAGTGTAACCCGTCAGAAACACTTTTTGTGGTTTGAAGTGCTTACCCACACTATTATCGTCTAAATGCGAAACCCCATTTTCTTTAGAACCGTACACGGGTCAGCCTATAGCCTACCCCAAACAAAGTGCATCGTTTCCAGAGGTTGCCCAGTGCGATAGAAAACGTTGAGGAAAAAGCCGTGAAACAAGTGCTACGCCACAAACAGGGAAACCCCTTGGAAGTCACTCGAGGTCTTAATAAAGATTAAAAAAATTCACCCATTGCCTTTTGTATTAGCTGTCAGCGCATGCTAATGCCTGATTTTGTGACTAGATGAAATGTCACACCCAGCGACAGTACACATTGGACCCATCTTGTAGGCCAGTCCTACGTCACACCCAGCGACAGTACACATTGGACCCATCTTGTAGGCCAGTCCTACCTCACAAACAGAAAAGCCCATTTTGCTGTTTGACATCGCCAGATAGCATTTCCCCACAGGCGCTCACATTCGGATGTCTCTATCGTCATACATTGACCTTGGTCGGCCGTCATGGCCGTAAAAATACGTTCACTGACAAGTACCACAAAAGTGACTAGGAGTTAAATTTACTTCGGAAATACAGATGAGATTTACTTTAATATTCTTCATCCATAAACACGAAAACTAAAAAGAAATAATAAAGGCAGCTCACCTAAGGCCACTCTTGCTGATGACGCCTCGTGGTTGATCCAAAAGGACACCCAAGACAGCATGACGATTAAAATGGAAGGCAAGTAGGTCTGAAAAATGAAATAGCCGATGTTCCGGTGTAGCTTGAAGGTTAAGGACAACCGCTGGTAATCTCCTGCAAAACAGGATAGGCGCCATGATTGATTGAAAAGATACGATGGCTAAGGAATGCTCAGCTCGCTACTCACTCACATTAACAATATTAGGTATGTGTGAAAAATACTATCGCACAAACGTCTTGGAACAATCTCAAGAGCAAGGGGTAAAACAGTTCTGCACTCACCTGTTAGTAAGGCTTCAACTTTGTTGATAGTGTTGTAATCCGTGACGGAGAATTGTGGCAGGGATACGTCATACACTCCAGTTACTGCGTCACGGTCGTTGTACCAATACAGCACGATGTCATCCATTGTGTACCCGTCTGCAACAAAATGTCAATAAAACAATTTGGTCGAACTATTTAAATAATTATATGATAATAAATTTGTTATTGTTCTACTAAAAGTTAATCTTCCTAGATTTTGAGCCGGTCAACTTGATCAGCAGCTGCTGCAGTAAGCGCTTACAACTAAAATTTACGTGTGTGCAAGTGTGTTTGTGTGTGTAGTTGTGTGTGAGTGTGTGGGGGGTGGTGTGTGTGTTGTTGTGTGTGACTGTGTGGGGGTGGTGTGTGTGTTGTTGTGTGTGAATGTGTGGGTGGTGGTGTATGTGTTGTTGTTGGTTGTGGTGGTGTGAGAAGGGGAGGAGGGGGGAGGGTGACACGCAGGCTCTGGGCTACTCCAGCTGCAGTTTATGTGGCTGTTGTGCTGTCAACATGTGGAGCAATGTCAAGTGCTCTGTGGCGCTTTTATTCTAGGCAACTCGGGGCTGCCGTACTGAGACAAATTGGTCAGTCGCATAGTGAAACTGGTAACTCTTAAGTTATATTAAGTGCCAGTAGTGTTTTCGGAGGTGGATTGTGCGGGCGTGGTTTGTCTATTGGCCGCCTATCTCAAGCAGTGTGTCGTCCTTCTGTGCCACCCCTTGGGGTCATGAGCAATCTTGCCACTGTAGATTGTTCAAACCTATAAAGGGAACAGTGAAAGCCACAGTTGAAAACCTGTCTTTCCTTTATAGGCAAGACGCTTCACTGCGGCAACAGTACCCCCGTTGGAGTGCCGGGGGTTTTCAGTATAAATAGTATCCCCACTTTATGGAAATTTAGTGCTTTAAATTCCCACTGTCGCTGTCTTCCTCATTTACTCTTTCCTATTCCTGCTCTGTCCTTCACTCTGCTATACTATCTTCTTCTTCGCTAGATCAATGACCTACCTTTTTTCTTGAAAACTCTTCCTGGACAAGACTCCTTGTTTGTGTATGAGGTCTGTTGGATCAGCTTGGGAGTGTTGGACGCTTTCTGCCGGGTGGTCACTAGGGCTTCCTATGATTGTACTATTTAGCACTATAGGCATTTTATATGTATGTGTTTGGTTGATGATTTATAATGATGTTTGTATTCTATTTTGTTTTTGTAACCGGGGTGTTCGCGTAGTTGAGGTCCAACCCTCAGCCGTCCCCCGCGTGGGATGTCTTTATTGTAAAGTGACTGGCCGGTGGAGGGCATTCAATTTTCCCACTGGGGTTGTTTCGGCAGATCTTTTATGCGGATCGGGGGTTGTCCGGTCCTGATTTGGCTCGAAAGAGTCCGCTGGACCTAAAGCAACAATAAATCAATCAATCAATCAATCAGTCCTTCTGTGAGGCGGTGTCCTGAAGAGAAGAAGAAAGCTGCATGTACTACTGTGACCACTCGCACCTGTCTCGTGTTTTTGTTGTGTCGTCTTGTCCGGACAGAGGATTACCACCGGTAGCGTAAGTACTGCACGCGACCCCTGATTTTGCTCGTTTTATATTACGGAATGAGAAGAAATGTCAGTGAAGAAAATAGGCTTTTATATACAGGGGAAAAAAATATAAATATATCTTTGATAATTGTTGGTCAACGTTCGTGAAGGGAAGTAATTTATGCATGACAGGTTAGGGTTCTTTGCTAACGTTGTAAAAAGAAATAAAATACAAATGAAATAATTTATACATGGAATTTGATCAGTTGTTCTCAACAGTTGTAAAGGGAAATAGGTAATAAATTACAATTTATTTGTTTCCAATTATACATGTAATAAAGAGGAATATTTTGGGAAAGTTCGTTCATTACAATTATTATAAAAGGAGTAATTTGTAAATGAACTTGATAATAGATAGATCGTATATAAGGGTAGTAACGTATATCAACATGCAGAAGAGTATGTGGGTATTTTTCTTAATTTGGTTGGTTAATAATGCTATCATTTACTCTTGTGTATCTGGCAGGCATGAAAAATCTCATATTTTAGGCGGAATTGTTTTCGCCGCCGAATCCGCCTTTAACAATATTTTCCGCCAAAAAATATGTTGTTCACACTAAAATTGTTTTTCATTAAACAGATTTCTTTCCTCAGCATGTGATCGACCTTTATTCCTATTTGGAAAGAATCTTCAAACGGATCCCCAAATAAAGGGAAAGTCCATCAGACTGAATCGGCAACTTCACTTCCTTCAACGTGTAGACAGTTGAAAATGGCTTCTATTGTAAAAACGGAAAGGTCTTTCGAATAACATGTCTCAAGAACGGCTGGCGTTGGGATTGGCTCGATAGAATTATTGATGGAGGAAGAATCGGTGATTTCATTCCGAAGTTAGAAGAGAAAGATGAGGCCTTCGGCGTGCCATGTGAAAAGAAACTGCGATAGGGATATGTGGCGATTGAAAGTCACTGTAGTACATCAGCACACAAGCGGGCCGTTTGCTCTGCTCAAATGGCCACCACCATTTCTGGTAAGCACTGATCTTGTCAACACTTTCTGCGAGCATGTGGACCATGCAAGGCACATACCTACCAGAGGTAACATGGCGACCCAACCATGTCGTGGCATGTCCCTACCTGCAAGCAGGCCAAAGACGTGAAAGTGAAAAGAAAGTCAAGAGGAAAGCCAATATCGGTGACACCAGATTTTTCTTTGCAAAGCTCCAATAATGAAACTCCAATAATTAGATCGGATGCTGCTATTAATATGTGTGAAAGGGTAAGTGTATGTTTATAATTTTTATTCAGTTAAATGATTAAAATCATGTTTGGTTATAGGAACTTTAAAAAAAAAGACTTTGTAAATCCATGGATGTACCCCCAGGATGTGCCAGATTGCACAGATTGTAATCTATGTTTCAAACGTTTTCGGGGAGAGGTGGGGAACTCTTCCGAAGGGCGGAGGGGGAAATATCCCCGGACTCCCCTTCCCAGCCCCCCCCCAACCCCCCACCTCCAACCCCATCTCGGCTTTAATTTTCATGCCTGATGTGATCGAATCATTTAAATTAACTTGTATTTGTGTATGCCTAACTTGAGTAAAATAATGTGCTTATTTTGAAACATGAATGAATTAGTTTATAATCATTTATGCATTAATAGCATGTATAGCTATGTTTTTGATTGTATTTTCGCGCGCCTTCAGACGCTAAATGTTTTCCTTATTTTTGTCTTCTACCACTTTCATGCCGACGTGTACCGGTACAGGCATTTCCACCACTTTCATGCCGACGTGTACCGGTACAGGCATTTCCACCATTTCATTCCACCACTTTCATGCCGACGTGTACCGGTACAGGCATTTCCACCACTTTCATGCCGACGTGTACCGGTACAGGCATTTCCACCAGCACTGCACCATCCATGGTGTGTGTGTCGTGGCGTGGCCTTTACCGTGACAACACGGGAGCCCTCTTTACAACCTGGCATCTGATCTCAACTGACTTGAGCCTCTGAGGGAACCACACTGGTCGTTGACTGCCATCCTGCGGGACTCTGACTTAGAAAGGCCGTAACGGAAAAGTCTATTTCTCATTCCCTTGTAAATTTGCTCAAAACTAAACTGTAAAATAATACGTCAGTTGCCAGATGCCACATGTATAGTTAGTTAAGGAGGTGTGGCATTTTCTCTTGATCTACAACCCGCGCTTGGTCCGTAGAGCTAGAAACGTCACAGCTGACCCCTCACACCCAGCCGGCCATCTGTTCAAGCTCCTCCCGTCCGGCAGGCGCTTCAGAGCCCTCAAAACCAGAACAAACCGTTTTATATATTCTTTTTTTCCAAAGGCTGCTCTCGCTTTAAATTCCTCATAATGTCAAATTCATAATGCTGTAACTGACGTCACGTGATCCACTGGCACTTACTTGTTTATTTTTACTATTTGTTGTTTGCGTGTGTATGTGTGCACGCTTGATCAGTATTTTATTAGCTGGTAAACGTGTGTTTGCATGCATGTTTTTGTTACACTCGGTTTGATGTTGGTGTTTTTCTTTATCAGTAGTGGATTCAGCCCCAATGCTGAAATACTGATGAGTGTAGCTCAGATTCGTTTATTCACGCAACCCGCTCAAGCAGCATACAAGTCACTAAGTCGACGTAATGTGTTTATCAGTTTATAGTCCCCTCTCTTCCCGTAAGGATTTTCAGAGAGGAGACTCTGATTACGTTTACATGTTATGTTATGTTTATCAGTTTATAGTCCCCTCTCTTCCCGTAAGGATTTTCAGAGAGGAGACTCTGATTAAGTCGACGTATGAAGTTTTCCACTTTTTATTCAGCACACACCAACAACTGCATACAATTCTCAACTCAACTCAACAACTTTCACAGCAACTCTCCATCAACAACTTCTCTATCAACAATTTCACTCCCAACAACAGTGAGGCACAGGCTTTTATAATCTCTCTCTCTTCCGGAAGAATTTCGAATACTGTAGAAATGACGCACTGCCACCAATCGAATAAAAGATCGTCATCACTGACTTACGTCAATACATATTTTTATATCTTCCAGAACGACCTCTTGCTTCGACATGTATCGGGAAATTTCTATCAAGAGTAAACACGCATATCCAGAAGATTCTCGAATAATATCGACTAACGCAAATTATCAACGTTATACAAAGCCTCTCCTAACAACAATGCAAACTCAAATCAAAGGTAAATAAACACCATTATTGAATACTTTGCAAAACGAAACGATTAGATCTATCGTGCGCGCTTCCGACATACTTTCGTTCACGTTTCAACGTAACATAACCCCCCACTCAAGAAGAAATTTACCCAATTTCTTTCAACAACGTTGAAACGTAATGCACAAACAAAGTTCAGAATTAAAACTTATTTCAGACTGTCTGAACATTATCAACGTTCTCAGTTCATTCACACAGAGTCAATGGTTTTCATCTTCAAATCTGTCTGGATATTGTCAATGTTCACAGTTCATTCACACAGAGTCAATGTTCTTTACTCACACACTCTGCTGAGGAAGTCCGCACCAACATTGTCTGATCCTTTAATAGATTCTACTCGCATGTTAAAGTTCTGCAAGTACATAGCCCATCTCATGATCCGACTGTTCACAAACTTGGCAGAGTTCAAGTAAGTTAGCGGCTTGTGATCAGTCTGTAGCACGAACTTCACTCCTTGAAGGTACAGTTCGAACTTCCGGATTCCCCATATGATGGCAAGGCACTCTTTCTCCATGGTCGAGTAATTTTTCTCAGCCCTGGACAGCTTCTTGCTGGCGTAACTGACCGGAAATAGTTTCCCTTCGTGTTCTTGCATCAGTATGGCGCCGATGCCTTCGTCCGCTGCGTCTGTTCTTAAGACGAATTCCTTGGAAGTGTCAGGCAGTCGTAGCACCGGATCCTTCGAAAGGAGGTCGCGCACGGTCTGGTATGCCTTCTCCTGAGACGGTCCCCACTGCACTTGGTTTGGACAGCCTTTCCGCACCAGGTCCGACAAGGGTGCTGTGATGGCGGAGTAGTTTGGTACAAACTCCCTGTAATATCCAGCCAACCCCAGGAAAGATCGCACCTGCTTCTTGGTTTGTGAGCTCCATCTTTTGACCTTCCGTCAAGCTTGGTCCTAGCTTAACATCATCGATGCCTTCTTTGCTGTGGAAGTCTCCCAGTTCCAACAGTTCTTCGCTGTCAAAGCTGTCGTCGGTCACAGCTGCTGTGGCTGCGTGCACAGTCTCTGATGGCCTTTCCACGTACAGCTTAAGGAGATTGGCGTGGTATATCTTGGAATGCTGACCGACCTTCACCTTGTAGTCGTTGATCCCCACCACGGTCTCCACTTCGTACGGGCCTTTCCACTGCATCAGCAACTTATTATGATCGGCAGGTAGCAGCACCAGCACTTTGTTGCCAGGTTTAAACTTCCTGCTCACAGCCCTACGATCGTAGTAGTGCTTTCCACAGTCCTGGAACTTCTTCAGGTTTTCTCTGGCTATCTCGAGAGTCTGCTCCAGCTTTTCCCGTAGCTCAAACACGTACTGGTAGCTGTTCTTCACCTCTGGGGTGTCCACTTCCTTCGTCCACAGTTCTTTCAGGATGTGCATCGGCCCTCGGATGGTTCTTCCGTACAGCAGCTCGAACGGAGAAAAGCCGGTGGACTCCTGCGGTACTTCTCTGTAGGCGAAAAGTAAGGCGTTGATATAGCGATGCCATTGTCTGGGCTGCTCGCTGCACAGTTTCTTCAGGGTGGACTTCAGCGTAGCATTGAACTTTTCGACAAGCCCGTTGCACATTGGATGGTAGGGTGTCGTAGTCAAATGCCGGATGCTCAGCAGTCTGTTGACCTCCTTCATGCAGTCAGAGACGAACTGCGTCCCGAGGTCTGTCAGAATTTCTTCGGGCACTCCAAGTCTACTGAACATGTCCACTAGCGCCTCTGCAACAGTTTCAGTGTCAATCTTCTTCAGAGGCACTGCTTCTGGGTACCGAGTCGCATAGTCCACTAAAGTCAGTACCCACCGATGACCTTCTTCACTCGGAGGTCTTATTTCGCCGATTAAGTCTAAGGCCACCCTCTTGAAAGGTCGGTCGATCAGAGGCATCCTCTGCATAGGCACTTTCGGGACCCTTCCTCGAGGTATGGTCTTCTGGCAAATGTCACATGATCGGCAGAAACGGCTGACGTCCGCATGAAGTCCTGGCCAGTAGAACACCGCCTGGATTCTGTCTGACGTCTTCCTGATGCCTAGGTGACCTCCCATGATAGAGTCATGAGCTACTTCCATCACTTGGCGCCTTAGAGGTAACGGTACCAATACTTGACGTAGTGGTTTCCCTCCGTTGACCCTCGGGTGCTGGAAGATTCGATACAGGATCTTGGCCTTCACCTCAAAATAGACCGTACCACTGCCTTTGGTCACGTGGTCTTGGCGGTTCCTGTACTTGTTTAAGGTGCTATCAGCTTCCTGGAGCTGGATCAGCTTATCTCTGTCCACGATGGCAGCTTTGGAGTTGTCGGCGACCTTCAGTGGCGTAGACATCTTGTCTCTCTTGGCCTGGGCCCTGGTAGTAACAGCACTGACGATCTCTGGTCGGCAGGGCTGAGCCGGAGTAACCACATTGTCCCGTAGCAGCTCAGTAAGGTCTCCATCGGGAAACGGCAATGGATCCTCCTCCACAACTTCGACGCGTTTGGTTGAGGCAGGACTCCACTCTGGATCGGGGTCGTCGGGTCGTCTCGCGCCGTCGATATTCCCGATCATCAAATCATACAGCGGCTTCTTCAGGCAAACCGCTTCGACTTCGCCTATGTAGAAAGGGGTGTTGACATGAATCTTCGCAACTGGCGCTCTCACACATTTGCTGTCGGCCATAAGTGTCCATTTTGAATCGCCAGTGAACTGTTCTTTAGCGATTAGGTCTTCTTTGACGATGACCCCACTGCAGCCAGAGTCTCTTAAAACAGTCACTTCATGATTTCCGACGCGTCCCTTGGAAACAGGCATGTTCTGTACGGTCACAGCTGCGCTGGCGACGACGGGGATGGATTTCCCGTTGGCAAGGAGGAGTTGGCCATCAGTCATGCACTCTTGCACGTCCGCAGGGGTAGCTGTGCGCTCGGTCTCACTCGGAAGAATGACGCTCCCGCCGCACACTTGATGGTCAGATCTACTGGTTTGCCGTTGATTGGAGAACCGCCTCTGCCGGTTGCCCGCCGCTGAATTGTCCGTACTGCTCCGCTGTCCGCTACTTTTGTTTTGAGGACAGTTAGCCGCTCTGTGGTCTGTAGCGTTGCAGGTGAAACAGCCCCTTGAATGCCCTTCCCTGGGAGGAGGCGTGGAGTCTGTCTGTCTCTGGCTCGTCTGGCTCCCCTGGATCTGGTTCACATGGTTTCCAGTCTTCTGAAAATGTTTCGTCGCGCTGGGTGGCCCCAGGGTTTTCCCATGAGCGATGAGATATCTTTCAGCAGCCTCAGTCACATCTTTAAGCGTCTGCAGCTTTTGTTCTTCTAAGTGGGTCGCTAGGTCCTTGTGACAGGCATTGAGAAATTGTTTCTTCACGATCAGGTCATGGAGACTGTCGTAAGACTTCGTTTCGCCTGATAACTCCACCCACTTGTGTAGATATGACGACAGGCGCTCCACAAACTGCTTTGGCGTCTCGTCTGACTTAGGCCGGCATTCACGGAAGCGTTTACGGTAGCCCTTCTCTGTAAAGTTGTAGCACTGCAACAGGGCCTCTTTCAAGACGTCGTAGTTTTTGGCGTCATCGTTCGACAGTCTGGTGTAAACTTCGAGAGCTTGCCCCGTCAGAAGTGCACTCAGTCGAATCGCCCAGTCTCGAGGTTGCCAATTGGAGCTTTCGGCGAACCTTTCGAATCTCGCCAGATAGCTGTCGATCTGGTCCTTCCCGTCGACGAAAGCTGGCAATTTTGGAGCCGTATGGTCGTTGGTGACTTGTGGCGCATGCTGATTGTTCTGGATACGCGCCAACTCTAGCTGGTATTGACGCTCAGCTTCTAATCGTCTCTCTTCCATCTCTCTTTCTTGACGCCGCTCTTCTCTTTCTTCTCGGCGACGCTGCTCTTCTAATTCTCTTTCTTCACGGCGACGCTGCTCTTCTAATTCTCTTTCTTCACGGCGACGCTGCTCTTCTTTTTCTAGACGCTTCTCTTCTAACTCTCTTTCTTCGCGCCGTCGCTGTTCTTCTCTTTCTTCACGCAATATTCTCTCCTGGCATTTGACGTACTCCGTCAGCTGTTTGCCTTTTAGATTTAGTTCAACCCCTTTCTGCCAGAAGTCAGCCATCTTGATGCTTCTGGAAAGTTCTTTTCAAGAAAGTTCTTTTCTGGAAGGTTCTTCTTCTAGAAAGTTCTTGACTGTAGAGGTCTTTTTTTCTGGAAAGTTCTTGACTGTGCTGTACCTTTCTAGACTGTTCTAGAACAGCACGCTTTCTGCAGTAGCGCTGATGCTTGTCACTAGTCGTTTTCGCTGACGCAGGCCCCGCTGTCCTCGTCGTATGCGACGCTGCACCACGCTGGTGTTGATGTACACGCTCCTGTGCTGAAGTAGACGCGACGTCCGCTCGCCGCTCTCTGTAACACTGGCGATGTAGCTCCGAGACTGTCCCTCGACGTAGTCTTACGGCAGCCACGTAGTCCCGATGTGTTGTTCGCTCACGAAGCAACTCTTCAGCGACTACACGCCCTTGCAGTCAACCCGAACCTATCGGTGATGTAGTCCCAGTATGTTGGCCCCTCTCGACGCAACTCGTTGGCGGCTACCTTCGATGACTGCCTCTCGTAACGTTGACTCGCTTGTTGTAGCAGTTGAACCCTTGGCTATGGCGTGAATCCCGGCTTGGCCCCCAAAATGTTACACTCGGTTTGATGTTGGTGTTTTTCTTTATCAGTAGTGGATTCAGCCCCAATGCTGAAATACTGATGAGTGTAGCTCAGATTCGTTTATTCACGCAACCCGCTCAAGCAGCATACAAGTCACTAAGTCGACGTATGAAGTTTTCCACTTTTTATTCAGCACACACCAACAACTGCATACAATTCTCAACTCAACTCAACAACTTTCACAGCAACTCTCCATCAACAACTTCTCTATCAACAATTTCACTCCCAACAACAGTGAGGCACAGGCTTTTATAATCTCTCTCTCTTCCGGAAGAATTTCGAATACTGTAGAAATGACGCACTGCCACCAATCGAATAAAAGATCGTCATCACTGACTTACGTCAATACATATTTTTATATCTTCCAGAACGACCTCTTGCTTCGACATGTATCGGGAAATTTATATCAAGAGTAAACACGCATATCCAGAAGATTCTCGAATAATATCGACTAACGCAAATTATCAACGTTATACAAAGCCTCTCCTAACAACAATGCAAACTCAAATCAAAGGTAAATAAACACCATTATTGAATACTTTGCAAAACGAAACGATTAGATCTATCGTGCGCGCTTCCGACATACTTTCGTTCACGTTTCAACGTAACAGTTTTATGAATGTTACTGCCACATCGCAACATATTCCATGTGCATGTTTTATGTCAATTTGGCCAATAAACTTCGTTAAACCGTTGAACATAAATTATAGCCACTGAAAAATATCATTAATGTTTACAATATTATTAAGCATTATGTTGTATTGTTACTATCTTGAGAAAATCATTAATTAAATAATTAAAAAGTGTACAACCACAACAATCAGGGTTGCTGAGGACAGGGAAAGATGGAGTATGCTGGTTAAACGATCATCTGTGCCCCTACGACCTCCGAGTTACGGGATAGGATAGGATAGGACAACCGCTCTTGGAATTGTATAGGCTGTAGGAAGAAAGAGTTTACAGAAAATCATTATCTTCTTTATTATTCTTGTTTACCAATTTTGTTTTCATTACAGTTAAGTGTGATTGTTGACTATACATGTGAGTTCGTTAGTTATATAAATATATAGGTTAGTGTGAAGAACAGAAGTGGTAATTTTACCTCTGGTGTTTAACGGGTTAGTTTTTGGGGTGGTTGCTTCTCGTGTACCCGCAGTTGAGAGAGAGAAAGAAAGAGAGAGAGAGAGAGAGAGAGAGAGAGAGAGAGAGAGAGAGAGAACGAGAGAAAGAGAGAAAAAAAATGTCATCTTTTCTAAATCCTATCCTATCCTATCCCGTAACTCGGAGGTCGTACAAATCATTGAAATATTGAAAGCCGTGCTCACTACAGAGTTAGTCAGTGTACTGGTAAATTGCTCACTGGGGAACTCCTAGAACTCTTCACTTCATGAATTTTATTTACGATTGCACACATTATTGATCTTAGATCACCAACAACAAGAAGGGACTTTTTCTTAAAAAACATTACCAATGTAACAATGTGACTAGCTCAAACTCCTACTTAAAATTAACAAAATTCTTGAAAGCAAACATTTTCTGACTTACATGTGAATGCGCTATCGAAATCAATGTAAAGCTGGATTCACGTGATTCTCTAAAACTCTTAAATGCTGAGACTAAAAGTTCCCAAAAGCTCAAAGCACTCAAAGCCATAAATATTGTCCAGTACCATATGACCGTACTTCGTCTTTGTCATTACATAGTATACTTTAAAGTGACCGAAGTCGTAGTCTGTGTTTATTTTTGTCTAGAATGAATTTAGTCTACAACTGGCATTGTTATTACATTAAACAACTGGCATTGTTATTACATTAAACAACTGGCATTGTTATTACATTAAACAATAGGTATTGTTATTACATCAAACAATAGGTATTGTTATTACATTAAACAATAGGCATTGTTATTACATCAAACAATGATCACGTGGGCTTTCGTTGCTCAAATCAAACCACTACAATTTTACTTTTCAATTTCTGCTCTGACAGGGAGTGATATCCCTTGTTTAACGGTACACTAATACGCTCTACGGTCTACCAGTTGATATTTGGTTTTTTATTTAAAAAAAAAACTATTAAAAAAAAATAAACAAAAATAAATACAATGTTGAAACAGTTGAAAGGTTCGTTGTTGCAAGTTATTTATTTATTTTTTTGTAGTGGAGCAACAGTCATGGGGAATATGAAAACGGATCGGTCGAAGGGACATAGCCAAAATCGGCCCCTTTAAACTAACACGCTGAAAACCTACGCATTCGTCATCTCGTTGATCCCTGTCTCAAAGCGGACATAACACACGACTTTTTAACGGCACAGTGTCACTTTCGCTATATATCACAGAAATCCTCCAAACCACAAGAAAAAATATTCGGGTACTGAAATAGAGGCAGGAGTATATATATATATAGTGCCTAGCTTAAAAAAAAAAAAAAAAAAAAAAAAAAAGGCCTTTCAGTCACCGAGAAAACACTCCTGAGGTGTTGACGTAAACACTCTTGGAGTGTTCACAAAAAACCCACTTCTGAACGTCACCGAAAAACACGCCTGAGCTTTGACGAAAAGCACTCCAGAGCTTTTGACGGAAAACACTCCGGAGCTTTTGACCCAAATACACTTCAGGGTCTAGCCTTCTCCTATTGCCTGACAAAATAAGGACATTTAAAGGGACCCACGTTGACCACGCCCCCTCCACAGTTCCGTTTACCATCACAGTGAGTGTTGCCTAACTGAGAAAATAGCTTGCAACAAACAACAACAACAATCCTTTCCAAAGCATAACTACTTTTTAAACCAATGAATTGTGTATTTTTGGTTTTGTCTCCCTATTAATAGCAACCGCGAACTACGTTTCTAGCGCTAAAAATAGTACTTAGTAGCTGTGACGACACGAGTTTTCAGATGGTAGGGAGAGATACACTTTTTACGAAGTTACACTTCTCTGTATATCTGCTGTACATAGAATAGCGTGACCGATTTACTTTTGCGTATGAAAGTGCAGTTTCGTAAAGTCCGTGCGATTCATAGAAGACAGGGAGTCGGCCAATTTCGAATAGGGGTACGCGTAATAAAGAACGTGCATACTGACGAGAGCTCGACTGTTTTGCTTGTGGCCGGCGCAGATTTTGAAGGGCAGAGTGGTTTGAGATGCTATTGCGTGAGGAAGGAATTCTAACGAGACAGCAGCCCTGTGACAGAGGTCATCGTAGTGTAGGGTACTGTTGGAAGGGTGTGTGTATTGTTTTATAGCCACCCAAGGTCTTATGCCCTCGTCGGGATAAGGATGTGTAGAATTCGAAGGAAGATGGTAACTGCCATTCGCCAGTGAGTGTAGAGTTCCATACTTAAGGTGCGTGTGGTTCTCGATTGAACACCCACCAAGACTTAGTGTCTGTAGCAGAGCTAAGGTGTCCTCATCCTCAGAATAAATGTTATTTGGACAGTGAAATAACGTGCAAGAGCAAGAGAAAGAGACTCTCAAAAGACTAATCCATTGTGTTGTGCCAATGTTGTGACAGTGTTGTGTCGTGTTGTGGTGTTGGGGTAAAGGGCGTCACGAGCCGAGGCCTGTGAGGTAAGCAAACCCTGTCGTTCAATTCTCTAGTGGCGCGCTCCGAGCACTGCGTACGTGTATGAGTGGTAATGAGTGTGGGGAAGGGGATGTATTTTAGGATGTGTAATGAATTTTGTTGATTTTATATGATTTTCCTATGATTTTCTTATTGTATATGTGATGGGGAAAATGTCGTTGCTGTTGTTGTTATGGAAGTGGGTCAAAGGCGACGATGGGGAATATAGAGAGGGAGAGAGAGAGTGAGGGTGTATGTATGGAAAGAGCGATAGAATGTAGTATGCTGAAGAGGGATGAAGTGATGATTATGAAGGAAGCATGTTTACAGTGTGGATGAAGGGAGGTAATCGTGATGTGCTATAATTGTTGGGGGTGACGGTGGTGATGAAGGGGGGTGGAATGAATCAGGACTGTGAGATGGTAGTGTGGTTGCGATAATTATGTATATTTATATAAACATTGGTTTGTAAAGAAGATGCGAATTATTTAGCATCAAAGGGTGATTTACATTATTGAAATCTGTGTATAGTATCTTATATTATTATTATGATATTCATAGCTATACAGGTCAAGATGGCGGACGGAGGACGGCGTGTTATGTTATATTATTTAGTGTTTATTATTTGGTGGGCATATTGTTAAGACTATGTATATGTCAACAGGTGTGGGCTGATGATGATTATTACATCTACGTGTTTATTTCTACGCATTATTCCCACGCTGTTGCCTTTGATGTGCCTGTTGTGCTGTACTGATGTTGATGTTGTTGCCGCTGACTGGGTCCTAACCAGCCTGGGATGTACCTTTGCCTCTACGACACAGTAGTGTTGTGGTGATTTCTTACACTGCTGCAGGTTTTGCCTGTGTACCGAGGCAACACGCTTCCAGGGGTTTTCATGCCTAATTCATGCACACACAGACTCACATTACACGCACCTAAAAACATATCCATTTAGTTAGAAGAATCATCCACTTTGTGAAAGAGACTGTTAGCTCTCTGAGCTACTTAACAAGAACATTGAGACATTACTTCTGTGCCACAGCTTTGTCTAGCTAATAGTTCATGATTCAACGCCATCGCTTGTTATTTGAAGACTTGCATTTTGAATTGATTTGTTGATTTTGATTTTCTGTATACACTTTGTAAAGAAACTGTTGTTATTTAGTTCTATTTGGGGTTTGTTGCAAGGGGAGGTAATTGTTAGTTAGTATTGGGACGGGGGTCTGTTTAGGGGTTGAGGGAAGGTTAGTTCCCATTTGTCCTGTGTTTGCTTGTTGATTGTTGAATAAAAGAGTGTGTGTTTGTACTCTGGCATTTTGTGTTAGTTTATTTTGTTTGAGTTTATTCTTTTCACTCGCTTTATGAGCTGACGTCACTGAACCCGCTCGGGGGACGTGACATTTTTGGTGTCAGAAGTGGGATAAACTCATTTATTTTGTTAGGGTATTGCCAGATGTGTATGTTGTGTGTTTGAGTTGTTGTGTGAAAGGGTACGCAGCGGGCGGTTGGCGGGAGTGTGGGTGTATTGCACTAGGGAACACACTCGGAGTGCAGCATTAACGGGGAGTTGGATTGCAGGGTTCACTTGCTCGCCTTCAGGGGTACGACGGTGAACGATTCCTCGGCTCCTGTGACTGTTGTGTTGCGTATTCATTCTGTTAGGTGTTTGTATCAGTTAGGTGTTATTTGTTTTGTGTATACTAACATCTGTTCTTCCCTTCTTTTCCGACATGGCTACGCGGGAGGCTCGAGCCGCGATGCGCCGCGACGCTAGGACTCGTAAGGAGGAGGCCGAGCAGGAGGAGCAGGACTTCCGTGATGACGGCTCTGTGACAGGGTTGTTGGAGGAACCTTACGCAGTGAGTACTCGGACCACTATGCCTAAGATGTATGCCAAATCGCCCGGTGCACAGAGCAAAGTCGAGGTCGCGCTCGGTGATAGTGAGAGATTTAGACAGATTGGGGAAAGTCTGGGTTTCCGAGACGGAGCGCTAGCGCACTATGTGGTCAGTGAGATGAGGAGGGAGGAAGAACGGAGAGAAAGAGAAGAAGATCGTCGGCGGTTGGAGGCTAGATTAGAGGCCAGACTGGACGCGGAAAGAGAAGCTAGACAAGCAGAACAGCGTCAGAGGGAGGCAGACCAACGTCGGTTGGAACAGAGGATAGAAGATGGGAAGAGGGAAGAAAGAGAGGCTAAGGAAGAGGAAAGGAGGATGTTTGAGATGAGGCTAGAGGAGGAACGTAGAGCCAGAGATGAAGACCGAGCTGATCAGAGGGAGAATAGGGCTAGAGATAGAGGGGCAGCGTACTCAGTCAAGTTGAAACCCTTGGAGGAGAGGGAGGATGTGGAGGCCTACCTCCAGATGTTCGAACGGGTGGCAGAGATTCAGGGTTGGAGGAGGGAGGTATGGGCGGTTAGGCTAGCGCCTTTGTTACAAGGGGAAGCCCGGGACACCTACCTTCGTCTGACGCCTGAGCAAGCCCAGGATTTCGACATTGTGAGGAATGCGCTGTTGAAACGCTTCAGGAAGGACGCCGACTACTATCGTAGGCAGTTTCGAGAGGCCAAGAAGGAAGCTGCAGAGACGTTTCCTCAGCTAGTAGTGAGACTAGGGTCGTTAGTGAAGAAGTGGTTTTCGCTCGCCGGCAAAGACATCACCGACGTAGGGCAGGTACTAGACACTTTCATTGGTGAGCAACTTTTCTCCATCATGACTACCGAGCTAGAGATTTACGTGAGGGAGAATCTACCTGAGACTAGCCATGCCGCAGCAGAGTTGGCGCAGCGTGTGGTAGATGCCAAGCGGGCAGCATCAGCACCGGCACCCGTACTACCCAGTCAGAGACGCAGTTTTCCCAGACGACCGGAGACTCCTCAGCAACCTAGCAACCGGGGAGGACAGGGTCAGAAGGTAGGGAGGACGGAAGGGGGTAGTGGGGTACGCCGTTGCTACCGATGTGGGTCGGAGAAGCATGTGGTCAGGGACTGCAAGGTCAAACCTCAGACAGTAGGCCAGGTTACAGTGGGAAGGACTATTTCCACGGAGACCGCACCTCGGGCTAGCGTGTGTGCAATCAAACCTTATGATCCATGGGGCCAAGGTAGGGCGAACGGGCAGGACGTTCGGGTATTGAGAGATACGGGGGCGGAGATAGGGGCGGTCGCGAGCAGGTTAGTCAAACCAGCTGATTTGACGGGTCGGACTGTCGAGATTTGCTTGGCGAATCGATCGAACGTGGGTCTGCTACCTACAGCTTGGGTGGAGTTGGATTGTGCGCTGGTCAGGGGGAGAGTAGAGTTGGTGGTTTTCGAGGACGGGCCCGATATCATCCTGGGTAACTGGGTAACGTTTGATAGCGGGGAAAAGAGTCCTGTTTCCTTGTTCGGAGGTGAGTGCGCAATGGCTGCAGCAGTGCAGACTCGGGCGCAGGTGAAGGCCGAGAAGAAGAGGGAGGTACCCTTAGCAGTGGTCGAACCATCCCAGATCTCTGTTAGCACCCAGAGTTGATCAGGATGCAAGAGACCGACGAGACGCTCGCGAAGGCGAGAACGTTGGCACAGAGTGGTGGGGCGATAGCGTCAGGTAGGGCGTCAGCTGAGTTTCGCAAGAAGAAGGGGGTGTTGTACCGGGTACACACGAAGAGAGGTAGCCAGGTCACGCAACTGGTAGTCCCGAAACAGTTGAGGGGGGGGATCCTTCAGTTGGCTCACGATCCACCCATGGCTGGGCATTTGGGAGGGAAACGTACCAGGGAGCGGATCTGGGGGACATTCTATTGGCCGGGAATGTGTGCCGAAGTACGGAGGTATTGCGCCAGTTGTCCAGAGTGTCAGAAGGTAGTACCGAGGGGACGGGTGAGGAAGGTACCACTACAGCAACTTCCGCTGGTGGACGAGCCATTTCAGAGGGTGGCGGTAGACATTGTGGGACCCATCAAACCCAAGTCAGATCGGGGTAACATGTACATCCTAGTGGTAGTAGACTATGCCACACGCTATCCCGAGGCTGTACCGCTCAAGGGCATAGAGGCAGAGAGGGTGGCAGAAGCGCTGTGGGAGATTTGGTCGAGGGTGGGCGTTCCTAGGGAAATTTTGACAGATCAGGGGACGCAATTCATGTCTGAAGTCATGCGGGAGATGAACAGACTACTGTCGATCCATGGGAAAGCCACCACGCCGTATCATCCACAGTGCAACGGTCTGGTTGAGCGATTCAACGGGACACTAGTGTCCATGCTCAAGAAGTTAGCCACAGAACAACCTACAGCGTGGGACCGCTACATTCCAGCGCTACTATTTGCATACCGAGAAGTAGCACAGGAGTCTACAGGGTTCTCTCCCTTCGAGCTCCTATATGGAAAGACCGTGCGGGGACCGATGGCTGTATTGCGAGACCTCTGGACCAAGGAAATACAAGAGGAAGAGGTGAAATTGAGTAGCCAGTACGTGGTGGATTTGCGTAATCGCATCGAGGAAACCTGTAAGTTGGCACAAGGAAACCTCAGAACCGCGTCAGCCAAGCAGAAGCGGCACTTCGATAAGAAGGCGAAACGGCGTTTGTTCAACGCGGGGGATTAAGTGTTGCTGCTGTTACCAGAAAAACACAACAAGTTGCAGCTAGCATGGCGAGGACCGTACGAGGTGATCGAACGCGTGGGAGAGTGCGACTACCGGATCAGGATGCGTGGGAAAAGTAAACTATACCACGCCAATCTCTTGAAGAAGTTTCATACCAGAGCGACGGTGGCCACGATCGTCGTAGACGACGAAGGGGTGGAGGAGGAGGAAACTATGCCGGTGTTTGGGGATATTCCCGTAATCACCTTGACAGCATCAGAGACACCCCGCGACGTGAAGATGGACGACAACTGCCCAGAAATACGGGAAGAATTGCAGGAGCTGGTGTGGCAGTTTGAGGATGTCCTAACCGACTTGCCGTTACGCACTACACTGGACGTGTGCGAAATACGTGTGGACAGCGACATTCCAGTGAGAACGCGGCAGTACCCACTTCCCCATTCGCATCACGAGACCATCAAGAAGGAAGTGGAAGCGATGCTAGCGATGGGCGTCATTGAGAGGGCCAGTTCGCCATACAGCTCGCCCATCGTATTAGTAAAGAAGAAGGAGGGCACGATGCGTTTCTGCGTTGATTTCCGGAAGTTAAACAAGCACGTCGTATTCGATGCGGAACCATTGCCGAACATCGACTACTTGTTTTCCAAACTGTCAGGGGCCAAGTATCTCACCAAGATCGACTTGACCAAAGGTTACTGGCAAGTGCCCATGAACAAGGGAGATAAAGCGAAGACGGCATTTACAACGCCAGAGGGACAATTTCAGTGGACCGTAATGCCATTTGGGCTGAAGACGGCGGGGGCAGTCTTTTCTCGCATGATGCGGAAGTTATTAGCACCCCTGGGAATGTCGGAGATCGACAATTTTGTTGACGACTTGTTGGTAGCCACCATTACCAAGCAGAGACACCTGGAATGCTTGGCACGTCTTTTCCTTAGGTTGCGTGAGGTGCAGCTATCCGCCAAACCATCAAAGTGTTACCTGGGTTTCCGAAGAGTAGAGTATCTTGGGCACGTGGTTGGACAGGGAGAAATTCGTCCTGAGGTGTCAAAGATGGAGAGAATCCGAGATGCACCACGACCAACGACCAAGCGGCAAGTGCGCTCATTTTTGGGTTTAGCCGGATACTACAGGCGGTTCGTACCCAACTTTTCAGCGATTGCTTCACCACTACACGATCTGACCAAGGGAGGCAAGCCAGGGGCGGTACAATGGACCGAAGCATGCGAAGCTGCATTTTGCACACTGAAGGAGAAGCTGTGCTCTGACCCTGTGTGCTGTCTGCCGGACTTCACCCTACCGTTTGTGCTACAGACAGATGCGTCGGAGGACGGAGTAGGGGCCATTTTGAGCCAGGACAGGGGACAGGGATTACAGCCTATTGCGTGTGCAAGCAAGAAACTGTCGAAACCCGAGAGGAACTATTCGACCATTGAGAGGGAGTGTCTAGCGTTGGTGTGGGGTGTGCAGAAATTCAGTCAATATCTGTACGGACGTACTTTCGTAGTGCAGACTGACCATATGCCACTGCAGTACCTACAGCAAGTGAAGAACACCAACAGCCGACTGATGAGATGGGCACTTCAGCTGCAACCTTTCTCAATGTCTGTGGAGCACATTTCTGGGAAGGACAACGTTCCAGCAGATTTCCTCAGCAGAAACGCTCAGTAGGTAGCATAGGGGGTAGTGAGAAATTCGCGTCGTAGTTAAGGTTCTTCAAGGTGTTAAGAACTGGGGGGGGGTTGTGTGACGACACGAGTTTTCAGATGGTAGGGAGAGATACACTTTTTACGAAGTTACACTTCTCTGTATATCTGCTGTACATAGAATAGCGTGACCGATTTACTTTTGCGTATGAAAGTGCAGTTTCGTAAAGTCCGTGCGATTCATAGAAGACAGGGAGTCGGCCAATTTCGAATAGGGGTACGCGTAATAAAGAACGTGCATACTGACGAGAGCTCGACTGTTTTGCTTGTGGCCGGCGCAGATTTTGAAGGGCAGAGTGGTTTGAGATGCTATTGCGTGAGGAAGGAATTCTAACGAGACAGCAGCCCTGTGACAGAGGTCATCGTAGTGTAGGGTACTGTTGGAAGGGTGTGTGTATTGTTTTATAGCCACCCAAGGTCTTATGCCCTCGTCGGGATAAGGATGTGTAGAATTCGAAGGAAGATGGTAACTGCCATTCGCCAGTGAGTGTAGAGTTCCATACTTAAGGTGCGTGTGGTTCTCGATTGAACACCCACCAAGACTTAGTGTCTGTAGCAGAGCTAAGGTGTCCTCATCCTCAGAATAAATGTTATTTGGACAGTGAAATAACGTGCAAGAGCAAGAGAAAGAGACTCTCAAAAGACTAATCCATTGTGTTGTGCCAATGTTGTGACAGTGTTGTGTCGTGTTGTGGTGTTGGGGTAAAGGGCGTCACGAGCCGAGGCCTGTGAGGTAAGCAAACCCTGTCGTTCAATTCTCTAGTGGCGCGCTCCGAGCACTGCGTACGTGTATGAGTGGTAATGAGTGTGGGGAAGGGGATGTATTTTAGGATGTGTAATGAATTTTGTTGATTTTATATGATTTTCCTATGATTTTCTTATTGTATATGTGATGGGGAAAATGTCGTTGCTGTTGTTGTTATGGAAGTGGGTCAAAGGCGACGATGGGGAATATAGAGAGGGAGAGAGAGAGTGAGGGTGTATGTATGGAAAGAGCGATAGAATGTAGTATGCTGAAGAGGGATGAAGTGATGATTATGAAGGAAGCATGTTTACAGTGTGGATGAAGGGAGGTAATCGTGATGTGCTATAATTGTTGGGGGTGACGGTGGTGATGAAGGGGGGTGGAATGAATCAGGACTGTGAGATGGTAGTGTGGTTGCGATAATTATGTATATTTATATAAACATTGGTTTGTAAAGAAGATGCGAATTATTTAGCATCAAAGGGTGATTTACATTATTGAAATCTGTGTATAGTATCTTATATTATTATTATGATATTCATAGCTATACAGGTCAAGATGGCGGACGGAGGACGGCGTGTTATGTTATATTATTTAGTGTTTATTATTTGGTGGGCATATTGTTAAGACTATGTATATGTCAACAGGTGTGGGCTGATGATGATTATTACATCTACGTGTTTATTTCTACGCATTATTCCCACGCTGTTGCCTTTGATGTGCCTGTTGTGCTGTACTGATGTTGATGTTGTTGCCGCTGACTGGGTCCTAACCAGCCTGGGATGTACCTTTGCCTCTACGACACAGTAGTGTTGTGGTGATTTCTTACACTGCTGCAGGTTTTGCCTGTGTACCGAGGCAACACGCTTCCAGGGGTTTTCATGCCTAATTCATGCACACACAGACTCACATTACACGCACCTAAAAACATATCCATTTAGTTAGAAGAATCATCCACTTTGTGAAAGAGACTGTTAGCTCTCTGAGCTACTTAACAAGAACATTGAGACATTACTTCTGTGCCACAGCTTTGTCTAGCTAATAGTTCATGATTCAACGCCATCGCTTGTTATTTGAAGACTTGCATTTTGAATTGATTTGTTGATTTTGATTTTCTGTATACACTTTGTAAAGAAACTGTTGTTATTTAGTTCTATTTGGGGTTTGTTGCAAGGGGAGGTAATTGTTAGTTAGTATTGGGACGGGGGTCTGTTTAGGGGTTGAGGGAAGGTTAGTTCCCATTTGTCCTGTGTTTGCTTGTTGATTGTTGAATAAAAGAGTGTGTGTTTGTACTCTGGCATTTTGTGTTAGTTTATTTTGTTTGAGTTTATTCTTTTCACTCGCTTTATGAGCTGACGTCACTGAACCCGCTCGGGGGACGTGACAGTAGCCGGGGACCCATCAGTTCTAGCATGTCCTTAGGACAGAGAAGAAGAAATCCTCCTAATTCTCACAGACGTTGTTGAGGCAGCAGTGCAATCGCTGAAGAAGGGGAAGTCAGCGGGAGTGGACAACATACCGGCATAATTGCTTCAAGCAGGAGGAGAAGCGATGATTGACGCCCTCACCACTATCTGTAACAAGATCTGGCAGAGTGGGGAGTGGCCTACACCATGGACCCAGTCGCTTGTGATCACTCTTCCCAAAAAGGGTAACCTTCAGGAGTGTGAAAATTACCTCACCATCAGCCTCATCAGCCATCCCAGCAAGGTCCTAATGAAAATAATACTCAACAGGTTGAAACCCCAAGCTGAACAAATCGTAGCCGAAGAACAAGCAGGATTCATGGCAGGGCGAAGTACCAATGAACAGATTTTCAACCGCATAATAATCTGCGAGAAATACCTACAGCACCAACACCATCTATATCATGCGTTTGTAGACTTCAAGAAAGCATTTGACCTCGTTTGGTATTCAGGTCTGTGGGTAACCATGAGAGTGTACCACACCAGCCCTAATATTATTGAAGTCATCAAAAGCCTGTATGACAAGGCTATTTGTGCAGTCCTCCACAACAGCGCCATCATGAACTGGTTCAGAACAACAATCGGTGTGCGTCAAGGATGCCTACTCTCTCCAACACTCTTCAACATCTTCGTGGGGGGCATCATGTCAGATGGCCTTGCACATCTCGAAAGCATAGTCAAAATAGGGGGTAGAGCAATCTCCAACCTCCGTTTTGCGGATGACACCGATGGATTAGCTGCAGAGGAACAAGAACTTGAACAGCTTGTACAGAGGCTTGACACCATCTCCAGAGCCTATGGAATGGAAATAAATGCAGAGAAGACCAAAATAATGACCAAAAACGCCAACGGCATCAACACGAACATCAAAGTCCAAGGCCAATTCCTCAAAGCAGTGCATAGCTTCAAATATTTAGGAGCCATTGTATCAGACAATGGGTCCCGACAGGAAATTTTGTCCAGGATTGCACAAACAACTGCTGCCCTGACAAGGTTGAAGCCCATTTGGAAATACAGGACCATCATTCAACACTCCACGATACGCCTGCTGCGCACCCTTGTCGTGTCCATCTTCCTATATGCTTGCAAAACATGGACCCTTACAGCAGATCTACAACGAAGAATACAAAGCATGGAGATGATTTGCTACTGAAGACATCTGGGTATTTTCTATACCCAGCATATCGCCAACGACGAAGTCCGACGGACTATCATACAAGCAATTCGACAACATGATGACATGCTCACAGTGGTGAAGAAACGGAAACTCCAGTGGTATGGCCACGTCACCAGAGCATCAGGCCTTGCAAAGACCACATGCAAGACACGGTGCAGGGAGGCAGAAGAAGAAGGAGACAGAAAAAGAGGTGGGAGGACACCATTCGAGAATGGATTGGCTTGACACTGAGCGAAGGCATGAGTGTTGCTGAGGAAAGAGAAAGATGGAGTTCGCTGGTTAAACGATAATCTGTGGTGCCCCAACGATTTTCGAGTTGCGGGATAGGATATGATAAGATAGATTGTGTTGTGAACCGTTAAAAAGAGGACATCGCTCCCTGTCAGAACAGAAGTGGAAAATTCAAATTTTAGCTGTTGGCTTGAGTAGCGAAAGACCACTCTATCATTATTTTATGTAATAACAATGCAAATGTTAGACTAATCCAATTTTCGTCTAGAAGTACACAAAGCCTTCTAATCGAGGTGCTTTATACTATTCAAATTAAGCAAACTTAACACTCCATCATAAATATAGGCTCCCGTATCTGAATATGAGAGACGCTGAAGTTTACATCGGTGCTTTCTATATATTTGTGCAGAGAGACAGACAGACAGAGACAGAAAGACAAAGAGAGAGAGAGAGAGAGAGAGAGAGAGAGAGAGAGAGAGAGAGAGAGAGAGAGAGAGAAAGAGATGGGGAGGGAGAGGAGGCAGGGGAGGTAGGGGCTGAGACAGAGAAACGGAGATAGATCGACAGTCACAGACAGACAGACAGGGACAGACAGACGCTCTAGCGTCGACATACAGGCGCCTGTGATCACAAAACAGAAAAAAACCAAACACGTTAGCTAATAAAATAAACCAACAGTGGAAGGAAAGAACAGAAAAATGAAATGTAAACTAGAGCGGAAACCACTGTATTCCCAGTTGTACGCATGTTAGCTTTACTTGGGGGAGTGTAGAGAGGGCGGAGGGATGGAGAATAGGGATACAAACTGACAAAACTTTTGGAATATATTAGAAAGCTTGCGGTTGTTGTCTAACGAATCTTCCTGGTTGTATTGAATGGGGTTTTTTCCCCTACTAACTGAAACGTACCTGAGGAAACAAATACGACAAATAGACGAAAGACACAACACTATACGCTTATGTGTCCGGGGACGTTAATCTATATAACTAAACTAAACTAAGACACAACATACATTAATCAGCCATAACAGTTTGGATGACATTACAAACCGAGGCCTAGTCTGGGAACGCATTCCATCGCCTGGACTGTAAAGATGCTGACGCTCATGGGTGGAATTCATGGCCAGTTAAATTATAGGCGATGGTTAACGTTACCAACATTGGTTTTGTAACCAACAATGGTATCGTTAACCATCGTTTAGCAGATCGCTATTCATGAGCGAGTGTCCACGCATTGTTACTTAACCAAGGCTATTTTTGGGCTGTGCGGGAATATCCGTAAGGGGGCATAATTCAAGCAGCTGTTTTCCTTCTTTCGTCAACAAAATAGGCCTATAACCCATCGGAATCGTGCAGCCGCACGATTAAAGTCTGGGGTGGAATTCATGGCCAGTTAAATTATAGGCGATGGTTAACGTTACCAACATTGGTTTTGTAACCAACAATGGTATCGTTAACCATCGTTTAGCAGATCGCTATTCATGAGCGAGTGTCCACGCATTGTTACTTAACCAAGGCTATTTTTGGGCTGTGCGGGAATATCCGTAAGGGGGCATAATTCAAGCAGCTGTTTTCCTTCTTTCGCCGCACGATTAAAGTCTGGCAATGGTGGCGTGATTAGCAAGCCTACCGACAGCATGCTGGATATCATAGTGAGCAAGGAGAGCGAGCTTTTTGTTGGGGTGAAAGGAGAGAAATCACTTTTGATCACTTTGTAGTTTGTAATGTTAGGCCTACATCTTGTTTTTAGACTGAGGTGTCAATTTCTGCCGTTTCTGGGTAGTTTGGAACTTGAAATGTCTTTATTTCGTAGGGTTGCATTACCCTACGAGTATAAACTAGTACTATACAGATACACAATAAGCCTACACATCACCAGTCAAAATCCAACAACAATATTTTAATAATAATAATATTAACCCGTTTTATTAATATGACAGATTATTAAAGGTGCCAGAGGCATAAAAACAAAGAGTGAGACACACATGTAAAAGTGGTGACAAAACGCCTTGCCGATCACACAGTTTCAGTCTGTCTACCGCGTTCGTTAACGTGATGATATCATGCCGACGAAAACGAAATTTTGATACCAGTTCCACATCATCAAATTTGTCAAGTGGATTACTTCTGTCGCGAAATACTCTCTCTCTCCTCGGAGCTCGTCTCTGTCGAAGTTGCCACCAAACGATGGCCGCCATTTTTAACCAGTGTTCCATTGGTTATCGGGTGGTGCCCCCTCCGTTAAAATAACCATGGTTAGCAACCGTCGTTAACTCTGCTAAGGCCTCATGAATTTAAAATTTCCAGCTTAACCAACGTCGTTAATTTTACCAACATTGGTTAAGCCTTAACCAACGGTCATGAATACCACCCCATGTCCTAGACGGGTGAGTGCCGGCTACACAAATACACCCAGCATGCACTAGGACTGTCCAGGATTGCGCTCAGTCGTCTGGGCGTCAGACTAGGCGCACAAAGGTTGCAAGTGGGCGCCTAGGGAGGTTAGAGTCAGATCCTGTGTCGGCCAACGCCTCGAGCTGCTCTTAAAAAGCGCGCTATATAAAAAGGATTAAATAAAATAAATAATTATAATGTAAACAATACAAACTGAATAATTATAGTATGTCACGGACCGGTTTTATACTATTTCGGTCCGATGACTTTTTGGTGTATTGTAGTCTATTCCTGTGTGAAGACATAAGTAATAGTATTTTTTATTGTTAACTGAATGCTGATTGGTTGAGTTAGTCAAGTGACGATTCGCCAATCACATTCAAACTTGTAGTGAGTCTTCTTTTGTACCACGGAGTGGGTGGTTGTGTTTGTACTTCTGGCAGCTGTTGACTGCAGGTATATATATTGTTTATCATTGAAATATGTGTTATAAACGTAATAATATTGAACCATGATTATATTCTACTTATTGTGGAATAAGAATTAATAATAGATAATTTTGATATTAGTAGGAAGGATGGATTAGGGAGGTGATGCAGATGGTGGATCGTTGTATATTTTTGAGTAACGAATTGAAATTGGATTAGTATTTGATTTGAGGTTGAAACCTCAACTTGCAATGTATAGCATTATATTTATTTGTGTGAATGAAAGTAGTCAGCGTCAAGATGTAATAATTGGTGTTATAATTGGAGTTACAAATTTTGGCGTGAACTGTGTTCGACACATATGAGATTTGAATTATTATATTGCTGGTCTGGTCCTGTCGCAGAGAGAGAAAGGTATATGTGGAAATACAGAGGAGTTTATGTATCAAGATATTTAGTGGGGAAAACTTGTGTGTTTTCAGAAGTTTCCGGCTGGGGCCTCGAGCGGAAGAATAAAGAAGAGGAGAACGAAGAAGAAGAAAGAAGAAGTAAGGGAGAAGGTGAAGAAGGAGAGAAGGAACGAAGAAGAAGAAGAAGAAGAAGAAGAGGAAGAAACTCCGAGAGAAGAGAAAGAAGCTTACGAAGAAAGAAGCAGAGGATATCACGAGAGAAGAGCCAAGGAAGAAGACAAGAAGGCGAAGAAGAGGGAGAAGAAGAAGGAGAAGAAGAAGGGGCCAGAGAAGAGCCAAAGAAGAAGACGAGAAGGCGAAGAAGAGGGAGACGAAGAAGGAGAAGAAGAAGTGGCCAGAGAAGAGGCCAAAGAAGAAGACGAGGAAGAGAGACGAGCAGCAGTAGTAGCAACCGCTACCACATCGACACCAGTAGCAGCCGCTACCACATCGGAAGTAGTAGCAACCGCTACCACCTCAGCAGCAGCAGCAGCAACAGCGGCAGCGGCCACAGCAGCAGCAGCAACAGCGGCAGCAGCCACAGCAGCAGCAGTGGAGGATTATTGACGGCGGTGAAGAGAACGATAGATAGAGGAGAAACCCAGGATAGATAGAGAGAAGGATAAGGAGAAGAAGGATAGCATAAAGACAGAGACAGATATTAGAGACAAAGAAAGACATAGTGAATTCCAACCTCCATGAGACTATTGGGAAGATCTCTCTCTGTCGACGGTGACCAGGTCGATATTGGTGTATATTGTGACTGGTGATATTTGGATTATCTGACCGGGATTTTTTATTGGTGGTTTTCGGTGACTAGCGACTTTATTCCTGGATTAACTGTCTGAGACTTATGTGTGTGTTTTGTGAGTGGTTATAATTTCACGGATTATTGCTACAAAGTACGTGAGTACAACACTATATATATATATATTTCCATATTATTGATTGACGTTGTATGTACTATGTGAACTTTGTTGATTCTTGTTTATTTTTCTAGTAATAGAAAGGGGGTGTGACGACAAAAGAATTCTTGAGAGTTAGGGAGTGTGAGGCGGGCGAACACGCAAATCAATCACGCACGCATACACGCAATTCTTGAAATAACCCCTTTCGTTACGTAGTACATTCAATAAATAGACACACACACACAAAACCTTCCGTATTATTTCAGGTCATCCGTATCATTTCAGGTTACTACACGTTTTTTGCACAGAAAGTGTGTTTAGCCTACTGACTCATCTTTCTTATTTTTATTTTGTATAATTGAAGCCTTAAACAGGGGTTGTGTAAGGTGAGGATGTGTGTGTGGCTAGGTAGAAACGCCTTTATTCTGACATACACTTGAACCTCTACGTACTTTTCTTTGACGGACCCCGTTATTTTGACGTCAAAACAGTGTTCAGTTAGAGTTGGGGCTGTGTTATGCTTAGGGTTAGGTTAAGGGTTAGGGTTTGGGTTAGGGTTAGCTTCAAAAAATGGACAAATTTGTAAAAATGTCAAAGTAACGTATGTAGAGTTTCATGAAGTCATCACAACGGCGTTTCTACACGGTTGTGTGTGCATGTGTGTGGGGGGTGGGGGGTGGGTGTGTGCGTGTGTGTGTGTGTGTGTGTGTGTGTGTGTGTGTGTGTGTGTGTGTGTGTGTGCGTGTGTGACTGCTTACCAACATCCATTTCCATATGCAATGGATGTTATCAATGGACTGAATAAATCCTGCATTTTATATTCTTCCTTTCACTATCTTCTCACAAAAAAATTAGATCAGGAAAGGGAGAGAAAAACTGAGCGGCAAATTTAATGGGAGGTTGCGGTCCTTGATCCCAAAAGGTTGTCATCTAAGTCATTAGTAGTTCATCGGAGAACCGTGTATAAGAGTGTTACGTTGAAACGCGCACGATAGTTCGTGTGTGACGCGCGCGATAGATCTGTTCGTTTTATTTTACAAAGCATGCAAGAATAGAGTGTTTGATTTGATTTTGCGTTGTTGTTAGAAGAAGCTTTGTATAACATTGATAATTTTAGTTGGTCGATATTATTTAAGAATTTTCTAGATTTGGTTGTTTACGATCGATCGAAGCGTGTGGATAAATCTAGTGGTAACCACGAGACGCTTCCATCCCAAATAAGGTTGTATGACGTGAGACAGTGATGACGAAGTTAATTTTGATTGGTTGTGGTGCGTTACGCTGGAGTGTCCTAAATTGTTCTGGAGTGTAGAGAGACTATATATATATATATATAGTGCCGCACTGTTTCAAAAGGGGTTGAAAGTAAAAAGTTGACAGTGGAAAAAGCGATTGTATGCAGTGTTGATGTATGCTGAATAAAGTTGGAAAACTACATACGAAGACTTTGCTTTATTGCTGAGTGAGCAGGCTGCGTGGATAAACGAATCTGAGTTACACGTTATCAGGTTTCAAGCATCGGGGCTGAATCAACTGATAAAAAAATAACATCGAGTGTAACAAAGAGAACAATACATTTAGAAGACTGCAGTATGCCTTGACCTTAACAGCTACACAAAAATGGCCACTTTTATTTTAATACAATGTTTTATTTCTAATAATACACAAACAGGATCTAATAAAACTAAAGGTAATGTTGATTTGATTAGATTTTTTTAAAAGAAATAAGTTTCTTATAACACCTAACATCACCTCAGCGTCTGCATTGCTAACATTTGAGGGCAGTGCCCCTAGCTTGCCCGGGATGAGTGATCTGTGGACGAATTTCAAGGAAATGGGCCGTTCCTAGGCACATCCGTCTGCGTTAAAATCGCGCAAGCGTGCATGCACACCCGCATACTCCTACTCACCCATCCATATGCACACGCAACAAGCCTAGAGCACTTGACATAGCCTACCTCGAAGGAAGCTTCAAACCCCCCACATCGTATTCACTATTCAGTTATATAGCCTTACTGGACATAATAAGCATTATGTATATCAACATTAGAAAACAAGTTTTTGTGGTTGCAATCTTCTTTATGTGTTGTGGATGTGTGTGTGTGTGTGTGTGTGTGTGTGTAGGGTGTGTGTGTGTGCGTGCGTGTGCGACTGTTTACCAACATCTGGGCGATATCTATAAGCAATGTATGTTTTCAGTTGACTCAATACATTTCTATAATCTGCATCTTCATTGTCACTTCGCGTCTTTGTACATTTTCTTCAATGCATTAAGTCTCGAAATAAAATAAAATAACTACAAATAATACAATAAAATAATAGAATCCATACTTTTTAAACGACTGAAGAAACACAATGGAAAGGAAGATAGTACCACCCGCGGGAATGTAAAAGAGACGAAAACCGTGGATAGAATGGAACAGCTCTGCGATAAAGCCATCGATAATGGAGACATGTAGGCGATTTACAAGTCATACATTCAGTCATTCATCATATATTCATTCATATAGTCATTGTTTGTTTGTTCTAAAACATGTACGGCGTTAGACATTCCTCGACAGCCGACTGAAATAGCGATCAAAATCTGTTACACTCCGTTTGATGATGGTGTTTTTCTTTATCAGTATTTGATTCAGCCCCGATGCTGAAGTCCTGATAAGGTGTAACTCAGATTCGTTTATTCACGCAACCCGTCCAAACAGCATACAAGTCACAAAGTCGACGTATGAAGTTTTCCACTTTTATTCAGCACACACCAACAACTGCATACAATTCTCAACTCAACTCAACAACTTTCACAGCAACTCTCCAGCTTCACTATCAACAACAATCTCTCAACAGCAACTCGGCACACGATTAAATAACCTCCCTCTCTTCTCGAACAATTTGGTACACGGTAGAAATGACGCACTGCCACCAATCGAACTAAAGATCGTCATCACTGGCTTACGTCATACACATTTCCTCTACTTCCGGGAACATTTACGACCTTCGATATCCATCGGGAAATTTCTATCGACAGTAATAAACATGCAGATCCCGAAAATTCTCCAACAATATCGACCAACGAAAATTATCGACGTTATACAAAACCTCTCCTAACAACAATGCAAACTCAAATCAAAGGTAAATAAACTCCATTATTGATTCTACTCGCATGTTAAAGTTCTGCAAGTACATAGCCCATCTCATGATCCGACTGTTCACAAACTTGGCAGAGTTCAAGTAAGTTAGCGGCTTGTGATCAGTCTGTAGCACGAACTTCACTCCTTGAAGGTACAGTTCGAACTTCCGGATTCCCCATATGATGGCAAGGCACTCTTTCTCCATGGTCGAGTAATTTTTCTCAGCCCTGGACAGCTTCTTGCTGGCGTAACTGACCGGAAATAGTTTCCCTTCGTGTTCCTGCATCAGTATGGCGCCGATGCCTTCGTCCGCTGCGTCTGTTCTTAAGACGAATTCCTTGGAAGTGTCAGGCAGTCGTAGCACCGGATCCTTCGAAAGGAGGTCGCGCACAGTCTGGTATGCCTTCTCCTGAGACGGTCCCCACTGCACTTGGTTTGGACAGCCTTTCCGCACCAGGTCCGACAAGGGTGCTGTGATGGCGGAGTAGTTCGGTACAAACTCCCTGTAATATCCAGCCAACCCCAGGAAAGATCGCACCTGCTTCTTGGTTTGGGGACGTGGAGCGTTCAGAATCTTGGTGACCTTTTCTATTAGAAGCCCCTTTTGTCCTTCTTTCAGCGAATGGCCAATAAAGTCTACGTTGTCAGTTCCCAGAATGCACTTACTGGGTCTCACGGTCAGGTTGGCTTCTGTGAGACGGTGAAACAGCTCCCTCAAGGTCTGCAGATGCTCTTCCCAGGTGCGGGTGTGGACTAGCAGGTCGTCCCAGTAACACACGACGTTGTCCATCCCTTTGAGCATCTTCCTCATTCCTCTCTTCAGGGTAGCTCCGCTGTTGACCATGCCAAAGGGCATCCTTAGGCACTCGTACGTCCCATCAGGAGTTATGAAAGCAGTCTTTGGTATGTCCTGTTGACGCACGGGGACTTGCCAATAACCCTTGCTGAGGTCAATCTTCGAGAATATTTTACTCCCCGATAGTTGGCGGAAGAGGTCTGCTGCGGTAGGCATCGGCTCAGGGTCGAAGACGGTGATCTTATTAACCTTCCTGTAGTCGATGCATACTCGGTCGCTCCCGTCCTTCTTTTTCACGACCACGACAGGGGACGCGTAGGGGGAACTGGACTCCCTGATGATGCCCATCTTCAGCATCTCATCGATGTCTTTCTTCAAGGATTCACGGGCCTTGAAAGGGATCGGGAAGGGCTTGGATCGAACAGGGATATTCGAAGTGAGGTGGACTTCGTGTTCGACCAAAGTTGTAGAGCCAGGGACATCGCTGAAGTTGTGGGGAAACTCGCCCATAAGGTCCTTGAGCTCCATCTTTTGACCTTCCGTCAAGCTTGGTCCTAGCTTAACATCATCGATGCCTTCTTTGCTGTGGAAGTCTCCCAGTTCCAACAGTTCTTCGCTGTCAAAGCTGTCGTCGGTCACAGCTGCTGTGGCTGCGTGCACAGTCTCTGATGGCCTTTCCACGTACAGCTTAAGGAGGTTGGCGTGGTATATCTTGGAATGCTGGCCGACCTTCACCTTGTAGTCGTTGATTCCCACCACGGTCTCCACTTCGTACGGGCCTTTCCACTGCATCAGCAACTTATTGTGATCAGTAGGTAGCTGCTCACAGCCCTACGATCATAGTAGTGCTTTCCACAGTCTTGGGACTTCTTCAGGTTTTCTCTGGCTATCTCGAGAGTCTGCTCCAGCTTCTCCCGTAGCTCAAACACGTACTGGTAGCTGTTCTTCACCTCTGGGGTCTCTACTTCTTTCGTCCACAGTTCTTTTAGGATGTGCATCGGCCCTCTGATGGTTCTTCCGTACAGCAGCTCGAACGGAGAAAAGCCGGTGGACTCCTGCGGTACTTCTCTGTAGGCGAAAAGTAAGGCGTTGATATAGCGATGCCATTGTCTGGGCTGCTCGCTGCACAGTTTCTTCAGGGTGGACTTCAGTGTAGCATTGAACTTTTCAACAAGCCCGTTGCACATTGGATGGTAGGGTGTCGTAGTCAAGTGCCGGATGCTCAGCAGTCTGTTGACCTCCTTCATGCAGTCAGAGACGAACTGCGTCCCGAGGTCTGTCAGGGGGAACTGGACTCCCTGATGATGCCCATCTTCATCATCTCATCGATGTCTTTCTTCAAGGATTCACGGGCCTTGAAAGGGATCGGGAAGGGCTTGGATCGAACAGGGATATTCGAAGTGAGGTGGACTTCGTGTTCGACCAAAGTTGTAGAGCCAGGGACATCGCTGAAGTTGTGGGGAAACTCGCCCATAAGGTCCTTGAGCTCCATCTTTTGACCTTCCGTCAAGCTTGGTCCTAGCTTAACATCATCGATGCCTTCTTTGCTGTGGAAGTCTCCCAGTTCCAACAGTTCTTCGCTGTCAAAGCTGTCGTCGGTCACAGCTGCTGTGGCTGCGTGCACAGTCTCTGATGGCCTTTCCACGTACAGCTTAAGGAGGTTGGCGTGGTATATCTTGGAATGCTGGCCGACCTTCACCTTGTAGTCGTTGATTCCCACCACGGTCTCCACTTCGTACGGGCCTTTCCACTGCATCAGCAACTTATTGTGATCAGTAGGTAGCAGCACCAGCACTTTGTTGCCAGGTTTAAACTTCCTGCTCACAGCCCTACGATCATAGTAGTGCTTTCCACAGTCTTGGGACTTCTTCAGGTTTTCTCTGGCTATCTCGAGAGTCTGCTCCAGCTTCTCCCGTAGCTCAAACACGTACTGGTAGCTGTTCTTCACCTCTGGGGTCTCTACTTCTTTCGTCCACAGTTCTTTTAGGATGTGCATCGGCCCTCTGATGGTTCTTCCGTACAGCAGCTCGAACGGAGAAAAGCCGGTGGACTCCTGCGGTACTTCTCTGTAGGCGAAAAGTAAGGCGTTGATATAGCGATGCCATTGTCTGGGCTGCTCGCTGCACAGTTTCTTCAGGGTGGACTTCAGTGTAGCATTGAACTTTTCAACAAGCCCGTTGCACATTGGATGGTAGGGTGTCGTAGTCAAGTGCCGGATGCTCAGCAGTCTGTTGACCTCCTTCATGCAGTCAGAGACGAACTGCGTCCCGAGGTCTGTCAGAACTTCTTCGGGCACTCCAAGTCTACTGAACATGTCCACCAGTGCCTCTGCTACAGTTTCAGTGTCAATCTTCTTCAGTGGCACTGCTTCTGGGTACCGAGTCGCATAGTCCACTAAAGTCAGTACCCATCGATGACCTTCTTCACTCGGAGGTCTTATTTCGCCGATTAAGTCTAAGGCCACCCTCTTGAAAGGTCGGTCGATCAGAGGCATCCTCTGCATAGGCACTTTCGGGACCCTTCCTCGAGGTATGGTCTTCTGGCAAATGTCACACGATCGGCAGAAACGGCTGACGTCCGCATGAAGTCCTGGCCAGTAGAATACCGCCTGGATTCTATCCGACGTCTTCTTGATACCCAGGTGACCTCCCATGATTGAGTCATGCGCTACTTCCATCACCTGGCGCCTTAGGGGTAACGGTACCAAGACTTGACGTAGTGGTTTCCCTCCGTTGACCCTCGGGTGCTGGAAGATTCTGTACAGGATCTTGGCCTTCACCTCGAAATAGACCGTGCCACTGCCCTTGGTCACGTGGTCTTGGCGGTTCCTGTACTTGTTTAAAGTGCTGTCAGCTTCCTGGAGCTGGATCAGCTTATCTCTGTCCACGATGGCAGCTTTGAAGTTGTCGGCGACCTTCAGTGGCGTAGACATCTTGTCTCTCTTGGCCTGGGCCCTGGTAGTAACAGCACCGACGATCTCTGGTCGGCAGGGCTGAGCCGGAGTAACCACATTGTCCCGTAGCAGCTCTGTAAGGTCTCCATCGGGAAACGGCAATGGATCCTCCTCCACAACTTCGACGTGTTGAGTTGAGGCAGGACTCCACTCTGGATCGGGGTCGTCGGGTCGTCTCGCGCCGTCGATGTTCCCGATCATCAAATCATACAGCGGCTTCTTCAGGCAAACCGCTTCGACTTCGCCTATGTAGAAAGGTGTGCTGACTTGAATTTTTGCAACTGGCGCTTTCACACATTTGCTGTCGGCCATAAGTGTCCATTTTGAATCGCCAGTGAACTGTTCTTTAGCGATTAGATCTTCTCTGACAATGACCCCACTGCAACCAGAGTCTCTTAGGACAGTCACTTCATGATTTCCGACGCGTCCCTTTGAAACAGGCATGTTCTGGACGGTCACAGCTGCGCTGGCGACGACGGGGATGGATTTCCCGTTGGCAAGGAGAAGTTGGCCATCGGTTATGCACTCTTGCACGTCCGCGGGAGTAGCTGCGCGCTCGGTCTCACTCGGAAGAATGACGCTCCCGCCGCACACCTGATGGTCAGATCTACTGGTTTGCCGTTGATTGGAGAATCGTCTCTGTCGGTTGCCCACCGCTGCATTGTCCGTACTGCCCCGCTGCCCGCTACTTTTGTTTTGAGGACAATTAGCCGCCCTGTGGTCTGTAGCGTTGCAGGTGAAACAGCCTCTTGAATGCCCTTCCCTGGGAGGAGGCGTGGAGTGCGTCTGTCTCTGGCTCGTCTGACTTCCCTGGATCTGGTTCACATGGTTTCCAGTCTTCTGAAAATGTTTCGTCGCGGTGGGTGGCCCCAGGGTTTTCCCATGAGCGATAAGATATCTTTCAGCAGCCTCAGTCACATCTTTAAGCGTCTGCAGCTTTTGTTCTTCTAAGTGGGTCGCTAGGTCCTTGTGACAGGCATTGAGAAATTGTTCCTTCACGATCAGGTCATGGAGACTGTCGTAAGACTTCATTTCGCCTGATAACTCCACCCACTTGTGTAGATATGACGACAGGCGCTCCACAAACTGCTTTGGCGTCTCGTCTGACTTAGGCCGGCATTCACGGAAGCGTTTACGGTAGCCCTTCTCTGTAAAGTTGTAGCACTGCAACAGGGCCTCTTTCAAGACGTCGTAGTTTTTGGCGTCATCGTTCGACAGTCTGGTGTAAACTTCGAGAGCTTGCCCCGTCAGAAGTGCACTCAGTCGAATTGCCCAGTCTTGAGGTTGCCAGTTAGAGCTTTCAGCGAACCTTTCGAATCTCGCCAGATAACTGTCAATCTGGTCCTTCCCGTCGACGAAAGCTGGCAATTTAGGAGCCGTATGGTCGTTGGTGACTTGTGGCGCATGCTGATTGTTTTGGATACGCGCCAACTCTAGCTGGTACTGACGATCTCTTTCTTGCTGCTGCTGTTCAATTTCCAGACGCTTCAGTTCAAATTCTCTTTCTTCACGGCGACGCTGCTCTTCCTTTTCTAGACGCTTCTCTTCTAATTCTCTTTCTTCACGGCGACGCTGTTCTTCCATTTCCAGACGCTTCTCTTCTAATTCTCTCTCTTGTATTCTCTCCTGGGATTTGACGTACTCCGTCAGCTGTTTGCCTTTTAGATTCAGTGCAATCCCTTTCTGCCAGAAGTCAGCCATCTTGATGCTTCTGGAAAGTTCTTTTCTGGAAAGTTCTTTTTCTAGAAAGTTCTTGACTGTAGAGTTCTTTTTCTGGAAAGTTCTTGACTGTGCTGTACCTTTCTAGACTGTTCTAGAACAGCACGCTTTCTGCAGTAGCGCTGATGCTTGTCACTAGTCGCCTTCGCTGATGCAGGCCCCGCTGTCCTCGTCGTATGCGACGCTGCACCACGCTGGTGTTGATGTATACGCTCCTGTGCTGAAGTAGACGCGACGTCCGCTCGCCGCTCTCTGTAACACTGGCGATGTAGCTCCGAGACTGTCCCTCGACGTAGTCTTACGGCAGCCACGTAGTCCCGATCTGTTGTTCGCTCACGAAGCAATTATTCAGCGACTACACGCCCTTGCAGTCAACCCGAATCTATCGGTGATGTAGTCCCAGTATGTTGGCCCCTCTCGACGCAACTCGTTGGCGGCTACCCTCGATGACTGCCTCTCGTAACGTTGACTCGCTTGTTGTAGCAGTTGAACCCTTGGCTATGGCGTGAATCGCGGCTTGACCCCCAAAATGTTACACTCCGTTTGATGATGGTGTTTTTCTTTATCAGTATTTGATTCAGCCCCGATGCTGAAGTCGTGATAAGGTGTAACTCAGATTCGTTTATTCACGCAACCCGTCCAAACAGCATACAAGTCACAAAGTCGACGTATGAAGTTTTCCACTTTTATTCAGCACACACCAACAACTGCATACAATTCTCAACTCAACTCAACAACTTTCACAGCAACTCTCCAGCTTCACTATCAACAACAATCTCTCAACAGCAACTCGGCACACGATTAAATAACCTCCCTCTCTTCTCGAACAATTTGGTACACGGTAGAAATGACGCACTGCCACCAATCGAACTAAAGATCGTCATCACTGGCTTACGTCATACACATTTCCTCTACTTCCGGGAACATTCACGACCTTCGATATCCATCGGGAAATTTCTATCGACAGTAATAAACATGCAGATCCCGAAAATTCTCCAACAATATCGACCAACGAAAATTATCGACGTTATACAAAACCTCTCCTAACAACAATGCAAACTCAAATCAAAGGTAAATAAACTCCATTATTGAATACTTTGCAAAACGAAACGATTAGATCTATCGTGCACGTTTCCGACGTACTACCATTCGCGTTTCAACGTAACAAAATCAAACTGCCGTGTTTCCCCCAAATAATAAAATTTTCACTGAAATAAGAACTAGGAAGCAAAAGACTTATGATCAAAATGCGGGATCTGCCTCAGGTTTTGGTGTTTTTTTTTAACATAAAGAGTCGTCTGAAGACACGTGCAATTCATCCCGATTGTATATCAACCTGCTTTGTTTATTTTTTTTTCTGGCTCTCTCTCCAACTTTCTTCCTGTCTTTTTCTCCACCCCCGGTACACATTGGTCGAAGGCTGCCAGAAGCATGTTTTACTAGTCGCCTCAACAGGCGATAAACCATGCTCTCATGCTTCATAGCACTGCTTCCTACACGCTTCAAGCGCTATAGTGACGGAAAAAGCGCAATTTCACTGTAAATATATACAGAATGTTGCTCTACAACATTCCGCTCTTTCCGTCTCAAAAACCCAATTGCCTTGTTGGATTCTTAAATTGCATGAAACCAAGTGAGGACCTATCCGACGTCAACAAACGGTTCAAAAACATTGTCAAACGGTTCGTAAAAGACAGTTGACCTAGAAACTAATACAGTTTGACCTAATTCGTCCCCTAGAGGAGACGAAACTTACATTTTTCTATTTTCATGAGTTCACTGCAGTGAAATTGCGCTTTTTCCGTGACTATAGAGCTTGAAGCGTATAGAAAGCAGTGCTCTGAAGCATGGGAGCATGCTTTATGGCCTGTTGAGGCGACTAATAACGCATGCTTCTGGTAGCGTTGGGCCAATGTGTATCGGGTGGCCTCTCCGCTTACCCTTCACGTCTTTCTGTCTATATTTACCTTTTTCTTTCCGCCAATCCTTTTTGTACCTCCTTCTTTTTTTTTTCTTTTAAAAATTTACGTTCAGCTCCCCGAGCTTGGGATCTATTGTTTTTACCTATGTCAGTCCGACTGTCCGTGGGCGGTTTTCTTTTTTTTTTTTTCTTTCTCTCTTTCTCTCTTTGTCTTTCTGTCATTCTTTTTATACTTCCTTTTTTTCTTTTTTTCTTTCTTTCTTTCTTTCTTTCTTTCTTTCTTTCTTTCTTTCGTCCCTCACTTTTGGGGGGACTTTCTTTTTTCTTTCATTTTTATTTTTTCGGCCCTTCCTATTTCTTTCTTTTTTTCCTTCATATTTTCATTCGTTAGTTTATCATTTCTATTGGTTTCTTTGGTTCCTTAATTCTTTGTTTGTTGTTTCCTGCCTTCTTTTTTTCTTTCTTTCCCTTCCTTTCTGTCTCTTTTTTTCTTTCTCCTCATCCTTTGTCCTCCTCATCCCTTTTTTTCTTTCCATCCTCTTTCTTCCTCTTTCTCTTCTTCTCCTCCTTCTCCTCCTCCTTCCATGGAACATAGCGCGTTACAAATCCACATCATCATCATCGTCTACGGAGATTGATGTTTAGCAATTTTCTATCGCCTTTGTGTCGTCGGCATCAAGAGCAGGGCGACTCGGCATGCCATGCACGTTTAGGCTGCATATGCATATTGCGCCAAAGGCTCGCTTTGCCAGTTTAGACAGCTTGCATATTGCGCCGATCTGTTTGGCCCAAATTATGAGGGAATTTACAGCCGCCATTTCCATTTTGGCTCTTCTTCGCTTTCGTTCAGTAATGAAAGCTGTTCTGTTTTTAGCCTCCCTTTGACAAATGCTAGAGAGAGAGAGAGAGAGAGAGAGAGAGAGAGAGAGAGAGAGAGAGAGAGAGAGAGACAGAGAGACAGAGAGAGACAGAGAGAGAAAGAAAGAGAGAAATGGGGTGGGTGGTGATAGCCAGCCAGAGAGAATGAGAGACAGACAGAGAAAGAAGCGAAAGAGAGACAGAGACAGTGAAACAGAAAGAGAAGGAGGAGCGAGACAGACAGACAGACATGGTGAACGAGAAAGGGTAAAAAAAACAAAGACAGACCGACAGAGAGACAGACAGAAAAACAGAGAGAAGAGAGAGACAGAGAAAAGGAAAAAAAGCGCGAGACAAGCAGAGAGAATTGTATGAGAAAGAGAAAGACAGAAAGGGAGGCAGACAGGGTAAGAGAGAACGAGAGAGAAAAACAGAGATAGAGAAAGAATTAGACAGACAGACTGTGCGAGAGAGAAAGAGAGAGACGACAGACAGGATGAGAGATAAAGAGAGAGAAAAACAGAAAGAATTGGAGAGAGTCAGAGAGACAGAGGAACAAAGTGGGAAAGAGAGAAAGAGGAGAAGAGGAAGAGCCTATTATCTTCAGAAATGATATTACCACCACTATAATTTAACTCCTCCCCTACATCTACCCCTTCAAATTTCCTCCTCTCCCCTCAATCCACAAACAAACACACCCGCACACACACATAGATACACACACACGCACGCACACACACACAAACATACACGCACGCTTACACACACACACATACACACCCATTTCACCCTTTATTTTAGGCTTTAGATTTTATTTTCATAGGCCAGAGCCGATTATGGCCTTTTCGCACAAAAAGAGAGTACAAAGTTGAGAACATTGGTCACCAAGTTCTTTCAGTACAGGGACATAAAGCAAGCGCACAATATTATGATATCACAGTGGTGAAAAAACGGGACACTCCGATGGTATGGCCACGTCATAAGATCACCAGGTCTTGCAAAGACCATCCTGCAAGGCACAGTGCAAGGAGATAGAAGAAGAGGGAGACCGAAAAAGAGGTGGGAGGACAACATTCGAGAATGGACTGGTTTGACACTGAGCGAAACCGAAATATTTAGCCCTGGCGAGGTTGAATCCCATTTAGAAAAACAGGACCATCAGCCTACATTCCAAGGTAAGGCTGCTGCGTTCCCTTGTAATCTTCATCTTCCTATATGCTTGCGAAACATGGACCCTCACAGCAGATCTCCAACGGAGAAAACAAAGCATGGAGATGAGTTGCTACAGAAGACTTTTGGGCATTTCCTATCCCAGCACACCACCAACGACGAAGTCCGACAGACCATCACACAAGCCATTGGACAACACGATGACCTGCTCACAGTGGTGAAAAAACGGAAACTCCGATGGTATGGCCACGTCACCAAATCATCAGGTCTTGCAAAGACCATCCTGCAAAGCACAGTGCAAGGAGGTAGAAGAAGAGGGAGACCGAAAAAGAGGTGGGAGGACAACATTCGAGAATGGACTGGTTTGACACTGAGCGAAACAATCAGGGTTGCTCAGGACAGGGAAAGATGGAGTACGCTGGTTAAACGATCATCTGTGGTGCCCCTACGACCTCCGAGTTACGGGATAGGATAGGATAGGAAACCATGAGGGTTGCTGAGGACAGGGAAAGATGGGGTACGCTGGTTAAATGATCATCTGTGGTGCCCCTACGACCTCCGAGTTACGGGATAGGATAGGATAGAATAGGATAGATACAATATAACTAAGCAAACAACAACAAAACAATATCCCACTAATACAGCCAGAAAGACACGCAGGGCCCCTCCGCTGTTTACCAGGAGAGAGGGCGGACCCTAGTGTGGTCCAATACGATGATGATATACTGCAAGTTGAAATCGATAAAGTCCTCGCACACATATGTCTCTCTGTTCCATCAACCTTGAGTATCTGTGGTCCACAACGTCCAAGAGTGCTAGATCTAGGTTGGGTTTGGGCTATCTTCGAGTATCACAGATCGAATCAAACAGCGTTAACTGAAATTCGCTAATTCATAGTAGTAGTAGTAGTAGTAGTAGTAGTAGTAGTAGTAGTAGTAGTAAAAGTAGTGGTAGTAGTAGTAGTAGTAGTAGTCATAGTGGTCGTCGGTGGTGGTGGTAATACTACTACTACTACTACTACTACTACTACTACTACTACTACTACTACTACTACTACTACTACTACTACTAATAATAATAATGGATGCTATTATATATACGCGCTTTTGCCCAAATCACCTCCAAGGTTCAAAAGCGCGGCGATCTCTTCCAGCATATATACACGTTCACAAACATGATAGTCTCTCGCACTCTCACATAGGCATGGAATAATCCTACATTGTGATGTTCACCGTCATGTACTTGTAGTAGTCTACCAGTATCTACAGCAAGAATGATTCTGCTATCGAGACACCTAAGTCTATTTAACTAACGGCGATAGATCTATCACATACTGACTAGAACTGGGTTAAGGATAAAGGGTCCCTTTCTTTGGCAACATAATCAGACTGTATCGTTGTCATGCACCATTACCCGAATCTACAACGCCTCTGGTATCGGGCTGCTATCAAGAGGCACACATCTATTTAGTTAAGGGTAATATATCTATTACATATATTACATTTGGATTGTATTATGGATAAGGGGTACCTTTGTTGGACAAAATAATCCGACCGTACGATTATCATTCACAAGTAAAATGGGTCTGCTAACAAGAGATATATGTCTATAGGGATATATCATAACTATATTGATTGTATTAAGGATGAGGGGTCCATTTCCTTGTCAAAATCACAATCCGTATAGTTCTAACAAGCAGCAAGGACAATTATTTGGCAGTGTACAACAATCATTGACAGACACACTTACACAAAACCGTCATTGTATAACCGTCAGTGTATAATAAAACATCAATATTCACACAAGCATGTAGCACCAAACTTCCACTGAAACATTCATTTCAGCTTCCAGCTGAACTAAAGACAAGCCCGAGTATTCAGCCTTTCCCCCTTACTTCTCTGCGCTCTCCACACCAAATCCCATAACGTTTTCCAGCCACGGTACATAAAACCGCCGGGCCAAGTTCAGAGACCCAACCCCGTATTTAATCTGTCATTGGCGTACCTACTTCTATCCATGAAAACGGCAGTAATTAAAAGCAATAATCAAATAATGATAGTATTAATGATAGCAATAATCAAAAACACAAGTATACATCAATCCCCCTACGACACTCACGGTTGCTTTAATAAAATACCTCCCTATTACCAATAATTAATAAATAATCACCGTAAATATAATCAGTACCCTAGGACTGGCATGCCCTATTTCTAATATCTACTGTACAGCGAGAAGGGGTCCGCCTATGAAAGGATCACGTGTAGGCTATCGATATGTGCTAATGCCATACAATGATCCGTTCTGTATTCTGATACTTGACAGGCAATTCCACGTCCTTGGTTAGAAGGCTCCCTACACAGTGTATTATGCAGAAGAAAACCAAGATGGCAGGCCATTCAAACGTATTTCCAGACGCTCACATACATAGCCGATAAAATAAGCTTATTCCAAACTATTCCTTTTGTGGGCGGTATTGTGACTTGCCTTTAGTCTAACGAAGTGAATGGAATGATGGGCCACCATCTGTACTATCTGCAAGCAACAAAAACATGATCCAAATCGGTTCAGCCTATTTGTAGATACAGCGCGAAACGTGTTTAGAAAACGCTAAAGCGCAATGACCTTGACCTTTGAGAATGTACACATACGAATGATGTAACATGCTTAGCAGTACACTATCCGCAAAATACAAATGATGAAAATAAAGTGAAATTACGAGCGACGCACCGCCCGACAAAGTACCCCAATACCAAACCTCAAAGAAATAGCTTCAGCGGTTATCGAGATACTGAGCAAAAAGTGTTTATTAAAGTCAGTGATGGAGAAAGTTTTTAAGCTAGGGGTATTTATACCCTCAACCAAAACATGTGGGGGTTTTCATACCCTCATTGCAAACGTAAGGGGGTTTTTATACCCCCTTTCAGTTTTTTAGGGGGTACACCAACATACGTAATAAACACTTTGCGTGGAAAGTCTTTTCATCAGTTTGAGTTTCTTCAGCCGGGCCCGGTTGCGGCTCACCTTTTTCTTCTCTTACCGAGCACTCAAAGCCAAAGGCTAACAAAAAAGTGTGTTTTTCTTTTCCTTCATCTTGTTTTAATTTTTTGGAGCAATTAGTTTTGTCTGCTTAAGGGTACGTTCATGCTAAACCCGGCAATTTGACGTCGGCTGCCGCCGGCCACTGGTTGGAATCTGTGGTTATGCCCTTTTCTTCTTTCCCACCATGAAAACCGGCGATGCACGTTCATGCTGCAGCCAGTTGCCGTCAGCCAGCAAAATGCTTTGTCGCATGTCACAAAAAAAAAAAAACGGCTGGCTGGTCAAAGCGCCATCTTTGTATACAAAGTAAAGTGTGGCAGCAATTCGCCGGACAGCAACTTCGGGCTCTACCGTGAACACTGGTGACGGCAACTGGCTGACGGCAACTTGCCGGGCTTAGCATGAACGTAGCCTTATTTTTCCTTTTCTTCGGCTTCCCCTCAGATCGCTGCTTGTCGGCCATGTTTAATGTTGGGTTGTTGTCAGTCTTATATATATCCTTCGGATGAGAGTATAAACCGAGGTCTAGTCTGTGTCGCATACATTTCATCATAACGACTTTAAAGATCCTGACGCTCATGTCCTAGACGGGTGAGTGCCGGTGACAAGAACACACCCAGCATGCACCTAGGTCCTTCTCCCCCATCCCTGGCTGCCCAGGATTGTGCTCAGTTGTCCGGGCGTCAGACCATGCGCCCAAAGGCTGCGGGTGGGCGTCTCGGGCGGCTTGAGTTAGATCCTGTATCGGCCAGCGCCTTGAGCAGCTCTTGAGCTGGAAAAGCGCTATATAAGAACGATTAAATAAATAAATAAATAATATAGCCAATCAAAAGCGTCGAGAAGAAATAGTGAATATTATCGTGCATACGATTGGCTGATTCTCGGAAGCGACAGAATGAATAGGAGGGGGAGGGAGGGTGCTAGGCGGTCGCGCAGGACGCACAGGCACACGATCCAAATCGAGCGAAAGCTGTACGCACGACCGAAATAGTTGTACCTGATGATACCTCCCAGCAACTTACCCCATTGGCACTGACTTTGTACGTGTTTATACCCTTTTATTACATTTTCGTTACGTGATTTTCCAACTCAGTATGTGAAACACGTACGATTGTACGTGATCTCCATCACTGTTAAAGGGACTCAATTTGGTCAAGAGACGGAGATTTTGACAACTCAGCCCCAGATTATCTCTATCTTTTCTCTTTTCTCCTAAACTTCTTCACTTCTGTGTTTGCTTGTTACGTCTGCAACATTTATACATCAAGTAATCACAAGCTCACAGACCAGCCGCTGCAACAAACTTTTTTGTTTGAAGGAGACTGGATTGGCTGTACTGATTCTTCAGTTTTTTTGCTAATGCTTGTTGCGTTTTTGGTTCTTCTTTTGACAGTTCTACATGACTGTAGTTCTTTGTTAAATATATTCGCTTTTGTTTGCTTGTTCCATCGGCATTATTTATTATATTCGGCTAATTTTGTTTCCAGCTGCGAATCATCCTGGAATGTTTTTTCTTAGTCACTCTTTGTACTGGGTTCATTGGAATCTCCTGTAGCATAGCCTTCTGTGTTTCTGGGTTCTGATTCATCTCCAGATTGGAAGAGTCCATTTAATGGCAGAGAAATTTACATGTTGAAAAGTAATTAGCTCTGCTGAAAATGGTGCCAACAAACTTCCAAACTTATAATAAATAGTTCTTGTCACTTCGCTAAGGCAATTATTATTAACAGGATCTTGATTCAAATTATAAAATAAATCTTCAGAATCTAAAACAACGAACGCTGATACAATTTTTGTATATAACGTTATAATAGATCTGCCCAAACGTTTGACCATTTGAGCTCCGAGCACTTTGTCATGTCTATTATGTAAAGTAATGATAGGTTTTAGTCGTAGTGCTCGTTCAGGTGTTAAGTCAACACCTAAATATAATGTTGGTTTTCTTGAAGCAACCAAACTCATAAACCTCTCTCTTTTTTCTGTATAACCGTCAATGCCCATGCTGTAGCATTAATTGTTTCTTGAGCGAGCAATTTTTCATAGAACACAAAATTTAAAAATTAATTCAAATATGGCTGGCACTTTTGTGGTTTTTGGTACTGCTGCTGTCAGCGCATTAGCCTTTTCAGGATCAAAGTATTTGTTTTCAAAATTAGACGATAAAGAATAATCTAAACGACAGAACTTAGCAATGGAAACATTATCACAATCAGGCCGAATACGAAAAAAATATAATATTGCAGATTGATTTTGTTAGTAAAAGAATGAAAGGAGAAGGTCGTGCTGATAAAACATTTGAAGACGTTAATGAAGCTTTGCATCAATATGATATATTTACTGGTACAACATTACCTCCTTTACAACAACCAGTGTTATCTGATTACTACACATCTAACATTGTACCTACAATGTCAGAGACTGGAGAATTAATTTTAATTGTATTTTGGAATGGGAGTAGTTCGCTATCTTGTTAAAAAAAAGCTACTAAATAAAAATATTGACTACTTTTTCGCATTTATCTTTTATTTAAGTTAACGATGGCCAAGAATCCAGTATCAAGATGGCTGACTTCTAGCGGAAAGGATTTGAACTGAATCTAAAAGGCAAGCAGCTGACGGAGTACGTCAAGTCTCAGGAGAAAATACGACAAATAATACTCGAAGAGCACCGTCGGGTGAAGAAAGAGAACTATACGCGCAGCTCTGTGGGCAACCATAACAGTGTACATCAGCCCTAACATTATTGAAATCATCAAAAGCCTGCTTAAAAAGGCTACCATTGCAGTACTCCACAAAAGCCCCATCGGGAACTGGTTCTGAACAACAATCGGCGTGCGTCTCTCCAACACTATTCAACATCTTCCTGGAGATCATCATGTCAGATGCCCTTGCAGATCACGAAGGCACGGTTAGCATAGGGGGTAGAGCAATCTCCAACCTCCGTTTTGTGGATAACATTGATGGATTGGCTAGAGAGGAACAAGAACTTGAGCTGGTACAGAGGCTTGACACCACCTCCAGAATTGAAATAAGTGCAGAGAAGACCAACATGATGACGAACAACATCAATGGAATCAACACGGACATCAAAGTCCAAGGCCAGTCCCTCAACACAGTGCCTAGGATCACATATTTAGGAGCCATTGTATCAGACAATGGATCCCGACAGGAAGTCCTCTCCAGGATCGCACAAACAACTGCTGCCCTGACAAGATTGATGCACATTTGATCCTTAATCATCTTTGATCAGTTCTGATCCTTTGATGTGCTTTTTGTATTTTGCGTGTGATTGTGTGTATGCTTGCGTGTATGGTCTAATATCACAATCTGTGAATAGACGTTAAATAAAATTATTGAATTGAATTGAATGCACATTTGATAAGACAGAACCATCAGTCTACATTCCAAGGTAAGGCTGCTGCGCTCGCTTGTCATCTCCATCTTCCTATACGCTTGCGAAAACATGGACCCTCACAGAAGACCTACAACGAAGAACACAAAGCATGGATATGAGGTGCTACAGAAGACTTCTGGGCATTTCCTATACCCAGCACATCACCAACGACGAAGTCCGACAGACCATCACACAAGCCATAGGCCAACACTATGACCTGCTCACAGTGGTGAAGAAACGGAAACTCTTATGGTAAGACCACGCGAGCAGAGCATCAGGCCTTGCAAAGACCATCCTGCAAGGCACGGTGCAAGGAGGCAGAAGAAGAGGGATACAGAAAAAGAGGTGGGAGGACAACATTCGAGAATGGACTGGCTTGACACTGAGCGAAGCCATGAGGGTTGCTGAAGACAGAGAAAGATGGAGTACGCTGGTTAAACGATCACAAAACTTCATTCACGATCTACAGATGACGACGAAGACGACGACGACGACGATGATGATGATGATGACGACGACGATGATAATGACGATGATGATGACGACGACGACGATGATGAATTATATGTATAACGCACAACTCCATGCGGGCATCATACTAAGAGCGCCTAACTAAAAAAAATAAATGAATAGTTTTGTAAGATGAACGTGCTTGCTTTTGTTTATTTAACCGTCGTTATATAGCGCGTTCCCAGCTCAAGAACTGCTTAAGGCGCTGGCAGATACAGGATCTAATTCAAACCTCTCTAGAGGCGCCCATTTGCAACCTTTGGGCGCATCGCGTGCGCGCTTCCTGCAAATCTTGTAGGGAAATCTAGTAAGGAGATCTTGTAGGGAAACCAAACAAAACCAATCTAGAATGTTATGGAAATAATTGAAGCGATGATGATGGTGTTCAAACAATCATGCAAGTACTGGATAATGGAATAAAATAGATGGCTACAGAATTATTTCGGTATGCACACTCATTTCACTCTTCTACATCAATGTGGGTGAAATTTGATGAGCTTTCTTCCGCGAAAGTATAGCAGATGTAGTGTAGCGCCAACTGAAACAATATAAAACGTGAACCGCCAATACGTTGTATTATCTTAATGTAAACCTAATGCGTCGTGACTCACCATGTACCATGAGATATGTGCGCTATGTAAATCGTATTATAGAGTAGTAGTAGTAGTAGTAGTAGTAGTAGTAGTAGTAGTAGTTGTTGTTGTTGTTGTTGTTGTTGTTTTTGTTGTTGTTGTAGTTGTAGGAGGAGTATAGTAGCAGTAATGAATCCCAACCCATTGTGTCTGGCAAATAACATCCGAATTACCGAAGCAGCAAAATGCCCAATTTATTGTTGGACTTTTCTCTAAAAGGCAATGCAAGAACTGCCATTTTATTGAGCTAGCTCTAGAAGTGATGATCTACGATTGCCCCATTTGCTGAAGAATGTTGCGGTACCGTCTTGAGGGAAGAAGAAAGAAGAGGAAAACGGTATCGGAGAAAATTGCCCCGAGATATGATTTACACAACAGACGTCACAGCTCAGTCCAACAACCCGTTGAAGTGAAAGATCAACCCAAAACATCAATTGTGTGTGTGAGTGTGTGAGAGAGCGCGCGTGTGCGTGTATGTGTGTGTGCGCGCGTGTCTAAAGGATGCAGGGTTCCGAACTAAAATCCTAGTTTTGGTGATTGGATCCTTAGGGCTAGTGCTCATGAAGCTTGCGTCTGGACTGCAGCAGAGCTGCTCATTGGACTATGACGGCAGAGTAAACGTCTTACTTGATTGCTATCAACCAGTGTGTCATGGTCGGCTCTAGAAGGGTGTGGGGGAGAAAAAATACGGGGGTGGGGGGTGGGGTGGCGTAATTGACGAAATATAGTGAGTTCAATACATCATTAAAAATAACGGTTTGGTTTTAATAAATGTATAGAAATGTCTCTGAGAGTGTGTATGTGTTTATGTATATATGTATGTATGTCTGTATGTATGCATGCATGAATGATTGTGTGTGTCTGTGTGTGTATGCACGTGCTTGAGCATGTGAATGTGTGTATATGTGTGTTTGTACGCGCGAGTGTAACTATGTAATAATAATAATGATATTTACATAGCTCTTGAAACAAAAACAAGACACTAATAAACGATGCAAAGATATAATACAACTATAAAAAAGAATATTTACAAGTAAAATATAAAGACGGGGGAGTGAAAGGGAGGAGGATGTAGGCTTGTGTGTGGTGCGTGTATGTGTATGCTTATACTGTTCAACATTGCTAGACTATATAATAGTATTTAGTCGTCTCACGGCATGCAGCAAATTTTCGTTTTTGAAGATGGTCTTTTTACATCTTGTAGTTCTTCTTCACGTGTTTTCCAAATGATTTCAGGACCTGTTTCTGTTTGCTTTAACCCTTCCAGTCACCGCCCACCCTTCTGCAGCCCCCAACCGTACTGCTGTTGGTGGACCATAGTATCTGGAATGTTGTAGACCTGTTGTCTGGTGCCAGACGGCCATGCTATTACCACCATGCTCGTCTGGTCGGCGTGGGTTACGGTGGTTGTCTCTCACTTTACACCATTATTGATGCAAGAAGCGTCGGCCCTAATTGTTTAGACACCCCATTTCCTGTTAATCGTACCGTCATCGTCATTCAATCCACAGGGACCCAGAGAGTGACCGTCCCACTGTAGTCTTCTTCTGCTACTTCTAGTCCTTATTCTTCTTCTTCTTGTTCTTCTTGCATTTTGTTCTTTCGCCAAGACTGTCTTGTTCAGTCTGTTATGTCTTATTCATTTAGATAGATAGATAGATCTAGATAGATAGATAGGTAGATAGATAGATAGATAGATAGATAGATAGATAGATAGATAGATAGATAGATAGATAGAGATAGATAGATAGATAGATAGATAGATAGATAGATAGATAGATAGATAGATAGATAGATAGATAGATAGATAGATAGATAGATAGATAGATAGATAGATAGATAGATAGATAGATAGATATACCTCCTCCTACACCACTCCACCTTCGCCTGCTCCTCCTCCCTCCTTGTTGTTCTTCTTCTTCTTTCAGTTAAGCCTAGGTCAGAGGACGAACGTTTTGATTGCCATCCCAATCACAGTGCATGTTTGCGAGTCCTGATTTCAATGGGAGGATTGACGCTGCGAGTCGTCAGTAGTCACACTAAACGTTTAAGTTTGGTACATGGTAAACATGCGCACAGTCACTGCGCATTAACAAAATCACAACAGTTCGTTTCCATTGCTGCACTGAAAGTCGAAATGAGTGAAAAGTTTGTTGTTTTTTTTATGGTAGAATTTCAATTGCTAAGTTGAAAAAGACGATATCCCATAAACAGTTATGTGGCTGCATTATTTCTATTATCTCACGGGTATTTTTTCACACTCAGCGTTCCTAGCGGACCGGTCTTGTCACGTGATCATAGTAGCGCGTTTCATTGGTTCCCATACTGATTGGCTCGCAATCAGTTCGTCAAATTTATTGCATATACTAAACGGAGAAAATCCTCGCAAATCACGTTGCAAACTGATTTGACTGAGATGACTCGGAGATAGTCTCACGAAATCAGCGACTCAAGACATGATTGTCCCTATGGTTGCAATCAAAACGTTCGTCGTCAGACCATTGTCTTATTAAGTGTTGTATGCATTTTAAACGTGATTTGTGGTCGTCTGCTTGATCTTGATTTTTAATAAAACTCCCCTTTTTCTCCTCCTCCTCATTCCTCTTCTACTTCTCCTCATCTTCCTCCTTCTTGACTATGATTATGCATAAAATGCTATTGGTAGCGATCACACGTTTCAATGCCATTGGCAACAATGTTGCACTTCAATCTGCATTTGTGGCAACCGGGAAGAAGAACAAGAACTCGGTCAACTCCACCAAACTACTTTCTGCAAATCCCATTCTACCAACAAGAACAAAACAAACAAAACAAGATCGAAAGAAACATAGAAAATAAAAACGAACGGAATAAAGAAAGAAAGAAAAGAAAGTAAAAACGCAGAAAAGAAAAAAACAACAGATGGTGAAAGAAAGAATTTTAAGAGTTAATAAACAAAGGTCACATTAAACTTTTTAAAAACTCCACAAAATACACAAACAAAACAACACAAAAAAGGAATAAAAAGAAAAAAAAAGAAGAAAAAGAAATAAGGGTATTTATATAGCGCTTTTTCCTAATGACATCAGTTCAAGGCGCAGTTGACAGGCATTTATACTTTTAACGTTAACATCGAAAAACATACGATAAGAAGTGAAACAAAACTAAGACATTATTAAATTATGCAGACACATATTACAAATATAAAAAATAATATTTACAAGAAAAATATAATAGACGAGGAGGGATGGGAAGAGGAGAGCAGTTAAGGAGTGAGGGGTTGGGGGCAGGCGGTGTGACGGCGGTGGTCTGAACCAGCAAAGAAGGAATGATGATGGTGATGGGAGGCGAGATGAGACATTTGTAAGGAAGAGATGAGTTTTCAAGTTGGACTTGAAAATGGCTATGTTCGGAGAGCTGCGAAGAGAAAAAGAGAGAGAAAAAGAGTCCCAAGTTGAGGGTCCAAGCACTGAGAAGGATCGAAAACTGCAGAGGAGAGGAGAGTTTGTAGCGGGGTATTTGTTACAAGAGGGTGTCAGAGGAAGAACGACGATTTCTAGATGGCTTGTAGAAGTGAATGTTCTGGATGAGGTAGGAAGGGGCTAATCCAAGGACGCATTTGTAACAGAAAATACAGATTTTGTAGGTAATTTTCTGAGATACTAACGGAAAAAAGAAAGGGAAAGAACAGAAAAAAAAAGAAGGAAAAGAACAGAAAAGAAAAGGAAACATGCAACAAAAAGACAGAAAAGAAAAAAGAAAAGACAAAAAGAAAAGAAAAAAAGGAAAAGAAAAGAGAGAACAAAAAGAAAATGAAAACAACGCAAAGAAAAGGAAAGGAAAGAAAGGGAAATGAAAAAGAATTTAAAAAAAAAAAGAACCTAAATAAAGATCACTGCATTGGCGCCAGTGCACACATATTTGCAAAGGTCTGAATGTCACCTCCTCCATTCACTCCCAGCCCCACCTCATCCGACAACCTTACCCCACCCACCACCCTCCATACACCTCAAATCCCCTTTTCCCCCCAAGGGCTATGAATCCTCCTTAAGACGAAGGCGACCCGGCAAAACTATTACAATTTGACACACGGGCAAACACAAGCAGATACTGGAATGCCGCGACAAACCCTCAGGCTTCTGGCAGAGGGTAGTGTTGGAAGAAGAGAAGGCAAAAGATGTCCAACGCAATAAATTGATTACTTCTGCTTTTTGTGTCCGCCATTTCCTTTTCCTACGAAATTCGATCAGCCTTAGTTTTGTTGTTTTTCTTTTCGTCTTCCTGCACATCGTATTTCTGTTCTTTTTCTTTTCTTTTTTAGTTCTGCTCGCCTTTTTCTGTCTTTCTGTCTGTCTCTCTGTAGATCCGACTATATGTCTGTCTGTCTTTCTCTCTCTCTTTCCACCACTTCATCTCTGTCTCTGTCTCTCTCTGTCTGTCTCTCCCTCTCTCTCTCTCTCTCTCGTATTTTCTGCTCTGCTCTGCTCCTCCTCTTCTTCCTCTTCTTCTTCTTCTTCTCCTATCAGTACAACTTATGTTAATCTGATGAATAAAAATTGATACAACAACAACTTCTTCTTCTTCTTCTTCTTCTTCTTCTTCTTCTTCTTCTTCTTCTCTCGTTTTTTCTGCTCTGCTCTCTTCTTCTTCTTCTTCTTCTTCTTCTTCTTCTTCTTCTTCTTCTTCTCCTTCTTCTTCTTCTTCTCCTCCTCTTCCTCCTCCTCCTTCTTCTTCTTCTTCTTCTCTTCCTCCTCCTCCTCCTCCTTCTTCTTCTTCTCTTCCTCCTCCTTCTTCTTCTTCTTCTCTTCCTCCTCCTCCTCCTTCTTCTTCTTCTTCTTCTCCTCCTCTTCCTCCTCCTCCTTCTTCTTCTTCTTCTTCTTCTTCTTCTTCTTCTTCTTCTTCTTCTTCTTCTTCTTCTTCTTCTTCTTCTCTTCCTCCTCCTCCTCCTTCTTCTTCTTCTTCTCTTCCTCCTCATCCTTCTTCTTCTTCTTCTTCTCCTCCTCTTCCTCCTCCTTCTTCTTCTTCTTCTTCTTCTTCTTCTTCTTCTTCTTCTTCCTCCTCCTCCTTCTTCTTCTTCTTCTTCCTTCTCCTTCTTCTTCTCTTCTTCCTTCTCCTTCTGCTTCTTCTCCTTCTCTTCTTCTTCCCTCTCCTTCTTCTTCTCTTCTTCTTCCTTCTCCTCCTCCTCCTACCACTACTTCTATTTCCCCTTCTTCTCTGGTCTTATAGCTTCCTCGTCTCTAATGAAATCCAGGATCATATCACATATAAGATATAATCCTGTTGTGTGGTGCATTCCTTTTGTGGTAATTCACTGTCAATGTGCCTGCATACACAACATAACCTACATTTTGTGGTAATTCACTGTCAATGTGCCTGCATACACCCCCGTTGGGGTGCCGGGGGTTTCAGTATAAATAGTATCCCCACTTTCTGGAAATTTAGTGCTTTAAATTCCCACTGTCGCTGTCTTTAACATTTGTTCTTTCTCATTCCTGCTCTGTTCTATCAATCTGCTATACTATCTTCTTCTTCGCTAGACCAGTCTCCTACCTTTTTTCTTGAAAACTCTACCCCTTGGGGTCATGAGCAATCTTGCCACTGTAGATTGTTCTAACCTATAAAGGGAACAGTGAAAGCCCCAGTTGAAAACCTGTCTTGCCTTTGTAGGCATGACAGATTCACTGCGGCAACAGTACCCCCGTTGGAGTGCCGGGGGTTTCAGTATAAATAGTATCCCCACTTTATGGAAATTTAGTGCTTTAAATTCCCACTGTTGCTATCTTCCTCATATACTCTTTCCCATTCCTGCTCTGTCCTATCACTCTGCTACACTATCTTCTTCTTCGCTAGATCAATGACCTACCTTTTTTCTTGAAAACTCTTCCTGGACAAGACTCCTTGTTTGTGTATGAGGTCTGTTGGATCAGCTTGGGAGTGTTGGACGCTTTCTGCTGGGTGGTCACTAGGGCTTCCTATGATGTTAGTATTTAGCAGTATAGGCATTTTATATGTATATGTTTCGTTGATGATTTGTAATGATGGTTGTATTCTATTTTGTTTTTGTAACCGGGGGTTCGCGTAGTTGAGGTAAACCCTCAGCCGTCCCTCGCGTGGGATGTCTTTATTGTAAAGTGACTGGCCGGTGGAGGGCGTTCAATTTTCCCACTAGGGTTGTTTCAGCAGATCTTTTATGCGGATCGGGGGTTGTCCGGTCCTGATTTGGCTCGGAGGAGTCCGCTGGACCTAAAGCAACAATAAATCAATCAATCAATCAATCTTGAAAACTCTTCCGAGACAAGACTCCTTGTTTGTGTATGAGGTCTGTTGGATCAGCTTGGGAATACTAGACGCTTTCTGCCAGGTGGTCGCTAGGGCTTCCTATGATGTTATTATGTCGCAATGTAGGCATTTTATATTATGTGTTTTTTTATAATTTATAATGATGTTTGTATTCTATTTTGTTCTTGTGAACGGGGGTTCGATAAATTAGAGTACAGCCTCAGCGTCCCCTGCGTGGGATGTCTTTATTGTAAAGTGACTGGCTGGCGGAGAGCGTTCAGTTTTACCACTAAGGTTGTTTCAGCAGATCTTTTATGCGGATCAGGGGTTGTCCGGTCCTGATTTGGCTCGGAAGAGTCCGCTGGACCTAAAGCAATAATCATGTAATGTAATGTGCCTGCATACACAACATAACCTACATTTTGTCTTTGTTGCAAGCAACAACTCAAGCAGAAATGACGATGAAATGAAAGGAGGCGAGATTATATCAACCAATAATACTCCCCTTTTAAACCAATATAGTTATCTGTACAACACAAGTCCACAAAGCAAAACTAAAACCGAGGATTAAAATTGTGAAACCAAAAATAGCGTAATAAATGTAATCGACTAAAAATACTATACAATCACACTATGAACAATACATATATTTTTAAAAACAATATAGCTATCTGCACAACAAATGTAAACAAAAAACAAACGAAAACGATTTCTAAAAAAATGTATTTCGAAACTAAAAATGGCATAGAAATATTATTCTACTAAACAAGACAATTATACACTAGATTTCTAGCCAGGGAATCAAACGTATTTGTTTATATCACATAACGTCTATTCACGAAGTCAAGCTAGACCAAATTAAAATAGCGAATCAAAACATGGGTAAAAGTTTTTTGACATTTTATTTTCAAAAGAAAACAACAGATGAAGAGGAAGTCCAGCGCCGGTTGAAGAGCATCCGCAATATGCGCCGTACAACTTGCAGGCATGACAGTTTGGGAGTGGTTGTTTCGGGGTGGAGTTGTAAAGACACGTGCAGTTATAGGGTTTTGGGAGGAGGGAGGGGGAGGCGGGGAAGGGAGAGAGGGTGCTAGAAATGACAAGTTCATTATTATTATCGATGACGTTTGTACTCACAGCTTTCGATTTCCACTGTGCATTCTTGGTGGTCTAGCGGGTAATTGTGTAAATCCATCATGCAAGCCAATGTCGTTGTAAATCTGAAACAAAAGTTGAGTTACACAGATTTGTGTTAAAATATTTTGTAAAACGACGACGATGAGGAGGAGGAAGGATAACAACGACGAAGACAACAACGACAACAACAACAACAACAACCACATCAACAACATCAACAACATCAACAACAACTTCACTGAAACACTCGCAAAGGAAAACCTCGCACTTAGTATTCAGCATCAACATCATCTTCACCACCGTTAAATGTCTTTTCTGTGTGAATTACCTTCATATCCTAATCTGTCATATTCTATCCTATCATATTCTACCCTATTCTATCGCATCCCATCACCCAAGCCAGATGCTAATTAACTTGCAAACATTTTAGTCTTTTATAAAATTTTAAAATCACTTATGAGCTACATGCACTGGTTTTGCACTTGGCTGAAACGTAAGTTGTAATTCTGGATAAAAGCTAAAACCGTGCGTTTGTTTGTTTTGTTTTTTTCATTAAAATAATTAACGCGTTTTTGACTTTCCTTGGACCGTACCACGACATCTTAAATACGAGACAAACTTTCCTGTTCTCCCTCGGACAAAGGACCCCGACAATATTTGCTTGCTCAGTGCTAAGATAACGTGAATGTTTCTTTTTTTGCCGCGAGGTCCTGTTTCGCTCTCGGTCAAACACTAATGCAATATATTATATCCTTAAGCCACGTCACTGTTGTTGCCTTGTGACGTCAGAGTTACGTCCAGACGTGAGTCAAGTTACTGAAGAAAAACAAGAACAAGAAGAAGAACAGCACCTCATGCCATAAACCAGAGAACCATTGCTGAAGAGCCGGACCATCTTGTTTTTCTCCGTGACGTCATGCAGGAAGGAGCTCTTGTCGTTGGCCAGGAAGGTGTCAGGCACCCAGATGCGTTCTGCGAAGTCTCCGGTCAGCGTCAAACTCTCGTTGGCAGTCCCTTCGTACTGCAGCCGCTCATCCCTCCAGTACTGGTTGAGGTACATCGTAATGGTGTAGTCCTGGAAACATTACAACGTAACAAACTGAAGTATTTTTATTTTATGCAATCGTTCTTACGAAGAGCTTTTCCAAATCAAGAGCTGCTCAAGGCGCTAGACAATACAAGATCTAACTGAAGCCCTGGGCGCCCACCTGCTGCCTGTGGGCGCATCGTGTAACGTCCCAAACACTTCAGCACAATTATTTCGGGCGACCGGGGTTGAAGCGAAAGGGATCTAATGATTGCTGGTCTAATGAGAGAAATTAGCTCAACTGGTGGGTAATACAATACCACACAAAACAATACAATACAAAACAATACACCACAATACAATACACCACAATACAATACTTTATAATGCAATACAATAGATACAATACAATACAATGTAATATAATTTTTCTGTAGATAGTCCTTCTTAGGGGTGACCTCGTGGCGCAGTGGATAAGTCGCCGGTTTCCTATGCCGAAGGTCGCGGGTTCGATTCCCGCAAGGGGCGAACGTACGTGATTTAGGTACGAGACTATTGAGGCCACCGAGGGTTTTCTCCGGGCACTCCGGTTTCCTCCCTCCCTTCAATAATGGTACTAGATGCAGTCAATACACAATTTTCAGAAATAACAAATTCGATTTTCTTTCCGTCTTCCAATAGCGATCTCCCTGCCTTTACACCACCTGTTTGAGTGATGGATGTGGATTTGTTGTGAGTGTGTGAGGAAGGATGAGACAGGTGAGCGTGTATGTTGGTACAGATCGCCGCGCTTTTGAGCCTGATTGGTTTGGGGAAATGCGCGTACATAGCATCCTGTATTATTATTATTATTATTATTATTATTATTATTATTATTATTATTATTATTATTATTATTATTATTAGTTGCTTACGTATTCATACAGGTTGTTTTTTTTTAACTTGGGGGTGGTGGTGGGTGGGGAGGAGGGTGTCAATATTGGCGAAATTTGAAACTAAAAGACGTGAGCGAGCGTTCTAAGGATAAGCAATTTTGACTGAGCTCTTTTAAAATGGCTGTACTGTACAGGCACACACACGTATAAAGACAGCCGATATATTGACAGCTTAGGCTTAGTTATATTACCCAGGTGGGAAGTGGGGGGGGAGGGGAGGTGGGGAAGTGGTGGAAGGGGCGGAAGGGTTGGGAGGAGGGGAGAGAGAGAAAACTGTGTGCCTGTTGTATCAACTGACGCACAGTGACGCTAAAATGGGATATATTTGCTAGTGAAGCCTTTTGCCGTCTTCTGGGAATCCCGGTGACTTTTCTCGTTTGTTGAAATGTTGTTTATACGCTTATAGGACAGCTTTCACCTCAATAATAATGCGGATAATAACAACTCTTCTATGATCAAAATTTCAAGTGATAAAAGTCTTGAAAAAAACCCACATGACTTTATACACACTTTAATAAACAATCTTCTGGGGTGATGTTCAGGAAGCAAAGCCGTACAGTACGGTACAGATGTACCCACCGTTTGGCGGATTTATCCACTCGGTAACGGCTTTCTGAATACCATCCATGGACCACCAGTGTGGTTTTTTGTGTGTGGCTGACTTTGAAACCATAATAGAGCACCAGAAGCATGTCAATCATCGACTTGATCTTTTGATCTGCCAAAACGAGGGAGGTCAGCCAGCAGTCACTGAGACGGCTGAAGACTAAATCTGGGCACTGGCACCACTACAAGGTATACGACTTATAATCGCGCATGTCACAAACAGTCTGCTCTGAGAAACTGAAGAGGCGTATCATTTACAACTCCCTGCTCTCTCCAATGATGCAAATTCGTGACCTCTTTGAAGTTTTAAAACACACCCACATATAGAAGAAGAAGAAGAAGAAGAAGAAGAAGAAGAAGAAGAAGAAGAAGAAGAAGAAGAAGCTGGATTCTCAAAGAAGAAAGTCAAGGTTTGAAGCAACCATGATGGCCTGTTCGAAAATTATATATTAAACATTGACTTTCGTCTTTGAGAATCCAGCTTCTTCTTCTTCTTCTTCTTCTTCTTCTTCTTCTTCTTCTTCTTCTTCTTCTTCTTCTTCTTCTTCTTCTCCTCCTCCGCCTTTCTTCTTCTATTTGTTTTTTTTCTCTCCAGAATAAGTCTGGAATTACAAAACCGGACCTGGACCTGGCATGCCAAACACAATTACCTCCCCACAGTCCAGACCACTTCATTTGAAAGAAGGGTTTCATCCAATTCGCCGCGTCTGCTTTTCAACTGTGGTTAAAACCTGTACGTCAGTTTAGTTTATAAGGAATCCCCCAAAAAATGTGGATGTACAGGCTAATGATATCACGTATAGTATTACCCGCGTCGCTAGTCACGTATCATGCGTTCTCCGTTTACTGTTCGGAAAAAACAGTGTCTTTAAACTGCTCGCCCCTTGCTTATGCTTAATTGCATAGGGCTCTTTGAATGATGTGTCGTTCCAGCAACACTTGCGGTTAGTTGCTTATTTAAGCGTAAACCTTTGAGAAGAAAAACTACAAGATTTTAATACACAATTGGAAAAGAAATAGCTTTAATATTGGGGGACTGAGAATGGAATGACAGATTGACAGGAGAATTTTTACCATCGTCGGGAGGGATACTATTTCGCTGTAATGTGACGGGGTGAGGTGCGCGCGTCCTGACGGGAAGGGTGTTCGTTAAAATAGTATTTGAGGGAGCCCAGTGTTTCTTGGAGGCGGAAGGTGGAGAAAAAGCGAGAAGGGGTGAGTGCGCGTGGTATCGCGTGTTAAAAGAGCCTTTTATTGGTAACAAAGACGAGATGGAGTGACAAAATGAAATTAGGGTTTCAAAGCTAAGGCAGGCCGTTTAATCACAATGGAATCTTACAAACCAAACCTGTAGGGAATTAAATTAAAATCGGCAATGAGGGCATTATTGTTGGGAAGAACACACACACGCACACATCACAACACAACACCCATACTCAGCACACACACGAAACACCACGCACCGGCTAACCCTAACCCTTAAAATGATATACCCGCATGCAGTAGTCGTAAGCACCTCATACGGGGGATGAGACTGTAAACTTTGGTCTAGTCTGTGAGCGCCTGCACTCCATTGCACAGACCATAAGGAACCAGGGGTGGCGTGCATGAACGAACTTAAAAGCCGACTTAGACTTAACGCTTCACTGAAACATGCTACTTAAGTCTAAGTCGGCTTTTAAGTTCGTTCATGCACGCCAGCCCTGAAGCTCACGTCCTGAATGGACGAACGCTGGAGACACCCACGCACCCAGCAAACTTTACTGTACTATTTATTCCCCATTGTCCTGGGTGGCGCTACACTTTCCCTGGCTGAGAAGGCAAACGGAAGACAAATATCACACAAAGGAAAACTGTACAAATTGTTTTGTTTTTTCTTCCAAACGACTATGCATTTTCGATCTAACCTCTTATCATCTGTCGCGCGTAAAGAGTCCGAACGAACTTCGACAGATAGTATAGGGAGTTAAAGAATGTGTTCCACGTTTTTGTATCGTGGTGGTGGTGGGGGGGGGAGGGGGGGCGCTTTTTATTGTAGATGACGTAGACACTTTTGTGCATCCGGTTCAAGGGGTCACGAATATTTGCAGAGCAGGTCAACGAAACTTCTTAGAAAAATCCATTTCTACGAAATTATCCTATCCTATCCCGTAACTCAAAAGTCGTCGGTGCACCACCGATCGTTTAATCAGCGTACGCCATCTTTCTCTGTCCTCAATAACCCTCATGGCGTCGCTCAGTGTCAAGCCAGTCCATTCTCGAATATTGTCCTCCCACCTCCCTTGCAGTCTCCCTCCTTGCACCGTGCCTTGCAGGATGGTTTTTGCAAGGCTTGGTGCTCTGGTGACGTGGCCACACCATCGGAGCCTCCGTCTCCCAAACATTGTGAGCAAGTCATCGTGTTGTCCAATGGCTTGTTGTGATGGTCTGTCGGACTTCGTCGTTGGTGATATAGGAAATGCCCAGAAGTCGTTGGTGATATAGGAAATGCCCAGAAGTCTTCTGTAGCATCTCATCTCCATGCTTTGTATCCTCCGTTGTAGGTCTGTGCGTATAAATTTATATTTAATATGCTACATGTAGCGGTATAACTACTTTATTTTGTACATTTAATCTCTGCTGTATTATATTTCCATCAATATTAGATATTTATCTGCAATTGACAAACGTAGACTACAACGGGCTTGCCCTAAGTAAGCTCAGGGTTATCGTTGAAGCTATCATGGTGCTTGTTGTGGCTATGCATACTTACCAAATCAAAATCTAGGCAACGGTTTAACATATTACAGCACATAAAAACACATTTATCATGATTAAACCAGAGAAGCCATTAGGTGGTTAAAATTGCACCCCGCTCTAGTTAGTATCACAAGTATTTACGCCTATACAATATATTTCAAGATCAGTGTCGGTCTTACTGCAGTCAACTCTCAGCAAATGACTTCCTCACAGCAAACACGAGCACGTAAGGGGCACAGCAGATCGTATCGACCAGTTTACTGCAAAACGGATCTTAGAAAATGCACATTCTTCCTTCAGATAATAATTGATTGAAACAAACTGCCACAGTAGGTAGTTGATGCACGCTCAGTTAAAGCCTTCACTAACAGACTGTCGACTCCCAGTCTTTAGTCTCCAAAAAAATATTCCCTTAATCCAAGTTTTAGTGTTTTTATTCAGAGACAATTTGATGAACAGCAAGCAACATGATAGCATGCATCTCAAATCCGACACGCCTAAGTTCTGATACATTTTTTTGTTTGCTTGTTTAATTTTTAAAATAAATTATTAAAACGCACGAGCCGTTAGCTAGAGGTCTGGGGTAGAACTACATCAAAACATAAAGCAACCAACGTTACTGTAATTGTCTGGAAACCACGGCCAAAAAATCCCACACATTCGAAAGCACTAAAACCCAATACCAATTTCGTCCTGCAGTTCCTACGCGCGCCTGTGGCGAAAGAATCCAGCACGCAACGAAACGTCGAGCGAAACGAATTTCCTTTCGGCTTTCTGTAAATCCCTAGTTTTTACACCTTTTCTTTATCTTCAAAGAAATTGTTTTGGGTGCAACCTTTAGAAGAAGTTGCAGGTTCTCTACATTCGAGTGTTAGAGAGGGCCCGAGTTTCCTCGAACTTACTGTTATAATAATTATGCTTTTTTGAAGTACTTTGTTTCCCCCAAGAACATCGGATGATCTGCTTGGCCATTTCTCTGCATGGAATATTAGAGACTGAGGTTCGTCGAATTCACGTTCATGCTTTTCAAACGTTCCGCTTGAATTCCTGCCATGAGCTGACGGATAGCCGTTTCCATGCATCTAAAATCGGAGTAGGTTGGAGCTTTTCTCAAATCCGTGTTGACGCTTTTCGAACAGGTCACATGAACTTCATTCAACCTTCTATCATCGGCCTGGCTGTTATCTGCATGGAGAATCAAGAGACTGTTGGAGATACTAAGTTTATTTCTCAAACAAGTTTATTTGTATGCCCGCTAAAGGAGACAATTTTTATCTTCTAGCATTATCTGTCGGGCTAATTCTCTGTATTCACTTTCGGAAGAAATCAGTGCTTCGATCCTCATATTAATTGTGTTACGCTTTTTGAAAAGAGGCGAGCATCGTTGAGCCTTCTACCACCTGCCAAGGTATTTTCTAAAGCGAAAATCAACACCATTCTTGGAGATTGTTTGAGAACGGATTTTGGAAGAGCTTGCTTAAAATTCTTTGGGCTTTCCATCCGACCAGGAATGAAGAAGGCCCAAACTAAATAGAAGAGGGATCAAAATAGAGAGAAAGAAAGAAAGAGAGAGAGAGAGAGAGAGAGAGAGAGAGAGAGAGAGAGAGAGAGAGAGAGAGAGAGAGAGAGAGAGAGAGAGAGAGAGAGAGAGATGTTCTTTTCATTTGTTCTCTCTTTGCGCTCTCTTTCTCTGCTACCCGTATGCGGATAACCGAACGAGCAAATTAGCACGACCGCTTGCAGCTTGCTCAATTTGCATGGAGAAAGCATGCACGTCTGCATGCAAAGCACACAGACGGGGAAAGAGTAAATTTGTGAGGGAGGAATAGTCTAAGCGGGCATATTTAGCTGCGTCGTCGTCATCATCATCATCATCATCATCATCATCCTCATCATCATCGTCGTCGTCGTCGTCGTCGTCGTTATTGTCATCGCCATCATCAGCATGGTCATCGCTGCACTGTGCTGTAAGCAATCTTAGGATCAGTTTGGAGGCCTACGTTCATGTGTATCCATTTCAAGGGAGACACGGTGGCCTAATGGTAGAACTTTGGCTTACGGATCTGAAGGTCCTAGACGGGTGAGTGCCGGTGACAAGAACACACCCAGCATGCACCTAGGTCCTTTTCGCCCGTCCCTGGCTGCCCAGGATTGTGCTCAGTTGTCGGAGCGTTATTACGATGCGCCCAAAGGCTGCATGTTGGCGCCTCGGGCGGCTTGAGTTAGATCCTGTATCGGCCAGCGCCTTGAGCAGCTCTTGATAAGAACGAAGAATTTTAAAAAATCCATTTCAAGGAAAATCGTGAAATGTGGCACAGAGCGAGAGCAAGAGAGAGAGAGAGAGAGAGAGAGAGAGAGAGAGAGAGAGAGAGGGAGAGACAGAGAGAGACAGAGACAAATAAAGACGTTCATAGAGAGAGACAGCGAGAGAATAGACAGAGAGAAGTTGACAGCGGTTGGAATCACAGCCTAACTACCGATACCTGGATCCTGATAGTCTACGAGCGCAGTGTTTCTACACCTTCATACGAGCGTATATACCGAGGTCCCGCTTGTGCTCGAGAGGTTGCACAACAAATATGTCACGCTACGCAGTTTGCAGTCGTGGGCCTATGTATATAGTTTAATCATCAGCCTGTACATAGAGGTTAAAAGTTACGGTAGTAAGGGGAGAGCATCAGAATAAAATTAATTAAGTTTATAATTAATAGAAGTAGCGAATGAATTGCGCCCGTGCAGAACGCACTATTGTTAGAAAGCATTAGTGGGCTATTTTATTATTGGGAAGATTGATTGCTGCCATGCGATTTGCTATGTGTGGAATGCGTGCTCTAATCGCGAACGGTGCAGGAAACGAATTATAATTAAAATGAGTATGTTCTAGAACATTCTAGGCTAATCGTATAAAACCCCATGCACTGTATTTTTTATAGGGGCAGAAACTTTTGCATATCGCTTATGTAGCCAGAATCGACGGATCTGAGTTGTGTCAAGGTGCCAGATAGTGACTTTTTCTGTGGGTCGTACTGATCAGACTGTCAACGAAAAAGAGCCTAGTTATCGGAAGAGGAGGACAATTTTGGGAACACTTTGGAAGTGTTTGAGTAACTGGAACTGCCCTAAGCCGTTTTGAATACCTGCTGTGTATTCTCGGTGAAATCCGAGTTATCTACGTGTAACGTCGGGTGACCTGTGACTCCATCTAGGACTTCTTCTGCCTGTGTATCACCTTGTCTAACCATCTGTGCCTGTGTGTTTGTCCAGTCATTGTGTGTCTCTGTCAACAGGCCGGAGGATCTCCACTGGTAACCGTAAGTTGCTTGTCTCAATTTCTCAGTTGGCCATATCGTTCGGGGGTTTGGGTTATGCGTGCAGTGTGAATGGATAGTTAATTATGTTTTCTTAATTCTATTTTATGTTTCATATTATTCGCTGCATAAATACCGAGAGAGAGAGAGAGAGAGAGAATTTTCTAAAATGTATTATAAATTAAATAAGTATAAATTAATATAAGGGAATTCGCTGTTGTGTAGCGAAGGGATGACAGAAAGGAGATGAATGGGAATGCATGTGTGCAACGGCGGAAGTTATGACAGCGAGTATGAGTAAGAATAGTGAAAGGGAGACAACCATTCCGTCAGCGGAATGCTTGTGCAATATATTGTAATATAATTATTAATGGTTGCGTATTTTGTATGTATTGCTGCAGATGTACCAAAACCAATAACCAAAACCAGACTCAGTGTTGAGGGTTCCACCTTCCAGCTGGGCCGCGTGTGTGTGGAGCGTGCTGAACCAACGCCTTTTCCTTTGGTCAACCTTAGGTTAAGGTTCTTGTGTCGAGGAAAAAGCTGCACTTTCTATATTAAGCTGTTTATAACTGTTCACACAACACACACACGCACCCTGCATTCACACAACAAATAACTATGTCTGTTAAGGAACCATTTATGAAAGAAATACTTATTTACATGTGCTAACTTGGAAATTTCAGTGGATTGGAACATATTTAATTTAAATTGAATATTAAACATTACCTGCATAATATTACCTACCTGATTAAGTAGCCTTGTGATTGTATAGTTTTGTCTGGGGGAATTAATTCGCCAGATATTTACTAGTTAATAATTTAGATTATTTTCTTACAAATTCTATTTTGTATAAAATATAAATTTTCTTGATTCATTTTATATAATATAAAAGACTCGTAATAGCTGTTTTGAAGTTTAAGTGAAGCAAGGTTTGAATATTTATAAAGATTTAAAGCATTTGCTTACAATTATTTACCTTGTTTCAGTAAGCTGATCCAGACGTAATTATTATAAATCTTTTGTACATTTTGTAGTTAGTCATTTTTCATTTTTGATTTAATTATCATTATTATTTTGAGCGAATTGTTTATGTGTTAGTTTGGGGTTATATTAGTGGGATTGAGGGTTGGTAGGTTGGGAAGTGGGATAAAGGGAGTTAATTTTGAGGGTGAATGTGTGAGTGAAATAAAGAAATTGTCTTGTCACTTCTGGTTTTGTCTCATAGATTTTATTTAGGTGTTGTTTTTTTTTTCTCGTGTGAAAGAGCACACATGTCGAACCTCTGTTGAGGCAGTTGGGACGTGACATTTGGTGGCAGCGGTGGGATAGATCTAGGAAGGGATAGGGGGAAGTAGTTAGGGTAGATTTATTTTTTGATTGTTTAGATACCAGAAGTCAGTGTTTGTTTCTTTGTCGTCTTGTGTGTCGGATGAGTGGCCAGTGGGTGGTTGGTCGGGAGTGAGGTTGCGCTGCGCAAAAGGGTTCACACCTCGAGCGTGTGTGCACAAACGGGAAGTTGAGGCAGGCAACTTTGTCGTCGAGGCCTAGACGATAAGGGACTTCTCCGGCTCCTGTTGCTGTTTTTATTGTCATTTGTTCGACTGTTTGTATAAGTGTTAATCGTTATTTGTTTCATTGTTATTCACCCATTTTTTTCCATTTTCATTCTTAGTCCGCGACTGTATGCTGACGAGGGCTGCGACTCGGAGAGCAGCTGAGCAAGCGCGAGCGATGGACCAGCACACCGGGACCGACGCAGCCGCTTCGCGTCCGGGACCGTCTGACGGGAAACCCACAGTGAGTACGCCTTCCGCTCATAGATCTCGTATGGCAGCCAATCTAACTCCGACCTCAGTTACGTCCATGGCAGGGAAAAGTAGTGACAGTATGGATGTATATGTTAAATACAGAGAGCTGGGCACTAGCATGGGGCTGAAGGACGCAGTTCTAGCCAGTTTTGTGGTAGACGGGGTGGCTAGGGAGCAGGAGGCCGCTAGATTAGCGAGGGAGCTGGAACTAGAGCGGAAAGATAGAGCTGTGGAAACAGCTAGGCTCGAGAGGAAGATAGAAAGGGAAGAGAAGAAAAGAGCAGAAGAGTTGGCTCGAGAAGAGAAAAAGAGAGCAGAAGAGCGTAAGGAAAGAGCGGAAGAGCGTAAGGAAAGAGCGGAAGAGCTGGCTCGAGCGGAGAAGAGGAGAGCAGAGGATTTAGCCATAGTAGAAAGAAGGCTAGAGCAGGAGCGCAAGGACAAGGCTAGAGAGCTGAAGCTCTTAGAGAAGAAGATAGAATCCGAACGGGAAAATGTCCAGTTGCGTCTGCAAGAAGAGCGTGCAGCTAGAGAGCAGGCCCGGGAAGACGATAGAGAAAGGCTTAGAGCGCAGTTGGAACAAGAGAAAGAACTAGAAGCCCAACGGAGGAGGGATAGAGTTCAGTCTGATAGCTATAAGATCAAGGTCCAACCATTTGATGGCAAAGAGGATATTGAAAGCTATCTACAGCACTTTGAGCAAATAGCTAGAACGCAGAAATGGAAGGAAGAGACGTGGTCGGCTAGGTTGTCACCGTTGTTGTCAGGGGAGGCAAGAGAGACGTATCTGAAGTTAACTCCAGAGCAAATAGTCGATTTCGAAGTGGTCAGGGGGGCTCTTCTGAAACGATTTAGGAGAGATGCTGACTACTACCGCAAGCAGTTCAGGGGGAGTAGGAAAGAAGGGACAGAGACTTTTCCGCAGTACTTGAGTAGAGTACAAGTCTTAGTGAAGAGATGGTTTTCTTTGGCTAAGAAGGATATAGATGATGCGGGCGTAGTGCTTGATGTCTTTCTGACTGAACAGTTGTTGTCAGTAATGAACCCTGAGTTAGAGCTGTTTGTGAGGGAGAGGCAGCCTCAGAACGGCGAGCAAGCGGCTGAGATTGCCCAGTTACATGTAGATGCGAAACGGACAGTGAGTAACAGACCAGTGTTCGGTAGCGTGCCATACAAGGGGGTAATCGTGCTGTCAGTCAGCCTGTAGGGGCAGCGAGGAGTGGTCCTAGTGGCAACAAGGGTGAAGAGGATAAGAGGAGGGAACCTAGTGGGGAGAAACGTCCTGTGAAGTGTTTCAAGTGCGGGAAGCTAGGTCACGTAGCGAAGGAGTGCCGTAGTCCGAAACAGTTGCTACGCATCACTGTCAGTCCGGATTCAGGACCGATTCACTCGGAAATGACTAAGACTAGTTTTAGTACCATTCAGCCGTACAACCCGTGGAGCATGGGAACAGTCAGGGGTCAGCCTGTGAAGATTTTGAGAGATACTGGTGCCGAGGTGGGGGCAGTAGCAGCCAAGTGTGTGCGTCCTGAGGATATGACAGGTAGAGAGATCGAGGTCATGTTCGCTGATCAGGTCAAGTCAGGGAAGTATCCTACAGCGTACGTAGAAGTAGACTCAGCTTTCGTGAAGGGTACTGTCGAACTGATTGTCATCGAGCAAGTTGTACCGGATGTCATTCTAGGCAACTGGGTTACCTTCAAGGGAGGCTATCGTAGTCCAGTGGCTGTAGACGGGTTAGAGTGTGCGATAGCCGCCGTTCAGACCAGGGCACAGGCCAAAGCAGAAGGGAAGCAGGAGAAAGCACTGCCGATTCCAAAGTCGTTCCAACTTGACGTGACGCCCGATCAGTTGGCTAAGTTGCAGGAAGAAGATCCCACTTTAGCTAGAGCTAGAGAGTGCGAGAAGCAAGGGACGAAACTCAAGTCAGGCAAAGCGATGGTTAGCTTCTGCAAAAAGAAGGGCATTTTGTATAGAGTGCACCATCAGTGGGAAGAAGAGCTAACGCAGCTAGTCGTGCCTAGCAAGCTAAGAGGGGAGGTGATGCGCCTGGCGCACGACCCTCCGATGGCCGGACACTTAGGTGGAAAGAGGACACGTGAGAGGATATGGGGAGTGTTCTATTGGCCAGGAATGTGCAGGGATGTCAGGCGATTCTGCGAGTCATGTCCTGAATGCCAGAAAACAGTTCCTAGGGGTAGGGTAGCAAAAGTTCCGCTGCAGAAACTACCTCTAGTCGATGAGCCATTTCAGAGAGTTGCAGTTGATATTGTAGGGCCTATAAAACCTTTGTCTCGTTCGAAGAAGGAAACTATCAGAACAGAGATTGGGACGATGTTAATCATGGGAGCGATCGAGCGGGCAGTTTCGCCAGTCAGTTCGCCGATTGTGTCAGTAAAGAAGAAAGACGAAGCAGTCAGATTTCGATTTGGTGGTAGGAAGCGTTTCAGGCGCAAGCTTGAGTATTTGGGACACATAGTGGGAGAAGGCAAAGTGCAACCAGAACAGGGAAAGATGGACAAGATCCAGAATGCACCACGTCCTACTACCAAGGAACAGGTCAGATCATTCCTTGGATTAGCAGGGTATTATCGGAAGTTTGTGCCGAATTTTGCTGCGATAGTGGTGCCGCTGACCGACTTAACCAAGGGAGGCAAATCAGGTCCGGTACAGTGGTCCGATGCTTGTGAAGTAGCGTTCCAGACGCTCAAAAACCGCATATGTTCCAAACCTGTATGCTGTATGCCAGACATGGAGAAACCGTTAGTGCTACAGACAGACGCATCAGAGATTGGAATAGGGGCGATTTTGTGCCAAGACCAGGGTTTGGGTTTACAGCCAATTACATGTGCCAGCAAGAAGCTAAACCAAGCAGAAAGGAACTACTCCACCATAGAGAAGGAATGCTTAGCATTGGTGTGGGGCGTACAAAAGTTCAAGCAGTACCTGTACGATCGGACAGTCATTGTGCAGACCGACCACAGACCTTTGCAATACCTGCAGCAAGCAAAGACTACAAATTGTAGACTCATGAGGTGGGCACTTCAACTCCAACCTTTCGATCTGATAGTGGAGAGTATTCCAGGGAAGGAAAATGTACCAGCTGATTTCTTGAGCAGAACTGAGTAGCGTGTTTGTTAAGAACTAAAACTGTTAGTTTTCGTCTTGGTGGGGTGCTGTGTCACGCTACGCAGTTTGCAGTCGTGCGCCTATGTATATAGTTTAATCATCAGCCTGTACATAGAGGTTAAAAGTTACGGTAGTAAGGGGAGAGCATCAGAATAAAATTAATTAAGTTTATAATTAATAGAAGTAGCGAATGAATTGCGCCCGTGCAGAACGCACTATTGTTAGAAAGCATTAGTGGGCTATTTTATTATTGGGAAGATTGATTGCTGCCATGCGATTTGCTATGTGTGGAATGCGTGCTCTAATCGCGAACGGTGCAGGAAACGAATTATAATTAAAATGAGTATGTTCTAGAACATTCTAGGCTAATCGTATAAAACCCCATGCACTGTATTTTTTATAGGGGCAGAAACTTTTGCATATCGCTTATGTAGCCAGAATCGACGGATCTGAGTTGTGTCAAGGTGCCAGATAGTGACTTTGTCTGTGGGTCGTACTGATCAGACTGTCAACGAAAAAGAGCCTAGTTATGGGAAGAGGAGGACAATTTTGGGAACACTTTGGAAGTGTTTGAGTAACTGGAACTGCCCTAAGCCGCTTTGAATACCTGCTGTGTATTCTCGGTGAAATCCGAGTTATCTACGTGTAACGTCGGGTGACCTGTGACTCCATCTAGGACTTCTTCTGCCTGTGTATCACCTTGTCTAACCATCTGTGCCTGTGTGTTTGTCCAGTCATTGTGTGTCTCTGTCAACAGGCCGGAGGATCTCCACTGGTAATCGTAAGTTGCTTGTCTCAATTTCTCAGTTGGCCATATCGTTCGGGGGTTTGGGTTATGCGTGCAGTGTGAATGGATAGTTAATTATGTTTTCTTAATTCTATTTTATGTTTCATATTATTCGCTGCATAAATACCGAGAGAGAGAGAGAGAGAATTTTCTAAAATGTATTATAAATTAAATAAGTATAAATTAATATAAGGGAATTCGCTGTTGTGTAGCGAAGGGATGACAGAAAGGAGATGAATGGGAATGCATGTGTGCAACGGCGGAAGTTATGACAGGGAGTATGAGTAAGAATAGTGAAAGGGAGACAACCATTCCGTCAGCGGAATGCTTGTGCAATATATTGTAATATAATTATTAATGGTTGCGTATTTTGTATGTATTGCTGCAGATGTACCAAAACCAATAACCAAAACCAGACTCAGTGTTGAGGGTTCCACCTTCCAGCTGGGCCGCGTGTGTGTGGAGCGTGCTGAACCAACGTCTTTTCCTTTGGTCAACCTTAGGTTAAGGTTCTTGTGTCGAGGAAAAAGCTGCACTTTCTATATTAAGCTGTTTATAACTGTTCACACAACACACACACGCACCCTGCATTCACACAACAAATAACTATGTCTGTTAAGGAACCATTTATGAAAGAAATACTTATTTACATGTGCTAACTTAATAATAATATAATAATAATTTTATTTATAAAGCGCACATTTCAGACAACATTTCTGCTCAAAGCGCATAAAACATAAAAAACACACAATGCACATAAACATCACAATAGACAACCGTAATGAATAATCACAAATAACAATGAATTGGATAACAATTTAAAATACTCTGAGGTTTAAAAATAATAGTAATAAATACAATAAAATGTGACAGATAATGAACACACGCACACACACGCACGCACACACACACACACATGCACAAATAAGCAGGAAGGTAAAAGCAAGCATCAAACAGATAAAATGCATGGGATAAATGAATGCATACTAAAAACATAACAGTTTTAAGTAAAACTCGTATGAGGGAGAGGGTAGCAGGCAACCAAAGGTGAGGGACTCAGGAAAGGTACTTATTAAATAGATGAGTCTTGAGAAGTTTCTTAAAAATTGTAAGGCACTGAACTTGTCTTAGAGGTACAGGAAGAGAATTCCAAGTTAAAGGTCCAAGCACACTAAAAGAACGTTTTCCAAAAGTGATCAAGGAATAACCTGGTACAGTGAGAAGAGAGGTACTTGCAGAACGTAACGAACGTGCAGGTGTGTATGGATGAAGCAGATCAGAGAGATATGATGGGAAAGACTCAGAGTGTAGGCTTTGGAAGCAGAGAATGGATAGTTTATATTCAATACGAGCTTTGACGGGCAACCAGTGCAATCTTCTGAGCAACTGGGTGGCACTGACACGACGGGGCTGACGAAGAACCATACGCGCAGCGCTGTTCTGGATCTTTTGCAACCTCAAAAGCTTGTTGTCAGGCACACCTGCTAGAAGTGCGTTACAGTAGTCTAACCGAGAAAGAATGAATGAGACAGCCAGTTTGTTTGCATCATCAACAGACAAATAGTGACGGATTTTACTTATTCTGCGGAGCTGGAAGTAGAGAGCTTTACAGAGCTGACTGATTTGGGTTTCCATTGACAAGCAGCTGTCTAGGTAAACTCCAAGGTTCTTCACAGAATCAGAAAATGTAATCTCACTCCCAGAAAGAACCATGGAATGAGTTTCCTTCTCCAGCTTAGATCTGGTACCGACCAGAATGAGATCAGTCTTGTCATCATTCATTTTCAATTTATTCTCGCGCATCCATTCTGCAACATTCTCAATGCATTCTTTCATGTTGTCTGCAAGGCTTTGTATGTGAGAAGGAGCGACAGAGTTGTGAAGCTGAGTATCGTCAGCAAAGAACTGGTAAGAATGACCAAAATTGTTGATTATGGAACCAAGAGGCTGAGTGTACATTGTGAAAAGAATTGGGCCTAAAACTGAACCCTGAGGGACACCAAACTTAAGAACTGATGGGGCAGACAGTGAGTTTTTCACAATAACTGACTGAGTGCGGTCTGTCAAATAAGATCTGAACCACTCCAGAACCGTTCCAGTGCAGCCAAAGACAGCCTCGAGGCGTTTACAAAGAAGGTCATGATGATCTATTGTGTCAAAGGCTGCGGACAGATCCAGCAACGATAAGATCGACACATCTCCGCGATCCGATGCCTGCAAAAGATCATTGACCACGCGCAAAAGTGCCGTTTCTGTGCAGTGACTTTTCCGGTAGGCTGACTGGAAGGGCTCTAGGAGATTATGATTTTGAAGATGAGACATGAGCTGGGAAAGAACAAGACGTTCAAGAACTTTTGATAGAAATGGCAGGTTTGAAACGGGGCGATAGTTTTTTAAATCATTAGGATCCAGGCCAGGCTTCTTTAAGAGAGGATTTACAAGAGCATGCTTGAAGGACAGAGGGACAGAGCCAGAAAGGAGTGAGGTATTCATTATAGTAGTGATAGCAGGAAGAACATCGTCCAAACATTGAAAAAGAAGATCAGTTGGAACAGGGTCCAGCTGACAAGATTTCTTTTGCATTTGATGGACTGTTTTCCTGACCTGGTCTTCAGAGACTGCTTGAAAGACTTGTAGTTTAGTGCCAGGAAAGATAGAGGTGTGAGAGGTTGTTGGTAGGGTGGTTGTGGTGTTCCCCGAGTCAAGGCTAGTTCTAATCTTTTCAATCTTTCCTGTGAAAAAATGATTAAAGCTCTCTGGAAGGCTGTCAGAAGGGATGTTGCTAGGTAGTATGTTGGTCGCGTCCAAACCCATCAGCTGGCCACTAACGCGGAACAGCTCTCGAGAGGAGCTGGCACTGACGATGCGGTCGCGTGTATACAATATTTTGGCGTCGCGGATCATACGGTTGACTATATTACGGCGGTGGACAAAGATTTGCCGATCCACCGTAAGACCAGTCTCGATCCAGCGACGCTCCGCATGTCGCCGTTCTCGCTTGGCCTGCTGGATTTCGGCCGTCATCCAGGGCGCTGACTTCCGGTCGGAAACACGGCGGGTCACTAGAGGCGCATGTTTATCAAGGGCATTGCGCAGACAAAAACTGAATGAGTCCGCGGACATTGTTCCATTTTCACTTAGGGCTGCTATGCCGTGAGACACGTCACTCCTGAATGCGCCAACGTCTATCCGTTTCAGGTTTCGCGAAGTGACAAGTCTGGTCTCACGGCCAGGTTTCCTGATGAGCAATTCAAAGGAAACGCAGAAATGGTCCGAAATGGTTCTATCCTGAACCGCCAAGTTCACGACAAGCGTTTGACTGTTGGTAACGATCCAGTCAAGGGTATGGCCAACTTGGAAATTTCAGTGGATTGGAACATATTTAATTTAAATTGAATATTAAACATTACCTGCATAATATTACCTACCTGATTAAGTAGCCTTGTGATTGTATAGTTTTGTCTGGGGGAATTAATTCGCCAGATATTTACTAGTTAATAATTTAGATTATTTTCTTACAAATTCTATTTTGTATAAAATATAAATTTTCTTGATTCATTTTATATAATATAAAAGACTCGTAATAGCTGTTTTGAAGTTTAAGTGAAGCAAGGTTTGAATATTTATAAAGATTTAAAGCATTTGCTTACAATTATTTACCTTGTTTCAGTAAGCTGATCCAGACGTAATTATTATAAATCTTTTGTACATTTTGTAGTTAGTCATTTTTCATTTTTGATTTAATTATCATTATTATTTTGAGCGAATTGTTTATGTGTTAGTTTGGGGTTATATTAGTGGGATTGAGGGTTGGTAGGTTGGGAAGTGGGATAAAGGGAGTTAATTTTGAGGGTGAATGTATGAGTGAAATAAAGAAATTGTCTTGTCACTTCTGGTTTTGTCTCATAGATTTTATTTAGGTGTTGGGTTTTTTTTCTCGTGTGAAAGAGCACACATGTCGAACCTCTGTTGAGGCAGTTGGGACGTGACAAAATATAATGACAAGAAATAACATCGGTTACATGTTAAAATAAAAAAGCAAGTTATTCAACATTCCTGTACAAAAACAGTTGTGAGGGTACTTAAATCTAAAGAAATTTAATTAATTACTTTTACACATCATATCACCCAACTTTTCAACAGCCCACCATCTCCTCATCCAAGCTCCGCCCGTCATCCCCTCTCTCCTAACTTACTCTATTCCTCCCTCCCCATCCCTACCTCCCGTCCCCACTTTCCATAAAATTACATATAATATTATATTATGATTACAAAGCTCTTTTTCACTGACGCGGAAGATTCGAAGGCTCTAATGAGGATGCTATGCTATCATTTCGGAACACCGAATGATCCATTTCGGGCTAGCCATATTTCCCGGATCATAAGATTTGAAATCGTAATAAAAAAGACAAGAAAAAAAACAACTAAAAATAAAATCTGCCAGTGTGGGTGAAGTCGATTATTCACTTGCGAGTTCTGCCCGCGCTTGCCTACATTCAACAGGAGGGTCGCCCGATCCGGCAATACTGACCCCTCCCGTGCACATTTTTCCTTTTTGGAAAACAACATCGACGTCCAGCCGCAGTGTACAAGGGCGGCGACAAGATTGAAAGCATCCATTTACCGCCTGTACGTGTCAATAAGACAGTCGGCAAAAGGAGGGAGGTGGGAGTTGAGGAAGGGAGTAAGAGAGAGAGAGAGAGAGAGAGAGAGAGAGAGAGAGAGAGAGAGAGAGACAGAGACAGAGACAGAGACAGAGACAGAGTGAGAGAGAGAAAAAGTTTGAAAGCGTGGCAGTGAACTGTGCAATACAAACTGTCCATTGACCGAGGGGAACAGTTCCCAAATAACCTCAAACTCTGACGTTCTTACATATAAACATCATTGCCAAAGTCCCTGACCCGAAAACCGGGTCTAACTCAAACCGGCCAAAGGTGACAATTTGCTTCTTGAGGCACACAGTGTAGCGCCTCAGACAACTGCGCCGTCCTTAATGACCGAGAGGGCCTAGGCGGCGCTTGCTAGGTATGACTTTGTATTTTCAGACTTATCTAGAAATACATTGTAATGGACAATCATAACCAGCCAAATGTTGGTCGCCCGTTGGACGCCAATGTTAACAACCATTCTCGACCAAACTTCATCAGGCGCGGTGGCCGAGTGGTTAGAGCGTTGGCTTGCGGCATTGTGTTGTGTCTTTGGGAAAGACACTTTACTCCCGTTTCCTACTCCTTCGGATGAGAGAGTATAAACCGAGGTCTAGTCTGTGTCGCATGCATTCCATCATAACGGACTTTAAAGATCCTGACGCTCATGTCCTAGACGGGTGAGTGCTGTTGACAAGACCACACCCAGCATGTACCTTGGGTAAAGCGCTTCACTTGGGGCTGCTGTTCTTTCAAAAAATAAAAATGCCCTTGAATTTCACCTTGGTGATAATAAAGTTGTTAAAATAAAAGTTTTTGAAAAACAACTTCATCCTAAGGAACATTACCTAGGTAAAGGTCTGCCTCCCGGGCCATCGTATTTGCTCTACCGCAAAGATCAAGGTCACTGGCGTCATTGTTGGTTTTTTGTGCTAAACACGTTTTGCTCAATATGTCGAAAACGGCTGAAGCGACTTGTTCGGGTTTTGGCATGTAGGTACTTCAAATCATCCACCATCCTTCAAAGGCAGTGCAGTGGTCGCTCAGTCAGTTAACACCAATTTAAATTCTTTTGTGTGTGTTTAAAACACACTTTTGACCTTTAAACAATACCTGAGCCAAAATTCACCACTTTTACTTTGCGAGTGCTTTTACTGCTTTACTACTTTAACTACAGCTAAACACGTTAGACCATTCGTATTTGTACTTTCCCAAAGGTCAAGGCCATTGTCCTTCACACCCTTTTCTAAACATGTTTTGCGCTGTATCTACAAACCGGTTCCGTCGATTTGATTAATGTTGAACATTGAGGTTTAACGTCTACACCCACCATTGGCGATATGGCAGACGGGGATAAACATCCCAAGGAAAGAGGGGTAGGGTCCTGTATCAACACTGAACCACCAAAGCAATCATACTGCTAAAATTTACAGTGAAAATGGCCACATTTTATATCGCCCACCACGGGATTCGAACCTGGGTCATCGGTGTGCTAGGCGAGGTGATGAATGTTTTGCTTAAAGGTGGTTTATATAGGGGCCAATCATTCCACGCTTTTCCATTTCCTCGTTAGGATGAAGGGGAGCCACAACACCGCCAACAAATGAACACTTTTAGAAATGCTTAGTTTTTGGCTAAGCTTGTGGGGGTCTGGAAATACATTTGATTGGCAACTTGTTCGGGTTTTGGCATGGTGCAGATAGTCTCAAAAATCTTGTTTTGCTCCTGATATTTTTTAAAAATTTTTTTAGGACACTACAGATTTCGTGGTTGATGTTTTGAGACGAATAAGTTGATTTTGTTGTTTGTCCTGGTTTTCTCATAATCTTGTGTCTCCTATTCGATACTCTTCTTTTTTTGAAAGTGTATTAACTCCATCTTTAAGCAATAATTATACAGGTACAGTGGATCTGAACTTCAAAATGATAATACATTATTAGGATAGTGTAAAACAGGATTTGGTCGCCGAGACGTGAATTATAATTAGGACTCCATTCTCTCTGAGCATGTTTAGTGAGGTCGCTTGCCTCTCATTTCTCCGCAGAATTATTTCATGCATCGTTAGCTTTGAAAAAAAAAGTGCGAAAGGCATCATGATTGAACGAAAGCAAAAACGCCAAATGTATTTTTAAAAGAGGGGGAAAATAACTCTATAAAAGCATGATTAATAAGTCTGAAGACATTCAACTATATGATACCCTTAGTCATGCAAACAATAACTCCATAATATATTGAAATCCAAAGTCACCCATCCATATGAAAACGAGGCTAAAACTGATTCTACGCCCCACGTCCTATTTCGATAATGATCCAAAATTAAGGAATTAAGTAACGGACTCCATTCAAGCGCAGCGTATTGGCATGGTGCAGCGGCCAAACGGCGCTCACATCACCGCCAATGACCCAATGAATAACAATGTTGCTCGTGCAGGGGACTGTAAGAGAGAAAATACCAATGCTGCAAGCTTGAATGTACCAGTCCCTTCTCGAATGAGCTGGCCATCCTGCTGGCAACACAAGGATAGACGTTATGTGAGACACTAGGCAGCACATGCACACTGCAGTTTCATCGAAAACGTTTCGTCTCATCGCCCGGGCTTCCTGCATGAGACACGATCGGCATTTCATCATTTAGATTGCCCGATCGAAGTCAAAGGGTTTAGATTCTTGACCACCCTTAAACCCCTTCATCGCACGCACACACACACACACACACCCACACACACCCACACACACACACACAATTTAAAACAGCGAGCGGAGAACGAGACCGTGAATTGGAAACATTGCATTTTGACATTTCTGCTCCCTTCCTCCTTCCTTGCTGCATATCTTTGACCAAAAACTATTGTCCTACTTTCATTATTTTAATTCTTTACAACAACTCTCAACCCTATTCTTTCTCACCCTTCTGGCTATGGCTGTTTTCACGTTTATGGTCATGCCACACGAGCGTCAAATCTTGAATCCAATTCATGAAATCACGACAAAATCCATTGATTGTCGTGTGGCACCCTGTGCATCGCGAATCCAGATTCTTTGAATTGGCTCCGATTGCCGACTTTCAACATGTTCTAATTCCGCGAGTCTCGATTGTGTGATTCGGACCTTTTGGCCAATGAGAAGCAGAATACGAATCACGTGATCACAACACACGTACAGCAAAACTTCAAGACCAATAACCCTCAAGTTTGACTCGATGTGCGACTTTCGTGTGGCACTGCGCGATTCAAGTCAAAATGAAATTCCGACTTCGAAGTCGAAAATTGCTCCGATTCGCGCCAAGTCCAGTAGATTTGCTCGTGTGGCATGGGCTTTAGGGATGGACAAGAGCGTCGTAGGCTGAATGACAAGTCGCACGTTGAACAAACAAAAGATGGGGTTGGTGGAAATAAATATAAATTGACCCAAAAATCCAAATGAATGAAACTGTGGAAGAAATGCGCAGAGAGATCGATGGGAGACTGAATCTCAAGAGAAAACAGAGATTACGACGTGCACTACAGGGGGTCCACAGTTGAGGGCTTAGATGCAAAAACGACGATCGGCACCCTTCTATTCCCCTCCCAAATCTCTCCCTCCGCTCCCCCCCCCTTACCCGAACACCCACGCCTAACCCTCTACCACACCCCTCCATCCCATTTCCCAACTATTCATTCCGCATGCGCCCAGGAACACAAGCAGGCCTATCCCACATGCACAATCACAAGCAGGCATGCGCGCGCACACACACATCCGGAACTCGCATAAGACGGACAGGCAAGATTTCCTGTTCACTATTTTCAGTAACAGAACAAGTTCTGTGTTGTAGGGTATGCCAAGGAATAGGTCTATCACACCTAATTCATTATGTTGAATAGAGCGTTGTTACATTTTGTGTGTGTATGACATTATCCGATTAGTTTACAATTAGAACTTCAGCAAACCTGCAGTGCACTGCAGCAGGATCCTCCAGACAGAGAGCTACGGCTGAAAACAGTTTAGATATGCAGGACTAGAAAGTGAAAACTAAGATTCATCGGTGAAGCGAGAGAAAACCAAAAAGTCCTCCCACGACACTCCGGAATGCAGAAACCGGAAGCCTGCATGTCAAGACCGGAGCTGAAATCCGCCCAGCCG